>JAZKJV010004716.1:0-600000 GCA_037367405.1 Ottelia alismoides
CGTAAGAGCCATGTGTAAAGTGCTGGGTGCACTGGTCAAGCCATTGTCTCTAAGAGTCATTGTTGTGTTATTAAGTGCTCTACTCAGGCTTGTCAAGATGACATATGAACATAGACTTGCAGACTTAAAGAATTAAGTCACCTGACCTGAAAAATCTTAACTCCAGTTCCTATAAGGTTCCTCTGAAATTAGGTGGATTAAGGTCAAATCATTTCCATCCTCAATATCTGCTCATAATTTGGTCCAGAACCCACTAGCTTTTCACTTTATATATGCAAAGTATGCAGATGAGATAAGATGTCATGCTATGAAAATGCAAGACTCTTTTTCTTTTTCTTGGATGCAGATATGATATGCATGAGTAAATAAGAAGCCTTTATATATTATTTATTTATATTTTTTTTCGATTTTTACCCACCCGTAATTATTGTAAGATATATACAAAAATACGCGAAAGTACGAGCTATGGGTAAAGTATATATGTAATATATACACGCCCCCCTATACTTAGCGTGTGCTATGTCCTCAGAGCACGAAGAGAGAGGAAAAAGACATAGCTCGTGCTAAGAGTGGGAGAGCCAAAAAGTATAGAAGTCGTCTCTCCCCCCTATACTTAGGCTATGGCAGCCTAAGTATAGAAGAAGATCAGAAATGGGGCGGACGAGGAAATAATGGGAAATGGATGAGTATTAATACGGGCATCGGTCCCCCCTATACTTAGGCTCAGGTCAGCCTAAGTATCTGTAGGGAATGAGTATGAGGACCAATGTGACCTGGAGGATGTACAGTGAATCGACTCGGGTGACCCTTCCCCCCTATACTTAGGATCTGGTCATCCTAAGTATAGTCCAAGATAATGGCTCGATGATGTGGGGATGGGTTACTAGAATCGTGGGGGCAAAGGATAGGATATACAGGAAGAATGATATGTACATATGAGTCGGTCTGAATCTTTTGAAGATGCTGCTGATGGCTGGGGTTTATTGCTGCAAGGTTTCATACGCGGCTTGAGGTGTATCTGCTGTATCTGTCTCGCGCATGAATACAATCTCCTCTACATGGACTAACTGTTCATTGGATTCAACGAAGTGCTTCAACAGCTGCCCATTTACTAGGAATGTCGGTGCGTCATCTGCGAGATCCGAGATCTCGACACATCCACTATCATGCACCGTACGGACGACAAACGGTCCCGTCCACTTAGACTTTAACTTGCCTTGGAAAATCTTCAACCTAGCATTGAACAACCATACCTTCTGTCCAGGAACAAAGGTCTTTCGTCTGATATATCTATCATGCCAACGCTTCACCTTGTCCTTGTACACCAAACTGTTGTCGTATGCTCGGTTTCTGACTTCCACAAGCTCATTCAGATCCATGTCTCTCTGTTTCTGACCCAGGTGTGTGTTCCAGTTGACCTTCTTTATTGCCCATTCTGATTTGTGCACTAACTCTGCGGGCAAATGTCACGGCTTCCCGAATACCATTCGGAATGGGGAGGTGCCTAACAGTGTCTTGTAAGCCGTCCTATACGCCCAGAGGACTTGATCCAAGATCTGAGACCAGTCCTTCCTGTCCGGGCGGACAAGCTTTTGCAATATGGTTTTCACCTCCCTATTCGACACCTCAGCCATACCATTGGTTTGTGGGTGGTAAGGACTCGCGACACGGTGTTCGATGCCGTAGTCTTTCAGGAGTTTCTTCACCTCCCGATTCACAAAATGGCTACCCCCATCTGATATCATCATTTTGGGGATCCCGAACCTAGAGATTATGTTCTCTCTGATGAACTTACAGACAGTCCTGCTGTCTACGGCTCGGGTAGGGATAGCCTCTACCCATCTGGACAAATAATCTACCGCAAGGAGGATATATTCGAACCCGTGGCTGACGGGGAACGGGCCCATGAAATCGATGCCCCAGGCGTCAAAGACATCACAAATGATGACCGGCTGCATTGGCATCTCATCCTTAGAACCAACGGTTCCTCCCATTCTCTGGCAAACTGGGCACGACTTCGCGAAAGCGGTGGCATCGCGAAACAGAGTCGGCCAGTAAAAGCCACACTGAAGTACCTTCCATGCGGTCCTCTTCCCGGAGTGGTGTCCTCCTGCCTCTAAGCTATGGCATAAAGAAAGGACACTCTGATATTCCTCCTGAGGAATACAACGTCTCCAGACACAATCCGGTCCTTCAAAGAAAAGGATCGGATCCTCCCAATGGTAATGTCTAGCATCCGACTTTAGTCGGTCGATTTGGCTCTTGGGCCAATCCTCGGGAACTTTCTTGGAGACAAGATAGTTCACGATGTTGGCGTACCATGGGAGTGAGTCGATAACAAAAATCGACTCGTCAGGGAAGGAGTCTCGAATCGGGGAAACCTCGGAAGTATTAAGATCTTCGAGACGAGAAAGATGATCGGCCACTACGTTCTTCTTTCCAGGTTTATCACGGATGTCCAAATCAAACTCCTGGATAAGTAAAATCCAATGAAGAAGACGCGCCTTCGCGTCCTTCTTCTCCATCAAATATCGTAGTGCCGTGTGGTCTGTGAACACAGTTACCTTGGATCTGATTAAGTGAGATCTGAATTTGTCCAAGGCAAACACTACCGCAAGCATTTCCTTTTCTGTAACTGTATAGTTACGCTGAGCAGAATCAAGCACTTTGCTTGCGTAGTGAATTGCGAAAGGGACGCCGTCTCTTCTTTGGCCCAATACAGCCCCAACAGCATAATCTGAGGCGTCCGTCATGATCTCAAAAGGTAGAGACCAATTTGGGGCTTGTAGAATGGGTGCATCCATGATCATTCCTTGTAAAAGCTTAAAGGCCTCAAGACATTTGTGATCTACAATAAACTCTGTGTCTTTGCCTAAAAGCTCAGTTAGCGGTCGGGCGATCTTGGAAAAATCCTTGATAAATCTTCGATAAAATCCGACATGCCCGAGGAACGACCGCAACTGCCTTACGTTGGTTGGTGGTTGGAGTCGTCTGATCACATCCACCTTGGCAGGGTCAACCTCCATTCCTCTCTTGGAGATGACATGCCCCAACACTATGCCCTCCGTCACCATGAAGTGACTTTTCTCCCAGGAGAGCACCAGATTGACCTCACAACATCTTTTTAGGACTCGGTCCAGATTCCTAAGACAGGAATCAAAAGAACCGCCGTGGACCGAGAAGTCATCCATGAAGACTTCCAGGAATTCGCTGACCATTTCGGCGAATACAGCAATCATGTGTTGGACATGTGAGCCCACAGCGAGCCATTATGCAATAAATGTTATTGTGAATATCATTCCCTGATCTGAAATGAAGAATAAATAATCTGCATAATAGGTCCCTCTGTACAATTAGGGTTATGTACCATGGCTGTCTTAATGATCATACAGCTGTTGATTCAATTATTGAATCATAGAGGCTGGTACTTGGATGAATATCTAAAGAGTTAGATCGAGGACTCATCAAGCACCGTCAAATGATTATTAAGATGTGATCTCCAGCCTGAGTAGGAGATGGCAATCCTCTCTCACATAGGCTGATATCTGACCGACCTCTTGATGCAGGTCCTCTGCATAGGAATAGAGATTCGGAGGTGTCAGATTAGTTAGGTCAATGGGTTGACTTAACGAGATCGAGATAACCTAAGTCCTATGTTGAATGCTGTCACAGCATAGGCACGCATCCTCTGACCGGAGACAGATGTATTGCTATATGTCTGAGTGTGTACATTTGACAGACCAATAGGTTGATGACCTAACCAAGGTCTATACACCGGCGCGTTGGTGTGCATATAAAGGCATATGAGTAATACGATCTCTCAAAGGGATCATACAGGTTCACTACTGAACCGGAAGACATGAGCTCACTCATGAGATATTGGGAGGAATCAAATTCCGGGCACGGTCGTCTTGCTTTGGAAGCTTGACTGAATTTGTAGGTTTGATATATACTTTTGGAAAGTATATGATCAAGACCTAGGTATGATATATGCTTTTGGAAAGTATATGATCGATACCAAATCCCAATGATCAAATGAGAAACTTAATGATCAAACCCTGAAGAAGACAGTGTAAAATAGATCTTGATCTTCGGGTTGACCATAGGTCTTCCAGTATGCAGGATGTACAGGTATTGGGAATACCTGAAGGGTGATGTGATCATAAACGATTGTATATCCATGACGCTTCCATTCCGAGGGAGTGATGAAACAGGTCTAGATTTTAGTGACTCCTTTCAGTAGAGAAGCAATCTGATCTTAGTCAAAGTGTTGGACATCGGTCTGAATGAGATTCAGATTCAATGAAGATTAGATTTGCGGTCTTGATTTAATCAAGCATCTGTGGGAGGTTCGTACGATCTGGATTTGAGATAAGATCTCAACATCCAAGTCACTATACGTGGAATAATACAATCGCCCTGTCCTTATCTCCAAGTATCTGCGGAGAAAGCACATTATTCTTGAAAGGGTTCAAGAGTAATTCTTTTGATAAAATATCCAAGCAAGGACTTGATGATTAAATGTGATTTAATTATCAAGCTTAAATATGAATATGATTCATATTGTGAAAATGATTATCTAAGATAATTAAATGAGATTTAATTATCAAGGATTAAGGGAATGTGGATAGCACTATCCATGATATATGTATGTTATAAATATGATTTATAATATACATATATAAGAGAGAGAGAATTTATGTAAATAGCATTTGTTAATTAATAATGTGAACTGGATTCACATTTGTTAATTAATTGGAAATGCAATTTACTAACTAGTTTGGGTTGTGAATATGATTCACATAATATTCAATGGCATGATTGAAATATTCACAAAATTAATTTGGAATTAATTTTGGCGAATAATTATTGTAATTAATTGAGGAATAATATAATAAATGAAATGGAGAAAATAACCACCCTCATTGGTGGCGTCACCCATGAAGAGTTCATGGGTGACGCCCCCCCTTTTTTAGGGGTTGGTTAACTCCACTTCATTTGTTATATTATCTCTTGATTAATTGTTGTTATTGAACAACAAATCCTAGCCATTGATTTATCATGGACCAAGCATATCCCTTGGATCCATGAGTCCCATGGATTGAGATCCATTGGATCCTAAACTAGTATAAAAGGAGGGCTAGGGTAGCCTCTCCAAGGTACATCATTAAGAGTTGTACAAGGTGACAACTCTCTCTCTCTCTCTCTCTCTTTCTCATTCTCGCCCTCTCTCTCTTTCTCTTCTCCATTAAGTGGCCGTCCACTTTGTGTTGAGAAAAGAGAGACTCTCGGCTTCTTCTTCGACGACTCGTGGATCTCCATCTTCTATGGAGTTTCTTACTCTAAAGGAAGACGACGAATTTCGTTTGACGAAATCGGGGGAGCCATCGCTTGGATCTTCATCGAGGATTGCGGGAAGGAACGTGACTCATCATCACGCCCGCAAGTGCGTTCTTCGTGGATCGGACTTAAGATAGGAGGATCTCTACTTTGGGATCTCGCGATCACAACCACGCTTCAAGAGGTATTCCTTGTACTTTGTGGTTTGATGAAATGATCCGAGAAGTGTTCTCTTGATCATGTGGTTTCATCTTTAAAGTTAAAAATTTTAATTTCCGCTGCATCTAGCATCTAGTACGACTAGTTGCTCCGATTGCATACGATGCGATCGACACACTTCCGTGATGCGCTTAAGGATACTCAATATCCTTCAAGTGGTATCAGAGCCATAGGTCGAATAAGGTTTTGGATATGATCCATAGACCTTAGACGATTTGGTTCTTGAAAGGGTTGCGAAATTTTTACTGCATTTCAATTTTCGCACCTCTGTCTAATTGAATTTTTCGGCTCTGTTTAAAATATTTAAACACGAAATTTTCAATTGGATTTTGTTCCCCATTAAACAAGGAAACCATAGGACTTGAGTTTACTAAATTTGGACTTCATTTGCTCAAGATATGGCTTTTTGAATATGACTATATTCACTGTTGGGGGAACTGCGGATTTGAACGTAATTAATGAGATGATTACGGTTTTAATCCGCCTTGAAATGCGTGAATTATCACTTGGGTTCTTTAATAAATCAAATAGGCAATCTTTGGAAACTGAGTTTGCATTTTTTGGATTTATATTGATCAAGATAAGTTGATTTTAGTGATTGGGGGTCACTGCTGGAAATTAACATTCTTTGATCTTGAACCTTGTGATATGTCATTCAATTATCATGATGAAAATTAATTGTTAATTTTCTGGAATAATTAGTGATAAATATTTGTGAAATATTTAAAGAAATAATTATTTCATTGAATGACACTTGCCTAAACTACAATGATGAGATATTAGATCTTGATCATTGTTTCATCAACAAACATTGCTTTCATGAAAACAATAGTTTATCCTACAATAGTTGTAGGACAACTTTTACATGAAAACCCTTTTGCTTGAATAGGATTGGGGATTTGTCTAGCAAATCTCCTTATAATCAAAAATGTTTTGATTTATATTATATGGTATAATTTTCGGTTGAAGAACCGATGAACATCTCAAAGTACATGATGGTCTATCTGGTATTATCCTTTCCCGAGGCGGATGTGGTGCCTAGTCGGAGAGCATTGGGGTCGCGGGTTGCAACGTATGTGGTCCGTCCCACTCTCGTCGGTACTGGCCATGACAGCGGGTAGGGACTGTATAATACCGGAGACAGACAATATGTATTTTTCTAATTATTAAAATTCGAATAATACGTATTTTGAGAATATACCTACTATTAAAGTAAAAGACATGTTTGTTGATGATTGGATTAATAATTAATTTAATGTGATTAAATTAATTATATCCAATAAACACTCTATTTTGAATAGATGTGTATTTCCCTTGGAAGAATTAATTATGTGAATATGATTCACGATAATTAATTACAATTTGAATATGAGGTGGAGGATCACATAAGTGACATCCATGGTCTCCCGTCGAGGCAAAGGATTTCGTCGCCAGTTGTTGTGCATAGGAGACGCCTGTCCGAAGTGACAGATCCTGTACATGATTTAATTGGATCGGGTTCTTTGCTTCTCGAAAGAGTAAGGCCGTATACGTAGTGACCCCAATATCGGGTCCTCATATTATTGGGGCGATATTGGATTGCGTATAGCGAGTATTAAGCATGTTGACGGTTGGTTCAATTAATGACGGGTCAACATCATCTTAGGGGTGGTGGGCCCGGGTATTAAAGACCGAATTGGGAGATGCAAGTTGGACTTGCAAGGCGGAATGAGTTCCCGCTTCTTTTTATCCGAGTTGTAGGTTCTCATATTATTGGGATGCAACAAAGATAGGAAAGGAGATCCCAGATCTTGCTAGAGATATAATGGTAAGAATATCTCTTACATTGAAAGTGATTAAGGGAATGAACTTTCAGTGTTGACAAGGCAAGACAACTTTGATATAAAAATTCCTAAATCAAAGTAAAACATGTATATATAATATATACCCTTATGCAAATTTCTTATTTTCAGATAATCCTTCATTAAACCCACTCAATGTTATACTCAATGATAACCAGTAAAATATCTTGGATTGGACTCATGATCCAGATATTGTACTTGCAATTGGACACATAATGTATGTGGTTACAATATGCAAGATTCCTCAATATAATGAGGAATGACAATTAAATAAGACAATAAGACATCACCTTAGGGTTTGAATGTCTCGATAGTCTTGAACTTTCATCGAGTGTACTTTGGAAGTGTCATGTCGATGGTGATCGTAATTGTCGAATAATCCTTATAAAATAAAAGAAGATATTTTGGCATACACATGTGCTCTAGACATTTAATCATGAATGACATGGTTCTCTGCATTATGCAGAATGGTGGCTCCAAAGAGATGATGTATTCAAAATGTTTGAATACCTACCAGAACCTAAGTCTCTAAGAGTTAAGATGTATGTAGATATGATGAGTGTCATCATTCTACTATCTATACTCAAGTCATTCATGAAGCTTTATGATATTCATATTGTATGAATTTAATGAAGCATGTATAAATGTTGAAATGCTCTTACATTGAATTCTTTTGAATTTAACATGAGAGATTCTTTGTCTTGAACAATGGTTGTTTATAGATGAAGAGAGCACAATGGAAGCATGGGTTGGACCCATGTGAGAAGGAAAGTCAAAGAGTTGATCGTACTTCTGTGACTTCCGTATGACATCCAAAGAGTTGGATGAATGCCAATACTGAAATAAGTTGATGTGTTGATAGTATGACTATCAAATCTGTCTAAAATCCTTAGTGAAGGACTCAGATAGAGCATCAAAATAATCTACATATAATCATTGACTTTGACTTACTTATTTCATAAGATAAAGTCTGACAATTGTATCCCAATCTTCTAATGACATTTGCAATTGGTTGCATATATATATATATATATATATATATATTAGAAGATTAGAAATTTGATCTTGAGGTTTAGTAGTCATCTACATGGATATTGCTGTAATTGTTGCAGCAGTCTCTGTTGGATAGATGGACTTCATATTCTCAGTGGGAGAGCCCTTAGTCTTCGAGAATGTCTCTATGACCTAGATAGTAGAGTACACTCATTGTTTGTTTCTAAATGTTGGAAATAAACATGAATTTTGAGATAGAACTATCATAAAGAGTTATGATGGAAATATTTCAGATAGTAATCTAACATCTAGTGGACTCCATAAAATTAGAAAACTAATGAATGGTTCATTAAGATTTCTAATACTGAAAATCAAACCTTATAAGATCAATAGGAGGATGAAGATCATTTGACAATGATCTGGCATCAAGTCTTGGACAATTGTCTATTGATTTGATCAATAGACTAGTAAGATATGAAACTTTAGAATGTCTAAAATTTCAAATCTTACATACTTATGAATATTGTATTCAAAGTAAAATGTCCAATACACCCTTCTCTGGGAATGGTGTTAGATGTCGAGGTATTCAAGATCTCATACATATTGATGTATGTGGATCATCTATATCATAGTGAACATTATGGATATGTGATATCTATTGATGATTACGTATGATATGAGATTTCTTCTCTTCACCTGAGAAACCTTTGAAATGTTCAAAGATTTCACAATTTTGGTTTAGAACCAAAGTTTGGAGAAAGATGAAATGAATTTGATCTAACCTAGGTAGCTTGTACCTATTAGATAAAAATTCAAAGAATACCTTATGGAGATATAAAAATCATTTCTATCTCACTCCTCCTAATACACCTAAACTCAATGGAGTTGTAGGGAGATACAATTGGATCATGTGTGACATGATTTGATCAATGATGAATTTTAGCATAATTATCCCCTTAGTTTCCTGGTATATATGTATAGTAGAGACTACAATATATATCCTTAATAAGGTTCCATGGATGTAAGCTGGAATCTAGCACTTGAGAGTGCTACTTCATTAGGAAAATAAAGTATGGTATTGGATACCTACTTTATGACCTTGAGATTCTTAAAAGATCTCATCTCTGAGAATGTGATTCTTGGAGGATGACTCTCTTGAGAATCAAGACAAAAATGAAGTGTGGGAACTCATTTGATCTTGAGAAGATAATGAGGCTCCTGAAATCGGAAACTAAAAGGGACAATTAAAGATGAAACATTAATACCTCTTCAAATGAGTTTGAAGATGTATTCCATGTGTCAGTTAAGTCTGACAATGATCGGATTTCATGTGATGAAGCTCCTGAGGATCATGACATGGAAAGGTGGATATTAGCGATAAAGTCTAGAGTAGACTTCATATACAAGTGTTGTATATGGACCCTCAAGGATCCACCTATAAGGGTTAGACCCGTTAAGGGTGTAAATGGATCTTCAAGAGAAGAGGGAACCTGATGAGAAGGTAGAGACCTTCAAAGCTCGGTTCGTAGCCATAAGCTACACACCGGAAGAGAAGACATTGCTTGCAATGAGACTTGCTCTTCGGTAACCATGCTTAAAATCATCAGAATATTGCTGACCTTAGCTACACAACTTGACTATTACATCTTCAAGATGTAATTCAAGATTGCATTCCTCTAAGAATACCTCTCTGAGGATATTCACATGAAGTAGCCCCAGGGCTTCATGGTTGAGGAATGTAAGGTGTGAAAGCTAAAGAAATCCATCTGTGGACTCAAATAAGCTTCTTGAAGTTGGAACATAAGATTTGATGAAATTATAAATGTTATGATTTCAAATAGAATCTTGATGTACCATGTGAAGCCTAGTGGGAGTGCCATTGTGTTCATCGTGCTAAATGTAGATAATATCCTAATCATTTGAAATGATATAAGGATGATAATAAGTGTTTTATAGACTGGCTATTCCATACCTTGAGATATGATCTCAAGAATACCTCTTAGATCTTAGTTCTGAAGTTGTTCAGAAGCAAAGAAAAGAGGGTATTGGGACTGTCACATTTGTAGTACACCTTGGACATATTCCATTCCTGGAAATTCCAAGAAAGGCTTCCTTCCTTGAGATTTGGTACTGACCTATCTAAAGGAATAGCACCTCAAAGAGTTGAGGAAGTGAATGCTAGAACTGCTTGCACTTGTGCATCAGTTACGGAAAGCTAAGTATATGCTAGATGTGTACAAAAGCCAGATATCTGCCATGCAGTGGGAGTAGTAAACTGTTACTAATCCTACTATGGAGAAAGAACACTTGATTGCAGAAATAACGATATCTTCAAAGATGACAAGGCTTTAGAGATGGTGATCTCTGAGTCTTATCTTCAAGAAATTAAGATTTTTAGATGGAAATCTAAAAGGTCTTAACTGCGAATACCATAGGAGATAGTGATCTCCAGGAATAAGGGTATTCTGATAAGGATTATGGAAATACTGGTTATAATAGTTATTAAGCAATAGTGTCAAAGACACTATAACTGCTTTGACTAGATTGAGTATTGGTTGCATTAGATGCAACATTCGCATTGGATGCGAGCACTGTTACCTAGGGATATGCAAGTGCCGTAAAAGGACTTGGCATAGTCTTTTGGGAACAGAATGACTGATCAGCTTACCTAGCTATTTCTAAAATAGCCTATGATTGTCACATGAGTGTGGGTTTAAATGATTAGCCCATTAATGGCTCTTTGGGCTAGTGGGAGATTGTTGGACATGTGAGCCCACGGCGAGCCATTATGCAATAAATGTTATTGCGATTATCATTCCCTGATCTGAAATGAAGAATAAATAATCTGCATAATAGGTCCCTATGTACAATTAGGGTTATGTACCATGGCTGTCTTAATGATCATACAGCTGTTGATTCAATTATTGAATCATAGAGGCTGGTACTTGGATGAATATCTAAAGAGTTAGATCGAGGACTCATCAAGCACCGTCAAATGATTATTAAGATGTGATCTCCAGCCTGAGTAGGAGATGGCAATCCTTTCTCACATAGGCTGATATCTGACCGACCTCTTGATGCAGGTCCTCTGCATAGGAATAGAGATTCGGAGGTGTCAGATTAGTTAGGTCAATGGGTTGACTTAACGAGATCGAGATAACCTAAGTCCTATGTTGAATGCTGTCACAGCATAGGCACGCATCCTCTGACCGGAGACAGATGTATTGCTATATGTCTGAGTGTGTACATTTGACAGACCAATAGGTTGATGACCTAACCAAGGTCTATACACCGACGCGTTGGTGTGCATATAAGGGCATATGAGTAATACGATCTCTCAAAGGGATCATACAGGTTCACTACTGAACCGGAAGACATGAGCTCACTCATGAGATATTGGGAGGAATCAAATTCCGTGCACGGTCGTCTTGCTTTGGAAGCTTGACTGAATTTGTAGGTTTGATATATACTTTTGGAAAGTATATGATCAAGACCTAGGTATGATATATGCTTTTGGAAAGTATATGATCGATACCAAATCCCAATGATCAAATGAGAAACTTAATGATCAAACCCTGAAGAAGACAGTGTAAAATAGATCTTGATCTTCGGGTTGACCATAGGTCTTCCAGTATGCAGGATGTACAGGTATTGGGAATACCTGAAGGGTGATGTGATCATAAACGATTGTATATCCATGACGCTTCCATTCCGAGGGAGTGATGAAACAGGTCTGGATTTTAGTGACTCCTTTCAGTAGAGAAGCAATCTGATCTTAGTCCAAGTGTTGGACATCGGTCTGAATGAGATTCAGATTCAATGAAGATTAGATTTGCGGTCTTGATTTAATCAAGCATCTGTGGGAGGTTCGTACGATCTGGATTTGAGATAAGATCTCAACATCCAAGTCACTATACGTGGAATAATACAATCGCCCTGTCCTTATCTCCAAGTATCTGCGGAGAAAGCACATTATTCTTGAAAGGGTTCAAGAGTAATTCTTTTGATAAAATATCCAAGCAAGGACTTGATGATTAAATGTGATTTAATTATCAAGCTTAAATATGAATATGATTCATATTGTGAAAATGATTATCTAAGATAATTAAATGAGATTTAATTATCAAGGATTAAGGGAATGTGGATAGCACTATCCATGATATATGTATGTTATAAATATGATTTATAATATACATATATAAGAGAGAGAGAATTCATGTAAATAGCATTTGTTAATTAATAATGTGAACTGGATTCACATTTGTTAATTAATTGGAAATGCAATTTACTAACTAGTTTGGGTTGTGAATATGATTCACATAATATTCAATGGCATGATTGAAATATTCACAAAATTAATTTGGAATTAATTTTGGCGAATAATTATTGTAATTAATTGAGGAATAATATAATAAATGAAATGGAGAAAATAACCACCCTCATTGGTGGCGTCACCCATGAAGAGTTCATGGGTGACGCCCCCCCTTTTTTAGGGGTTGGTTAACTCCACTTCATTTGTTATATTATCTCTTGATTAATTGTTGTTATTGAACAATAAATCCTAGCCATTGATTTATCATGGACCAAGCATATCCCTTGGATCCATGAGTCCCATGGATTGAGATCCATTGGATCCTAAACTAGTATAAAAGGAGGGCTAGGGTAGCCTCTCCAAGGTACATCATTAAGAGTTGTACAAGGTGACAACTCTCTCTCTCTCTCTCTCTTTCTCATTCTCGCCCTCTCTCTCTTTCTCTTCTCCATTAAGTGGCCGTCCACTTTGTGTTGAGAAAAGAGAGACTCTCGGCTTCTTCTTCGACGACTCGTGGATCTCCATCTTCTATGGAGTTTCTTACTCTAAAGGAAGACGACGAATTTCGTTTGACGAAATCGGGGGAGCCATCGCTTGGATCTTCATCGAGGATTGCGGGAAGGAACGTGACTCATCATCACGCCCGCAAGTGCGTTCTTCGTGGATCGGACTTAAGATAGGAGGATCTCTACTTTGGGATCTCGCGATCACAACCACGCTTCAAGAGGTATTCCTTGTACTTTGTGGTTTGATGAAACGATCCGAGAAGTGTTCTCGTGATCATGTGGTTTCATCTTTAAAGTTAAAAATTTTAATTTCCGCTGCATCTAGCATCTAGTACGACTAGTTGCTCCGATTGCATACGATGCGATCGACACGCTTCCGTGATGCGCTTAAGGATACTCAATATCCTTCATCATGCACCTTTGAAAAGTACCTGGAGCATTGCATAGCCCAAAAGGCATGCGCCTGAAAGCATAGGTACCAAAGGGGCATGTAAACGTGGTCTTTTCTTGGTCCTCCGGAGCTATGGCTACTTGATTGTAGCCCGAGAACCCATCAAGGAAGCAGAAGAATTTTTTCCCCGCTAATCTTTCTAAGATCTGATCAATGAACGGGAGAGGGAAATGATCCTTCTTTGTCGTGGCATTCAAGCGTCTGTAATCCACACAGACGCGCCACGACGTGGGTATTCTCGTCACGATCTCCTCTCCGTCCTCGTTGGTGGTCGTCTGAATTCCTGATTTTTTCGGGACGACATGGATTGGGGCCACCCACTTAGAGTCGGAGATTGGGTAAATGAAACCCGCGTCGCACCATTTTTCTATCTCTTTTTTCACAACTTCTCGTAAATTTGGATTCAACCGGCGTTGGAATTCACGAGAGGGTTTGGCTTCGTTCTCCAAGTAAATATGGTGCGAACACAGAGCGGGATTTATCCCATGGAGATCGGAAATGCTCCAGCCTATTGCCTTGCGGTTCTTCTCCAGGATCTCTAGCGAGCGAGATTCCTGCTCCTCGGTCAATTGTGAACTGATAATGACCGGAAATTTCTTGTCTTGGCCCGCAAGGAAGGCATATTTCAGGATTGTGGGAAGAGGTTTGAGCTCAGGAATAGTGTGATCGTCTAAGAAGTCAGGCTCAATCTGATCTGGTTCGGTGTTGGAAGTGGCTGGATCATGTTCTGTAATAGCTGCCACCAAGAGCGGCTCTGGAGTCGGATCGTCAAAAGTTTCCATACAATCGGCAAACGCCTCGTCCGACTCGTCATCCTCATCTTTCGATTGTCCTAAGGATGTAAGGACTGACAGGCCCAACTGGGCCTCTACGTCATCGAAGATGTAGGGCGATGCAGGTTCAGAGCTGTACTCGATCCTGAGGATCTCGCAGACTGACTCATGCACTGGATCATCTTCAAAGGAGATGGATACCTCGATGCTGGTTGAGTTCTGTCTCCATGGCCCAACTACGTCTACATGCTCACAGTCTGTTCCGGTAGAAGAGTACTCGGTGCTGGATTCGGAGTCCGGTCTCTGCCATCTCGTCTGCTTCATCTCAAGTTCCTCATCTCCGCCGGGAGTTTGGAACTGAATTTTCCCATTCTTATAATCGAATAAGGCCCCCGCTGTTCTGAGGAAGGGCCTACCTAAAATGATCTGGGAATCTCTCCAATTACGAGGGGTTTCCATATCCAGGACAGTAAAGTCCACCATGTATTCTTGCCCCTCGACTCTGATCACAATGTTCCTTAACTCTCCTTGGGACCTCTTAGTGGATTTGTCAGCAAACTGCAGAATAGCTCTAAATTTCCTAAGAGGTCCGAGATTAAGCCTCTCATAGAGGGCGGTGGGCATTAAGTTGATCGAGGAACCATTGTCCAGGAGAGTGCGTGCAAACGCGATGTCATCAACATGACTCACTACATAGTGTGCACCCATGTCTCTTCGTTTCCGAGGAAACGAGTTCTTTATTGCACAAGTCGTGGCTACTGATAAAACGTGTTTCTCAACACGGCTTTTGGCCTTCCTGCTAACCCTAGTAGGTGTGCATCTCACCTTAAGGTATTTTTGGAATGCAGGGGTCATTTCCACGAACTTGTCAAAAGGGATTGTGACCTTGATGTGTTTATTGCAAAATTCAGCCATCTCAGGGTCATCTTTTTGGATTTTTTTGATTTTCTTCGTTCCACCCTTGAGAGCTCGGGGGAAAGGGATTATTGACTCCAACTCAGGTTCGGGAACTGAAATATTCTCATTAACTGCTGGAACTGAGTTCTGGACACGACTCTGACTCTTATACAGACTCTGACTTGGACTCTGACCAAAAAGAAAATGCTGAGGCGAGACCGGTGACGCTTCTTCCGCTTCTTCTGGACGATCCTCCTCAGATGGAGGTGCGGGCTCATCGGTGTCGTCTGACTCTAAGTGGATGCGGGAATGCTGCTTCGAGGACTCAGATGTCCTCTTCTTCTGCTGGGGATGGTGGTGGGGATGCTCCTCCTCTTCTTCCTCCGAATTCTCCTCAGGTAGATTCTCGGAGGCTCCTTCCTTTTGTGCCCGTGCCCGATCAGGTATGGTCACGGTCCTTCCACTCCTGAGGGACATATGATTAACATTATCGTACGAAAGGATCTCATGTTCAGATAGATAATTATCTGAATAATATACCTGATCTCGAGGTCGGTTCTGGCCCTGGTGTATGCCGTTCGGATTGGCCTGAACCTGTGCGGGAATTGGGGTCCTTGGCGCCATTTGTTGGTCCTGGGCACGAGAAACCCGATTGATGTCGGTTCTCATATCCAAGTAGTCATTCTGTATCTGTTGGACCCTATCAGACAGGGTCTGGATCGCCAAGGTGAGTGACTCCAATTCGGTGGGCTGGGCTTGCTGCTGTGTTGATGCCGTCCTGTATTGGCCCTGCTGGCCATGCCGATACTGTTGCTGATGGGACGGTGCTGGCCCCTGCTGGTAGGTGCGCTGCTGCGGCTGGTACCCTTGTTCTGGCCTGGACTGGTATCGCGAGACTATGACGGGCCTGGTCTCTTGGTAGACTGGGGTTGGGCGGTGTGCCTGATCCTTCCCCATCTCGATTTGCTGGACTAGCGGGTCACGGCTATACCAAAGCCCGTTAATCTCGTATACAGGCGGAGGCTCCTCGTATTCCGTTTCCACTGGTGGGGGTGCATGATGGTTCGGCTGGGTATAAGTCTGATCCCAGCTGCTCTGAGACCCCGGTGCCTGTTCCTGTACAAGATGGACTCGATGTACATGTACAGGTGGTGCAGAAGGGGCGGGTAGCTTGATCTTAGCTACCTTTTCAGAGAGTTCCTCCACTTTCTTGGGAAGGCTCAAAAGAGACTCCATCTCCGCGACTCTCTTGTGGATCTGCTCGGCCATGGTAAGCTTGTCGGCTATCATCCCCATGCTGGGGATGAGGTCCTCAGTCAGATCTGCAACAGTCCTTCTAGTTGTCTCATTGGATAAGATTGAGGGAGACAACTGATAGGCCCTTGTGGCCTGTGACCTGCCGGTTTCCGCCATCTGCTCTAGGATCTTCCATACAACATGCTCGTTTTTGTTCAGATAGCTTCCTCCACAGGCGGCACTGACTAACCCCTGCATCTCTGGGGTTAAACCACAGATCAAAGTCTGGACTAAGATCGCTTTTGAAATGCCGTGGCAGGGGTATTTCTGTACTAAGTCATTGAACCTGTCCCAAGCCTCATGGAACGGCTCGCTGGGGTCCTTGAGCGAAGCTGGCGATCTTTGTTCTCATCTGATTAGTTCCACTGAGAGGGTAGAACTTTTTCAAGAAAAGGTCCTTGAACTGCATCCAGGTAGAACATACCACCCCTAAGTTTTTCAGCCAATGAGCAGCCTTATCACCTAGGGCAAAAGGGGTGGCCTTCAGCCGAATATAATCTTGGCCAACATTGGGATGGCTAAGATTGTTGCACACCAACTCGAAGTCACGGAGGAAAGTGTATGGTTCTTCATTAAGGTTTCCGTTGAACTTCGGAAGCAGACTAAGGAAGTGGGGCTTCAGCTCAAATGCCTGAGCGGGAACTGCAGGTGCCAACCAGTTCTGAATCTCGTTCTCCGTCGGGTTGTAGGTATCAACCATTGGTCGGTCGATTCCTTCTGCTACTATGATCCGTCCCATCCGCGCCGTGAGATCTGCACTCCTCTGTTCGGCTTCAGCGAGGCGGGCAAGAATCTGTTTAATTTGTTCCTCATCTGGTGGAACTTTTGGCGGCATCTCGTCCTCTAGTTCTGGGGATTGGAAAATAAGATCGGTGTTAGAGGGCAAATCAAGGAAGGGATTACCGAGGCAATGGTCTTCCTCGGTAATCTCGGAGGAGATAAAAGGGTTGGTTTGAGAGTAACCACCCTGAGCATGAGGGGACCAGGGACTCAAGAGGGTCATGAGTCCTGGGTGGTCCAAGGTGCGCTCGGACCGAAAAAGATGAGTTACTTGGGGGACTCATAGAGAGATCAGTGAATAGTGCGTCGAGACTCCCCAATCACTCATCTTGATGAAGAGGGAAGAAGATAGGATTTTACTCCTACCTGAAGCAAGCAACAGGAACAATCCAAGACCCTGGGTTCACACTCAACACAGTGAAGGACTCAAAGTTGAGTCCAGTTTATCTTGTAATTTTTTAAGTGTGATTTTTCAAACAAGATAGCAAGGATTACGTGGCCTAGAGGGAAGTCGGCTTAGAGCCGGATGCGCCTTCCCTGTTTATCCTGTCGCCTAAGATACCGCCGGATCCTCCCTTTTTTGCGCTCCTATCCGGAGTGGGGACTCAATGACGTGCCCCTATCTACCTGCAAGCAGGCGGAGGCTGACAAAGCTAGGCCTTGTCGCAGAGTACCGCTGGTTCGCCCCTATCTACCCGCGAAGGCGGAGGCTACTTGGTACTTGTCAATGAGTTTAAAAGTATCCCACTCGTGATATTTGCTAAGATCAGTTGGCTCGTGATATGGAAGGCGGGGATTTGGGCTCTGCCTTAAGGTGTTCACACACACTCAAGTACCCTCACTCAGCCTGAAAACAAGGTCGGGGATTAATCTCCCGCAAACAATTTTCAGATTTTTATTCTCTTTTTTTTGGTCAATACTGTTAGCAGTCCCGATTTTTAAAGTTAAGTTATCACTTTAATTAGTCCACCACAAAGCACGCCTATCGGACATTCCCAATTTCTTGTTTAATTTAAGTGAGAAAATCCGAGGGGGAAATCGAGAAAAGCCGATGCACGAAAAATCGATGATGCTATGCTGAGTAGAGAATACTTACAATGATCCCTTCGCTTTTTTATGCAGGATGCAATACAGAATTGAAAACGTTACTCTACATGCAAATGCAAGCGATGAAAAAGCCGCTCCTAGACAGGCAGTTCTATTAGCGTGAAGAACAGTTTAACTTTGACTAAGTACTACGGTCTAGGTGCGTCTTTTAAGTGTATTGTGTGGTCCTATTGAGTACGAGCACAAGCAAGTCCTAGAGTGGCTCGAGAAGTCGCTAGTGCAATCTAAGTTACAATTCACCCACACAGCACACGGGACACAGTTTCACTATCTTTACACACGCGAGATCCCAAACGGGAACCGCTGGAAATGATGCGAAAAAATAAAATAAAATGTAATTACAAAGCCTCTCTTTCACTCAAAAATTTAGATGCTAAGTCCTCGAAGCGTCGCCGACTCCTCGCGGTCCTCGCACACAAAAAATAATTGGAGGTCAGAGAGTTACACAAAGATACAAAAATTTAAAAGACAGATAAATATTCACAAGAAAAACCGGGGGTCAGACTACCCGGGGATTGAAAATCAAACAATCAGAATTTCACCAAAAATTAACCTAAGTCGTGCCTCCCCCGGCAATGGCGACATTTTGACATCGCTCCCGCACCCTTAGTTAATTCGGTCAATTTAATGTCCAAATCAAGTTAAAGTCGTTCGTTGCAGTCGGATACGAGAGGGAATATCAAAAACCACTTATCGATTAATATGAAGTTAATTTTTAAGCGGCAATTTTTTTTACTTGGTGGAAGTCCAAGGTCGATCTCAGGGAGGCATCTGTCTCCTTAGGTGAATTTAAGCAAGGATCCAAGTGAGTGATTTTCAAGGAGAAATTTTTTTCTTTTTAAATTTTTTTATGCAGACTTATGTAGACAATGCAGGCCAATTTAGTGTTCAATTTAATTATGGTATCAAATGAAGTCCAAAAATTATGAAAATTGGCCAGATGGTTAATGATGATGAAAATGACCTACACTACTTTTTGGAATTTTTCGACACTAAATGAATTTACTGTGAATTAAATGAACAGACAGGGTGATTTTCAGTATTTAATTTTTAATAAATATCAAACCACAATTTTTTTCAAGAACTAAAATTATCCTAGGTGGCTCTAATGAGAAGGGACTTAGGAAAATTAACAGAACTTAATTTCACTGTGAAATGAATTAATTAACATTTATCTAAGAAAATCACTTAACAATTTATTTAGGCCTCGATATGCGTGAAAATGCTATGAAATTTTTATGGTGTGCTAAAAATGATGTCCTTAAGCTACAGTGAATTTTTGATGAATTTTGGAAGCACAAAGAATTAACTATAAATCAAAAGGTGTCACGGGGCAAAATATGTCAACAATTCACCAATTAATTCATTAATAATTCAAATGAACTTACAAAATTATGACACGTGTACCAACAGACAGAGGAAAAAATTTCCTACAAAATGCAATTTTTAGAATTTCAAAATGATGACAAATGCACTCTAGGGATGCGTGCAAACACAGGGGTGTAAATGCAATACTGGAAATTAAATCTCAATAAACAAATATGCTGACAGGGACTAAAATGCAATTACCGATAATATGGTGGACTCTTATGCAAATTCTCCACAGGGCACGTGCTCCTCACGTGGGGGTCTGCTTCACAGGGACTTCTTTGCAATTTTGGAAAGCTCCAGGGGATTCTGTGCAAATTGCCCAGGTCGCACGTGCTCCTCACGTGGGTGGCCTAGGCTCGGATGGCTGAGGCGGCTCGGAGCGAGGTTGGGAGTAGGCTCGGGTTGTCCGAGGCTTGGTCTTCGTCGATGTGGCGGCCTGAAGGCCCTCGGATCAAGATGGATCCGAGGGTTGTCGGTGCTGACGCGTGGCGTGTCCTAGGTCGTCGATCGATGCTGATCCTACGGTCGAAGGCGAGTCCGGTGATCGAGTGACGTGGCGTGCTTCGGACCGTTCGATCAAGGTGATCGAATGGTGGCTGTACGTCGTCTCCAACGATGCTCCGCCACCTGCGGAGGAGGAGACGGGGCTCCGGCGTCCGGCGTGGGTGGCTCTGCTCCGCCTCGGTCGCTAGGCGTCGATGAAGCTCTTCGTAGGCTCTCGAGTAGCTCAGAAGATGTGGGAGCGTACGGCGAAGCCTCCGGTGGGCTCAGGAGCTGTGGAGATGTGCTGAAGCTCGATGGCGACAGAGCTCGAAGGGAGCTCAGGTGAAGCTCCGGCCAGTGAAGAAATGAGGACCTGCAAGGGGTTAGAATAGATAGCCGAGGCGTGCAAGTTCTCGTGGAGAGGTGTGTGTGGTTGGCGAGGCCTACGGTGTGAAGGAGGTGCGCTGAAGATGGGCTCCGGCCAAATGGCGGAGCTGTTGGTCGGAGTAGTGCGTAAAGCGTCGTCGGAGTGTGCAGATGGGACAGCGAGGACGGGAGCTTCGACGCGAAGCTCGTCGAGGTGGATTGGAGGGGAGAAGGTGGCCGGTGTAGTCGAATAAAATCGGGGAAAAGCAATAAAATCAAGAGAAGATCGGAGGACGAATGGAGGGGGTTACCTGGGGAATGGAGCTCCGATTTGAGCTCCAGGTCTTCGCTCGAGGGATCGGTAGGGTCCCGAGCTCGCGCAGCTGCTCTGGGAGGCTGCAGCACGGAGGTGGCGGCTGTGGATCTCGCCGGAGTCGAATCCTTGTCTTCGCTCGACAACACACCCAATTGCTGTCACCAATGGATTGCTTGGAGCTCGAGGAACCTCTCTGAGTGGCGGATGGGGGTGAACGTTGCCGGTGGCGACGTATTTATAAGGTGGAGGTGATGGGTTGGTTGGTGACGAGGCGAGGTTGGTGGTCGTCGTGGGGGTGTTCTGGTGGAAGTGGTGGAGCGTGAGGGTAGACGACGAGGGAGAGAGACGAGTGGGTGACGTCGTGGGGGTGTCAGCGGTCGGAGAGGATGGCTGACGTGTGTCCAAGAATAGGAAGGGGGCGCCCCTCCCGCAAGGCAAGGGACGTGGGAGAGAGGGGCGCCCGGAGGTAGGAGACAAAGTCTCCACCGTTGGATCTTGTGATCCAACGATGGGGGATCAAGGGGGAGCTGGTCGGGTAGGATTAAATCTGAGGCGTTGTGATCGGAGAGCGGTGATCGCACCACGTGTCGAGAGGATGGGCAGGCGGAGGCGAGTGGTTGAGATTGTATCACGGGCCAGATAGATCGGCTGGGGAGAACGAGTGGGTTGAGCGGCATAGATGACAGATCCGGGGCGCAATCAAAGGGCGCACAGCGCGCCACGTGTGAAGCTATGGGCGCGGCGCTAAGGGATGGTGAAGATGAAGTGTGGGGCAGATCTGATGGCTGGAGATGGTAGGGTACGTGGAAAGGCCTAGACCGTTGGATCTGAAGCGAGATCCAACGGCTGAAGGCGCAGGCGGATGAGGCGATGGGAGGCGGGCCGCGTGGCGCAACCAGAAGGCGCCACGTGGCCTGCTGTGAGTGGCTGGAGTAAGAGATACGTGTAGAGAGAGGAGGGAGCCGAATTTGGGAAAACTCAAAACATGAAAGTTGTAGATCTCGATGCGATCTACAAGTTTCATGTTGACCAAAGATGGAGATGAGGTCAAATATGATACATAAATACAAGGATACATAGATGTAGTATACAAAGTGGCCCAAAAACCCAACTTTCTCATAAAAGCTCCAAATTCAATGAAATTAGTCTCATTTTAAAGGTCTTTTAATGTGTAGTATTCTAAGAGTAAGGAGACCTAATTCGGAGTTTTGCATGAGGGCTTTATGTGTATTTTAGTGTACAAGGGCTCTCAGGCTATATTGGCTATTTTACAAAGGGGATTTTTGACCTTTTTCCCTATATTATTAACTAAGGAGTATAGATTATAGAGAAGATGTTATTTTGGTGAAGAGGTATTTTACAGGGATTTTTGGCTTCTTATTTAAATGCAAATGGGCTGCTAAACTGCATGAGTTATGAATATATGCATGAATGCTATTTATGCAATATAAGGGGAAATATGCCTCTATTTTCTCGGGAACAAGGCTCTATTTTTGACTTTTGGAGTGATGAATCACAGATTCATCAGTGGTCAAGGGGAAAGAGGGCGGAGTCGAACTCGGGTTCGGGAGAGCGGGTCTGAGCTCTCACGAACCAACCTAGATGAGAGGGCTGGAGTGATGAAAAGCGGTGCAGCCAGAGGCTGCCTAAGAGGCCTCCTGCCCATCATCTTGATTTGGCAAGTCGGGCAGATGGGATCTGGAAACAACTATGATGAGCAAATAAACCCTGGATTCACCTACTCAACGCGAGCTGAAGACCGTAAGAGTTCGGTCAATTATCTTGTCAGATTTTATTAGGTGATTAAGTGAAGATAGCAGAGCGGTTACGTGACCTGTTGGGAATCTAATCCGCCGAAAGGACTGTCCCGTATAAAAGGCCGGTAGTCTGATCGGGGCTCAGATATGGCTCTAGCCTAGTGTACGGGTCGCTCTCTCGCACATGCAAACCAGACAATGAGGGTTTGCTCTCCCCAAGATAAATTTTTAAGTGGATTGTCTTTTAGGGTCAAGTTGGATTAGCAGTCTCAATTTTATGGTTTTGATTTTTTAGGTATTTTTCAATAACAACAACGCCTAACGAATTTTTCGATTCTCCTAGTTATTTTAAGTCCAAAAACAGGGGGGAGAAGATGAAAAAGCCGATGCGCAGGAATCAATGATGCATGCAGAGTAAGAGATGCGTACCTGACTCCAGCAGTCTACATGAAGGGTGATCTGCGCAAAAAATAAATGGCAGAATATAAACTACCTATATGATGCACGCGGAAAATCGGCCCTAAACAAAGCAATTTCTACACGAAAAAACAGTAGCCGGGTATTCGAGCCTAGGTCCGACGTCCTATCTTGGGAGCCACTCGGTGTCCGTCACAACGGATCCCACACGCGCTGTATGTGACTCCTCAAGGCACGTGGACCAGAGCTCTAATAAGCCGGCTTTTTCTTGTGAATTAATTAATTAGATCCAATTATTCGAACTATAGGTACAGGCAGGCATTTAGGCGTTTGGATCCTAATTAATTACGTCACAATCAAGGAAAATCCTAAGCTAAGACCGAAAATCTGCGTAAATCTAATAAGCAGTAAATAAACGGTCGAAAAGCCACGAGAAACCGGGAAAATCGGTGAGGTCCCTGGAGCACACAGGTGCTCGGCAAAACAGATCCCGAAAACCATCAAGTGTCCAAGTCCTGTCCAAGTCCCTGTATTATTACAAATTAATAATTTGCTGAAAGTAAATCTAAACTAAACCTAATCTAGTCTAATCCTCGCGATTATTCCGTGGCTCCCGCACTCCTGCTCGATTCCTTGCGCTCTCTTGCGGATTCGTAGAAAAGGAAGTCGCCTCCGACTCTCACGGTTGCGTTGGCTTCCGAAGAAGCTGCTTTGATCCTCGGTCCCTCGCAAGTAAACAAACAGAGTGTCAAAACAGATTATTATAAACAATCAAATAAAATATATCTACAAAATTTCTACAGAAAGTCGCGAAAAAGAAAAACCGCGGAAAGATCAAAATCGACTACTAAGCCGTGCTCCCCGGCAACGGCGCCATTCTGAAAAGCCGAATGATCACCAAGACTCGGGTGAATGTAATAAAACTGGGGTCGTTGCGACCCGGATCTCGGAGGTATCGGCTCGATCAAGAAAAATATGAAGATCAAACCACCAAATAAAGAAATCAAATAATCAACACAAAAATAGTGGTCCTGACTATGAGATTAGCCTGGTGTAGCACTAGGGTCGGGACTCAGGGAGCACGAATTGGCCTTGCGGCCTACGAAGTAGTCAAGAAGGGAAACACAAGTATTTTTGGTGGATTTTAATTATTTTTATATTTTTTTGGATTTTTAGTAATAAAAGGAAATAAGAAAAAGTCAAAACAAGGTAAACTCAACTAATTATTTAATCACTCAAAATGGGTCCAGAAATTCAAACAAAAATATTTTTAAGTTTTTTAGGTTTTTTAGTGTTTTTAGTGAATTTTGAGATTTTTCTAATTTTATAGAATTTTCGAAAAATCAAATAAGGCAAAAACAGTGTGCTAGCATGCTCTCGTAGCACTAGGTAAGCAGCCACTGAGCAGGATCCTTCCCCTCACTCATCCCCTTGTGTCCAGTCAGGCTTCAAAGGGACATGAAAAATATCAAATGGTCTTATAACAGCCTGGAGGTAATTTTTATGAGAAAATAGACACAACAAGGAAAATTAAGAAAAAGAGTTTATTCATTTTTGATTTTTTTGTAATTGTTTAGAATTTTTATAAGTTTTTAATGGTTTTTTAATTTTTAAGGTTTTTATATATCCAAAATAGCTAGAAATGCATAGAAAATCAAACACAACAAAAACAACAACACCTAATTTTTTAGAATTTTTAAAAGAGTTTTTATATTTTTTATGATTTTCTAAACTGGATAAACACAAAAACAACTGTTTTGAATTTTTTAAAATACGAAAAAGCCTAAAAAATGTACCAAGTTTTTGATGAAAAATTTACACAGTGGCAGAAGCCACGTGTCCAATTTTCACGCGATTTGGACTTGATTTGCTATTTTATTTAATTGAAATAAAGGCTTAGAATGCATAGGGACCTTAATGCAAATAAAATAGTTCAGGGGGCCAATCAATAACACGGCAAAAAAGTATAGGGGATAAACACGCAAAAATCCCATGAAACATGCGCAACGCACGTGGTCCAGACATAGAGGGGCATATATGCAAATTCTATTTATAAAATGTCATTCAGCAACACAAAAGAAACGCAAGGTAGAAAATGTAAAATGACCAGATTCTCACGTGTCGACGCACGTGGTTACCATGTACAAGGACTGATATGCAAATAAAGGAAACATGAAGGTCCTCCTTAAAAACAACTAAGTAAACTATTTACAGGACTAAATAAGAAATGCAAAAACAGGAGGGGCCTAAGAGTAAATTACCCCTCTTATTATCGGAGGGCTGAAAGTCGGCCACGTGTGAGATCAAATGGTTGTGGAATGAGGGCTCCTCTTCAGCTGATGGATGCTCCAGATCAAGCCTCAGATGATCGAACGATGGGCTGTTGCTTCTCAAATAGACGGCCTGGATCAAAACTGGAGCTCGAGGTTGAACGGACAGCGGAGGAGGGTCCTCCAAGAACTCGACGCCGACGAACTCCGTCGGCCCAATGCACACGGTGGAGACCTCCTCCTGAGCTGTTGGACTGTGGAATAGCTTCATCTCGACGCTCCGCAGCTACTGGGATCCTCCGATGACGCCAGGAACCACCGGAGTGGCCTAGCGACGGGCGGATGCTCGAAGCTCCTGGGCTCGAACGAGACGACCTCAGATGAGTCGCATTGATATGCAAAACAGCCTAGGAAGCTTACTGGGTCGAGGACAAACTGCCTCGACCCGGTTAGAGGTGGAATGGGTGGATGGCGAGTCGAGATGAGTGACCTCCGGCGAGGCGACGGCGATGAAGGTCGAGCCTTGGTTCCGGGGCGAACCAAGGTTGGTGCATGGGTGCAGAAGGTGGAGAGGGGTCTCATGAAGATGACGGTCGGGTCGGATGAGCGGAATGATTATCGAAGTGGCCAGAATCGATGAGATATGGTGGCGGAGCGAATTGGGCGTAACGAGAAATTAAGGAAAACTAGGAAGAATTAGGTCTACCTGGTGGATGCAACCGACTGGGGATGAGCTCGCAGAGCTCTGGGGGTCCTGGCCTCGAGGAAGCGTCGAGTTCCGAGGCTAAGCGCACCTCGCGGCGGCGTACGACAGCAGGAGTCGCCGGATTGATGGCTAACGGTGTCCTCTCTCTCTGCGACACCACCCTCGCAAAGCTGTCACTCAATGGAAGGAGATGGAGGTCCTGGGACGAAGGAGCAGAGCCAAAGATAGATGGGAAAGTGCGGCGGAGGTGGAGCTAAATAGTGGCACGGGTCCGAGAAGAAGGGATCGGGCAGGGTTCCGTGAAGCACGGATCCCTAGGCGGATGCTCCGGCGAGGGTCTCGGATGTGCCAGGTTCAATTGGAGCCTGGGGTTTCAGGAGATGGTGATCGGGTCAGATGAGGAAAAATCCGAGAAATTGGGTCGGTCGCCCGATTTGAGAGGAAGAGGGTCCGCGGGGGAGAGTTGACCGGGGGTCAACAATCCCCCGTGGATCAATCCCAATTCAGCTCTTATTAAATCATTGAAAATTCGATAAAAAATAATAAATGATTTTATTTCGAAAAACTTAAAACATGAAACATGTTTATTTATTTTCAAATTATTTTTTTTTTATTTTTTTTATTTTTTTGAAATATAATTTATGTATTTACATTATATTATTATTATATACAAGTATATACATGTATTTATTTTTTATTTTTATTTGTAATGATTTATTTTTATTCATTTATTCCAATTTTATATTTTATTTATTTATAGAACAAAATTTGGAATAAAAGTGTATTTTTTTTATTTTTATTATTTATTTACATAGGTGAAATAAATACTTTTACTTACATGTATACATGGTATATACACAAGGTGGCTTTTGGTATTTATTTTATTTTCTTTTTATTTTATTTTTATATTTCCAGTTTTTATTTTATTTTTTTACACCATGAAATATGTAATATATACATATTTTTATTGAATTTTAATTATTTATTTACAAAGAGAAAATAAATACATGGGTAACTCTATATACATGGTTTATGTACAATGATGAAGGGGATTTTATTTATTTTTCTTTTTCTTTTATTTTCTCATGTTTATTCTAGTTTTATATTTACAAATATGTATAAATAAATAAGCACCCATTTTTATTTTTATTAAGAGGAAAATAATTTTATTTATATACAGGTATATGTACACATGATTGACACTATCTCCCTCTACTTTGATTCTTTTGCGGTCACGTCCATGCTGAGCCCTCCCTTGGGATTAGGTCGCTCAATATTTATTCTAAATATTTCCCTCTTTTTCTTTTGTTTTTTTATTCTTTTATTCATGCACAAAAACAGGCTAATTATTGTAATTTACACAATGCATGCTTATTGATAATTTATGCTATTTACATGAATATACATGTATTTTGCATAGGTTTTGTAGCTAAAATAAAAGAATAAAGAGTGATGAATGGGTATACATCAGGTATGCAGACATCGTGAATTATCTAGTGACCAAGAAAATCCCACAAGATTGGCCGAAGTTAAAAATAGATAGATTCTTGTTTAAAATCCATTTCTACCAGGGGAGGATCCATACTTGTTTCGTGAGGGGGCAGATTGTATCTGGAGAAGGTGTATACCTCCGGAGGAAGTTCCAAATGTCCTCGCCTTATGCCATGACCAAAATTCGGGAGGACATCATTCCGGAAGACGAACGGTGGCAAAAGTTCTTCAAAGCAGCCTCTTGTGGCCTACACTATTCAAGGATGCAGAAGATTATGTCAAATGATGCACTGACTGTCAGAAGATGGGAGGAACCATAGGAATGAGAGATACGATGCCTCTGAAATTCATTCAGATATCAGACGTCTTCGACATGGGGCATTGACTTTATGGGCCCATTTCCAAATAGCCAGGGCTATGAATATATTCTGCTTACTGTCGATTATGGAAGTCGTTGGGTGGAGGTTATCCCGGCCCGAACCGCTGACAGTCGGACTGTCTGTCAATTCTTGAGAGATGACATCATAGCATGGTTCGAGATTCCCAAGATTCTCATATCTGACAGGGGTAGCCATTTCATAAACAAAGAGGTGAAGAAGCTGACTCAGGAATTCTGCATTGAACAGCGTGTTGCTTCGCCCTACCACCCGCAGTCTAATGGCTTAGCTGAATGTTCAAACAGGGACATCAAGATAATTCTACAAAAGCTTGTGCATCCGGATCATAAGAACTGGTCTCAGCTACTTGATTTCGTTCTTTGGGTTTACAAAACAGCGTACAAGTCACCCTTGGGAATGTCTCCCTATCGCCTTGTGTATGGCAAGCCATGTCATCTGCCCATTGAATTAATTCACAAATCTTTATGGGCCATCAACATGTGTAATTTGGACTCATAGAAAGTAGGAAAGAATAGGAAATTGGATCTGAACAGATTATTGGAATTCAGAGATTATGCATAAGACAACAGCCGGATGTACAAGGAGAAGGTCAAAACGTGGCATGACAAGCATATCTGCCGCAAGTCCTCCAAGCCGGGTTAGAAGGTATGGTTGTTTGATGCAAAATTAAAGATCTTTCCAGGCAAATTGAAGAGCAAATGGATTGGGCCATTTATGGTTAAGCATGTGTGTGACAATGGAAGTGTATTGGTATCTTTTTGTCAACTGATGCACAACCATTTGTAGTCAATAGACAGCTTCTGAAGACTTACCTTGAACATGATACATTCATGTCTGTCATTGACTCTATTCAAGTAATCTAAAGGGATGAGCCGAATGTTTTCAAAACATCAGAAGAAGGCAAAGCAGAGAAAAACATTTTGAATGACTTTTCTTCTTTTCCTTCTCTTCTGTCTTGTTCTACCGACATGATGGCATCGCCTTCATCACTACTACACTTAGGATGTACTTTATCCTAAGTATAGGAGGGATGCGCATCTCGAGTTGTTCGTACCCACCTTTTGATCTCCTTTCTTCTTTTCTTTTCTTCTTTTCCTCGTCTATCTTCTTTATCTATCGAAAAGATGCCACCCTTTTTGTCAGACTTCTATTCTTAAAATGTACTTTGTCTTAAGTATAAGGGGGGTGTGCACCACGAGATCTTCTATTCTTTGATCCTCTCAATTGTCTCCTCTTCTTGTCTATACTTAGGGATATCTTACACTAAGTATGGGGGAGACAGTCCGAGTACGATCTGTTCATTCCCACCCTTGACCCTAGGATATTTGATCCTAAGTATAGGGGGGATGGTCGACTTCTCATTCGTTTATTCATTCATCTCTTATTCATTTATTCTTTAGAATCTTCTATACTCAGTACGAGTTATGTCTTCTCTTTTCTCTCTGACTATGAGGACATAGCTCAAGCTAAGTATAGGGGGGTTGTATATACTTCGTATATACTTTAGCCATAACTCGTACTTTCATATTTTTACTAATAACTATGGCTAATTATACTTATAAAATTCATTAAAATCCTTAATAAAAAGATGTGATTATTCATCAAATTCTTTTTGTATTTACTGATTAATAAATCAGGTGAAAATATTTTTTTTGCAAAATGTTTTAAAAATAATTTGAAAATCTTTGTGAAAATCTTTTGAAAACTATTTGGAAAACATTTTGTTACATGTTTTCAACCTTTGTAAAAACATTTTTTATTGTAAAATTTATTTTCTTTGTGAAAAATAAAATTTTTGAAAAATGATTTGCAAATGGTTTGAAAAATGGTTGCAAAAATATTTTGATAAATCTATATATACTGTTTGGAAAACCTTTGCAAAATGATTTTCAAATAGGTGTACATGTTTGTAAAATTCTTTGTGAAAAGTATTTTGGACTATAGTTTTCAAAAATTGTTTGAAAAATCTTTTCAAATAAGTTCGAGGAATACATACATCTCACCAAAATTCACTATATATATATATATATTTATAAAAATTGACCACTTACCCTTATAAATTCTTAAAATCCACTTCCTGTATATATAAAATGCATCCCCGTGTAAATATTTGTACCTAGTTTGTAGACAAAATCTTTTGACCTTCAAAAATCCCAAAAACGTTTGCAAAACTAAAATACCAAAAACATCTGAAAAATCTCTTTGAAAAATACAAAAAATGCATACGCGTCATCTTTTCAAAAATCCATGAAAACTTCAAAATCTTTGAAAATTGTGTCACAAAAATATTTTCTGCATAGCATTTGCATAGCATGAGCATTTTTTGGATTGAGTTTGATAGTTGAACGAATCTAAGTAAAATCCGAAGATTGGAGCTTGGTTGGACCTTAAATCTACCTAATTAACAGGAACCTTATAGGAGCTGGAATTGAGGTACTTCAGGTCTATTTGACTTAATTCTTTGAGGATCACGAGACTTGGTTCAATGGATTCTTGACTGCCTAAGTAGATTATTTCAGAGCACAAGAACACCATATTGGAGAAGTCAGTCTCTTTGTCATTTCACTTGGGAAGATCCACCACTACTTACACTATACGAGTCAGATTTATAGTCATAAGGGTTTGCGTATGAGTTGAAATATTTCTGATCTGGCTATTGAGGAGACTTGAGCAGAGTTTTGGGATTCTCGAAGGATATTGGATTTCAAATCCGATTCTCATTAAGGTTCCGCTCGCAAGGAAATTCCAAAGGTCCTACTTAAGCTCCAAACTTTGATTTTGTGAAGACAAGTTTTATAATTAAACTTATTCCATCTTTCTTCTTTTTCTTTTCTTTGTTTTTCATTTCTACACTTATTGCATAAGTGTTTGTTAGGGACTAGTGATGACACGCCTGACGACTCGGGTAAAGGTAATCAAGGATCGTTGTGACCCAAGTCACCAAGCGTGGTCAATCAAGAAAAATCAGACCACCAAACAAAGGCAAAAATCAAAGAAAGCTCAAGTAGCGGTCTCGCTATTATATTAACCTGGTATAGCGACCAAGGTCGAACACAAGGAGCACGTAATGGCCTTGCGGCCTACGAAGTAGTCTAAAAAAGAAATAAAATAAAAGATAAGTCTTTTTGGTGGATTTTTAATGTTTTTATATTTTTTTGGATTTTCAAATAATAAAGGAAATAAGGAAATCAAGGGAACAATTAAATACACACAATTATTTAACTACTCAAAATTATTCCAAAAATTCAAATAAAAATATTTTTATGTTTTTTTATATTTTTTACTGTTTTTGATTAATTTTTGATGATTTTCTGATTTTTACTGAATTTTATAAAAATCAAACAAGGCAGAAAAACAAAGGTGTTGTCCAGTCAGATTTGGAGGGCCAAATTAAAATGTAAAATGGCCCTATCAAGATCTGAAGGTAATTTTCCTGTAAAGTAGAAAATACAAGGGAAAATTAGGCACTGGAATTATTATTTTTGGAGTTTTCTTTTAATTATTAGAATTTTTATGGGTTTTTAGGGGTGTTGTGATTTTTATAGGTTTTATAAATCTAAAAATGACCAAAATTGGTCAGAAAATCAAACAACACAAAACAACCACTATCTATTTTTTTGTAATTTTTAAAGATGATTTAATGTTTTTTTTTGTGATTTTTAAAGCTAGACAATAAGAAAATTGCGTGTTTTTGAATTTTAAAAATATCAAAAAGTGTCAAAAATGTCTCCAAAAATTATAGAAAATTTTACACCATGGCAGGAGCCATGTGTCCAATTTTCATCAAATTTGGAGTCGATTATCTATTTTATTAAATTCAAACACAAGGGCACAGTACACAGGGACCTAAATGTAAGAAAACAAAAGTTCCTGGACTATTTAGTAACACGTACTAAAATTCCAGGGGCTTCAGTGTAAATGTCCCATGAAATAAAGCACATGCACAATTAAACCACGCACAGGGGTATTTCTGCAATTAACAAAAACTTTAATTCATTCATTAACACCCTGAAACATAAGGTTCATTCATGAAAATAACCCACAAAAGCACGTGTCGAAGCACGTGTTCCACTACAAACAGGGGTATAGAAGCAATTACTAAAAATGACAGGGTCCTCTATGCAAATTACCAAACTAAAATAAAGGTTCTGAAATATTTACAGGACTAAAAATTAACAACTAAAAAGCTAAGGGCCTAAGAAGAAATTACCCTTTATTTAAGCGGACGGTGGGAAAGGCACCACGTGGTAGATCGGACGGCTCTAGAGTGGTAGCCCTTCCTCGAAGAAGCTCCGCTCGAATCGAACGGCCGAGAGCTCCCCACGTGGCTGATCTGACGGTTGCGATGCTCTGGGGGAAAACCCTCGCTGATATGACGGTTGCGATGAAGGCACGTGGAGATCGAACGGTTCAGAATAACTGATGCCTCTTCATCTGGACGTGCGGTCTGGATCAGTCCTCTGAAGGATCTGACGGTGGGAAGTCTCCTCAAATGGGTGGCGGAGATCGAGTCTGGAGAAAGAGAGCGATCTGACGGCTCTGGAGAGTCCTGGATGAACTGACGGCCGGCGAACTTCGCCGGCCCGATACTCGCACGTGGGGACTCCCTGGAAGCTGCTGAAATGCGGAGAAGAAGCGTCTCGGTGGTCCGCTGCTTCTGAACTGCTCCGATGAGAACGGGGAGCTCTGGAGAGCTCCGGCGACGGTGATGACCTGGAGCACCTGTGCTCTGAAGTTTCGACCTCCATATGAGGTCGACTTTGACTGATACCTGCACAGGAAGAAGAGGGGTCGAGGGCAAACTGCCTCGACCCGTTAAAGCGCGAAATGGATGGAAGATGCGTCGGGGCAAAGGTCCTCCGGCGAGCGGCAGAGGAGGAGGACCGATGTCCCTGCTCCGGGGCGAGTCAGCGTTGGGTTGCTAAATGAAGAATGTGCAGAGAAGGCTCGTGAAGTTGGTGGCGTGGTCGGATGGACAAATGGCTGGACGGAGACGACGGGCGGAAGAGGCGGAGCTACGGCTACTGAAATCTAAAAACTCGAATCTAAGCTAAACTACTAGATAATCTACTTACCTGGCGGAGGAGGTCGATGGGGCTGGAGCTCGGGGAGCTCCTGGGTCATTGCCTGCAAAGGGGCGTCGGGTTCCCGATGTTGGGCGCGCTCGCGGCGGCGCACGGCGGCTAAGCCACCGGATCAGAGGCTTCCCGAGGCTTCGAGCCTCACTTCCACTCCGGGGAGCACCGCTGTCACTCAGGTAATCCAGAGGAGTTCCTTGGCGTCGAAGGGGAGGACCAGAGATGAAGAACAGAGCTGCCGGAGGCGATGCTATATATGCCTAGGGGTCCGAGAAGACATGGATCGGGCGAGTAGCTCGCAACTCTGATCCCTCAGACCCACCCCGGGCGTGGATCATGGATCTGCAAGGAAGAGGAATGACCCGGGGTTTAGGGTTTTAGGTGTCGGATCGAGTATGGAGCAAGTGGAGAAATCGGATCGGGCACTCAAGATCCGTGGGACTATGGTCCGGGGGGGAGTTGACCGGGGGGTCAACATCCCCCGTGGACCAATCAAAACTGGCCACGTGTAAATGATTTTGAAATTCAAATTAAAATAGAAAATGGCCGAATTAAAGAAAACGTAAAACGTGAAAAATGTTTGTTTTATTTTTTTTCTATTTTTTGTGATTTTTAGTTAATTTTTCAAAATAAAAATAAGGTATTTACAATATAGTGCTATACATAGGTATATGTACAATATAGAATTTTAATTTTTGATTTTTAATTAATTTTTTTGGGCATTTTTATTCGCATTTTATATTTTATTTATTTATAGCATAAAATTAGGAATATTTTGATGTTTTTATTTTATTTTTATTATTTATTTACAAGGTTAAAATAAATATGTATATACATTTATATACATGATATATATACAATGTTCTTTTTGGTTTTTAATTTTGTTCTTTTTATTTGATTTTTGTTTTTATGGTTTTTATTTTATTTATTTACAATATAGAATATGTACAAATTTTTAGGGATTTTAATTTATTTACAAGGCTAAATAAATATAGGTGTGGTCTTATGTACATGGTGAATATGTTCAAGGAAGATTATTTTTATTTTCTTTTTAATTTTTCTATTTTTGTTTTGATTTTATCTTTACAAATATTTACAAATATGTACAAGCCCATTTTATTTTTTTTTTAGAGAAAAAATATTTATTTTTATTTAATTACAGGTATGTGTATACATGAGCTTCCTTATCTCTCTCTACTTGGGCATTTATGCGGTCAGGCCCATGCTGAGCCCTCCCTTGGGATTTGGTCGCTCAATATTTATTCTAAATATCTCCCTCTTTTTCTTTTGTCTCTTTATTCTTTTATTTTTTGCACAAAAACATGCTAATTATTAAACTTTATACAATGTATGTACTTTGGTAATTATTTGTATTTACAAGAATATACATGTATTTGTAAAGGTTTTTGTAGCTAAAATATAAGAATAAAGAGTGATGAATGGGTATTCATCACCCCCTATACTTAACTTTGCTAGTCCCTTAGCAAACACTTATTAAAAAAAAGAAGTGAAAAAGAGAAAGAAAAATAAAAAGAGGAGAATATACATGGATTAAGGCTGACTATTAAACTCGCCTTCATTAAATTGAAATATGGAGCTCGATCCGATCTTTGGATTATTAATGTGTCGGAACCTTATTTGAACTTAAGCTAAAAACTCAGCAGCCTCTAAGTTCCACCAATCTATGGACAAGACTCCTCAATAAACCAGATCAGAACAAGTCTACATACACAAACTCTAATGACCATGAATCTTTCCATGCGGTGTAAGTGATATGTAGCTCCCCACCTCAGAAGTAACAAAGAAACAACCTCCCCCAACCTGGTAACTCTAATGCCTCGGTCTAGCAACTCTTTCCTCGAGAAGCGGGGTATTCCCTTCTAAGTTCAAGTGCAACCGGCTCAAGAAGAGGGGGAAGAAGATGAAGAATGGACCATGGCCAGTGTAGCCATGTATCCTTGGGAGCTCTAACCAGTGTAGCTGAGTCTCCCACTGCAAGCTTCATGAGATGTAACATGTATACCATAAGCTTTTGCTTTATTTGACTATATACACTCCGGTGGGATTATTAAATTTTCAATCCGACCCACCACTTTTTTGGAGTTCTTTTCTTTTTGCACTTTTTTTGTGTGCAACTATACAACATATCTACATGGTGCAGCATATATATACGAGGAGTTTTTCCTCTTGAGCCAGTAGACTATCCCACTTTTGAAGCTTTATTACAACCCACGGCTTGTGTCTTTAGCCTTCATCACCACTAGACCAAGTTGAGGTGCACTTCCTTCACTAAAAGAAGAAGAGAGGTTCCGCCTAGAAGTACTACCCTCATATGCTACCCCAAGCCAAAGGAAACTGCCTCCTCGCCACCTCATCCGTGGAGAGCTATGTGTACAGTGCTGGTGCAAGTCAAGCCATTGTCTCTAAGAGTCATGCGTGTGTCGTTAAGTGTTCTACTTATGCTCATCAAGATGACATATGCTCATAGCCTAGTGGACTCAAGGAATTAAGTCCCAATGGACCTGAAAAGCCTTAACCCTAAGCCCTATAAGGTTTCTCTTAGAATTAGGTGGATTAAGATCTTAATCAAGCTCCATTTCCCAATTTAATTCCAGGCTAGTTTAAATGTCAACTATGATTCAGGAAAAACTATACAAGTATTTACAAAGATGCTATTTACAAATATTTACGCTCGTGCAAAATTTTTGAAAAATGTTTTGAAACCATGGATGTATGCATGAATGCAAGTTTTGCAAAACATTTACAAGCATTTACACAAGGTTTTTGCAAACTTTTTTATTTTCAAAACATTTTGGAAATATTTTGTACTATATACATAATTTTGATATACACATATTTACAAATCCTTTACACAAATCATTTTACAATCATTTGTACAAAAATAATTTGTATAAATAAATAAGTATATGCAAGATGAATTTTATATATAAGGGAGAAAAATTTTAAATTTTATGGATTTTTAGCCACTTTTATTTATTCACACACTCACACAAAGTACGAATTATGGCTAAAGTATATATGAAATATATACACACCCCCCTATACATAGCTCGAATGATGTCCTCGTGCTTAGTATAGGGACGTGAAAAGGAATGGCTATATACAAAGAGGAATGAATGAATAGAATGAGAAGAACTCGGTGTTTTCCCCCTATACTTAGGATCAAGTAATCCTAAGTATAGCAAGTTGTACACAAATGGAAAACCGAGTGGGGAATATACAGGGTCTACCCCCCCCCCTATACTTAGGGTGAAATATCCCTAAGTATAGGCAGCAAAACCGGGGTAGAAAGACACGAAGAAAATCAACAAATATATACAAGATGGAGGGGCATCACTCCCCCTATACTTAAGGTGAAGAACCTTAAGTACAGGCAATACAACAGAAGTGATGAAACAGAATGAAGAACAACCCGGTGTTTTCACCCCCCTATGCTTAGGATGAGGAATATTCTAAGTATAGCAAACATAATCCTATACGAGACATGGGGTGAAAACAAGAATGGAAGAAAGAAAGATTAAACTAAGACAAAGACGTATATACAAAAGAGTACAATGTTGAGGTGCCTCTCAACTAGCGCTAGATTTTACATCCCTAGCTGGGCGCAAAGGCTAGGACAATACCGTATCAAGGTTCAGTACGGTATCGGTAAGTCGAATACCGTACTGTCGTCACAGTCTCGGTATGAGAACAGCAACAAACTCAAAATTGTAAAGTAAGACTCCCAGGTATGCAATCAAGCAGGTGTCAGCTACCGGCCAAGGATATTTAAATAAGTGATCGGGATCCGGTAGCACAAAGGAAATCATCGGCTCTGTGTCAGACTTGAGTGGAAGTATGGAGCCGAAGAAATCAAATGTGGAGAAGGATGGATTAGTAATAGAATCCTTCACGTCAATCAGTGTCACAAGAAGATATGTGCAGTCAAGATCAGGAGACTCTCTAAAAAGACTGATATCCGATGCATGAAATAGAAGCAGATCAGACAGATCATCGAATATCTCCAGGATGGGCTCATCCTCGCGAGGGTCGTCGAGTTGAGAAAACTCAGAAGTAGAAGGATCTAAAGACTCGGTTCCGTGCTCCATCAGATCGGAGACACTCTCAGAAGGTGAAATCGAGTACTCATAGAGTGCGGCATTCTCCCGCAGATAACCCTCGGGGAGAGATACAAGATCAGAAGTGACAAGAAGAGGATCAGGATATAGATGGGCATCTGCGCTGCTATCGAGTATCCACTCGGTGCACCAGGTTGCATCATCATCTGAAATGTCACTCTCGGCAATCTGGAAGCAGGAGAAGGTACTAGTCAACACCGTGGAGGCTGGCAAAGTGTCTGCAGTTGATCCTCGCTCTACAGCTATGCTGGCTGCCAACTGGCCCTCAGCAAAGGTGTCTCTCTCGTTGGAGTGGAGGACAAAAGACTCAAATATGGGACTCTCTGTGTCTGTACTCTCAAAGTGTTGTCCCGTATAGAGCTGAAGCTGTTGGGCTGAATCCTGGTAACTGTCGGTATCCGAGAAGTATCTCTGCAGAAAAGAAGTTGACTCCTCCGGGACTGGGAACTGAAGTAACTGAGTCAATGGCTGCAAAAGCGGGGGCTCCTCCGTGTCCTGGAGTATCAGAAGATCTGATATCCAAGACTCGTCCACCAGGAACTCTGGGGCTGACTCGAACTCTAGCTGGAAAACCAACGGGAACTCAAGTAGACTCTGGGTCTGAACCTCTGCTATCGTAGTCATCTCCTCAGTATGTTGTGGTGCTGGAGGATCCCAGTCCTCGGGCTGATGTGTAGAAATTGAATCCTCATGTACTACGACATACCATACTGGTACGGCAACCTCCTTATGTGTTGTCCCGACTAGAGCATCTCGTGAAGAAGAACTCCGTGAAAGTAAGCTCGAGATGGTATCCAGTAAGTGAATGTCGGAACTGCGGTGTGAACCGCCACATGTGGTAATCACCAGTGCTATCTGCTCTGCATTCATCCCCCACATGGAGATCTCTATCAAATCTGTCAGTGGAAGTCCGTTGTTTGGAAATCTCCTCAAGAGGTCAAGAAACCTCGGCCATGCCTTATGCAGTGGCTCATGGGGGTCAACTGAAAACTCGGTGATCAAAGACCGCATAAAGTCAGCTCTACGCGTGGGAAAGTATCTCTGTAAGAACTCTCGACGTAGCTCTCCCCACGTATCGAATGTCCTCCCCAATCGTCTGTGTCATCTCATGGCTCTCTCCTGAAGTGTGAATGGGAAGGTCCACCTCATCAGCTCCTCTGCACTGATATCTGAATATCTCTGTGCTCTACAATACTCCTCAAATACGGACAGGTGAAGATAAGGCTCCTCGTGCGCCTCTCCTGAAAATGTCGGCAGTCGTTGAATGTACTCCAAATCTAAGACAAATGGACGTAATGTAGAAGCTGACTGAGCTCCCTGTGCTTTCTGCTTCTCCATCAATCTGGGATGGGATCTATCTGCTAATCTCCACTGCTCTCTCTGATCACGAACGGAGTGCGCTCTCAACTCAGCAGCGTCATCGTCCGGGTCTCGCATCTGCTCTATAGGGTATCCTCGGACGTCAAGCACAGCATGCCCAGAGTAGTGTACGGGATGGGAGGGAGGGAACCGGAGGTTGGTCGGAGATCCGACCTCCCTAGAAGGTGGACTGGACTGATGGTCAGATAGCGAAGAAAAAACCGCAAGAGTCGGCTCGAAGTGAGGGGGATCCATCATCCAGGGTTAAGGGAGAAGAAGAAGACTAAAGGGAGGGTGGGTGGGAGACAGAAGAAGATGGGAGGGGAAGGTAGAAGAGATGTGGAAATCACACAAGATGAGAAAAGCAAACCAATGATTCACCTATGCACATGAGCGGAAAACCGAAAGGGATCGGTCAATTATCTTGTCGATTTTATTTTAGGTGACAATTCAGTCTATCAGAGCAATTACGTGAGCAAAATAGGAATCAGATAATTCTCAACCGAATGTCTCGTACAGAAAGCTGGTAATCAGTCGAGAAAAATCGGAGGCTCTATACAAAGGTACGGGTCACTCTCTCGCTCATCCAAACCAAACAAGGAGGGGGTTATTCTCCCCAAGACAAAATTTTTGAGTGTGGTGTCTTTTAGGTCAAGTGTGGTTAGCAGTGCCGATTTTAATGTTTTTGTTTTTAGGTATTTTTCAAAAAAGAAAATCGCCTAACGAATTTTTCGATTCTCCTGGTTATTAAATCCAAAACAGGGGGGAGAAGATGAAAAAGACGATGCGCGAAAATCAATGATGAATGCAGAGTAAGAGATGCGTACCTAACTCCAGTAGTCTACATGCAAGATGATCTGCGCAGAATTTAAAAGACAGGAAATAAACTACCTAAATGGTACAGGCGGAAAACCGAGTCCCTAAACAGCAGTGCTACTCGAAAGAACGGTTAGCCGACCACCAGCCCTGAAGGATATGGTTAGATCCTCAAGCGCATCACGGAAGCGTGAGCGTCGCATCGAATACGACGAAGAACGACTAGTCGCACTAGTTGTTCTATGCAGCGGAAATTAAAAAAATTTTCTTGCGATGAAACCACATGATCCAAGAACACTTCTCGGATCGTTTCGTCTAAACCACAAACAAGTATTAGGTTTACCTCTTGAAGCGTGGTTGCGATCGAGTCTCTAAACAAAGAGACCTCCTGTCTCAAGTCCGATCCGACGGAGGAGACGCTTGCGAGCGCGAGGATGAACCGCGTGCTTCTCGCAATCCATGTTGATGATCCAAGCGGCGGATCTCCTGATCTCGACACACGAGATCCGATGTCTTCTTCACGAGCGGGGCGCACCGAAGGAGACGGAGATCCTCGAGCAAACCATCGGGCAGCATAACGACGATGCCGCAGCGATGGAGAACCTCTCTAGGGCATCCATGGTGGACGGCCACATGAGAGAGAGAGAGGACGTGTAGAGAGAATGAGAGAGAGAGAGAGAGATTTGTTGCCTCAACTTATGTGTCAAGAAGAGCAATGGGGTGCCTCTCCTTTTATAGGGTTTTGGGATCCATGGATCTCAATCCATGTGTCAACACAAATCCAATGGTCCACATTAATTTGTGTTTCTTTCAATGGTCATGATTTGTTGCTAAAAACACAACAACAATTAATTTAATTTAAATTAAATATATATGTTGATAAATCAACACAATTTAATTACAAAATTAAATCATCAATACATGGAGATAATGAAAGGAGAGAAAGCCTCCTTCCATGTGGAGAGGGGGGACGGCCTCCCTTTCCTAATGGGAGTGGTGGCCGTCCACCCTCCTCCATTAGGAAGGTGGCTATTTCACCTTTTATGTAATCTCCATTATTTGCAACAACTTTTGTTGCAAATTATTTCACAAAAATAAATCCAATTTATTTTGTGAACATTGCAATCATGCCATTGAAAAATTTGTGAATCACATTCACAACCCAAAACAAAATGTAAATTACATTTTCAATTTAATGTCCAATGTGAATCCAATTCACATTAACATTCAATTAACAAATGTAAATTACAAACATCTCTCTCTTATATATTATAAACCACATTTATAATATATTTGATTAATGTGGATATTGCTATCCACATTATTCATATCCATGATGATTAAATCACATTTAATCATTTTGGATCTCTATTCTCTTGTGTCCAAATAATATGAATCATATTCATATTACTTACATCTTTGATAATCTAATTATCTAAGATAGCTCTCTTTATAATATGAATCAAATTCATATTAATCATGATAATTAAATCACATTTAATTATCCATATTCTCAATGCTCGGATACATATATCAACAATAGAATTATCCATGAACTCCTTCAAGGATAATGCGCTTTCTCCGCAGATACTTGGAGATAAGGACAGGGCGATTGTATTGTTCCACGTATAGTGACATGGATATTGAGATCGTATCTCAAATCCAGATCGCGGGCCTCCCATAGATGCTTGATTAAATCAAGACCGTAAATCTAATCTTCTCATTGTATCTGAATCACATTCAGATCAATGTCCAATACTTGGACCAAGATCAGATCACTTCTCTACTGAGAGGAGTCACTAAAATCCAGACCCGTTTCATCACTCCCTAGGAATGGAAGCGTCATGGTTATACAATCGTTTATGATCACATCACCCTCAGGTATTCCCAATACCTGTACATCTTGCATACTGGAAGACTCAGACTAAACCCGAAGTATTCGATCAACTTTATACTGTCTACTTCATGGTTTTATCAGTAAGTTTCTCATTCAATCATTGGGAGTCGGTATCGATCATATACTTTCCAAAAGCATATATCATACCTAGGTCTTGATCATATACTTTCCAAAAGTATATATCAAACCTACAAATTCAGTCAAGCTTTCAAAGCGAGACGACCGTGCGCACGGAATTTGATTCTTCCCAATATCTCATGAGTGAGCTCATGTCTTCCGGTTCAGTAACTGAACCTGTATGATCCCTTTGAGAGATCGTATTACTCATATGCCCTTATATGCACACCAGCGCGCCGGTGTGTAGACCTTGATTAGGTCATCAACCTATTGGTCTGCCAAATGTACATACTTAGACACATAGCAACACATCTGTCTCCGGTCAGAGGATGCGTGCCTATATCCTGACAGCATACGATATAGGACTTTGGTTATCTCGATCTCGTTAAATCAACTCTTTGACCTAACTAATCTGACACCTCTGAATCTCTATTCCTATGCAGAGGACCTGCATCAAGAGGTCGGTCAGATATCAGCCTTCAGAGATAAGGATTGCCATCTCCTACTCAGGCTGGAGATCATCTCTTAACAATCATCTGATGGTGCTTGATGAGTCCTCAATCTAACTCTTTAGATATTCATTCAAGCACCAGCCTCTATGATTCAATAGTTGAATCAACAGCTATATGATCATCAAGATGGCCATGGTACATAACCCTAATTGTACTAAGGGACCTATTATGCAAATTATGTATTCTTCATTTCAGATTAAGGAGTGAATTGCAATAACATTTATTGCATAATGGCTCGCCGTGGGCTCGCATTTCCAACAATCTCCCACTAGCCCAAAGAGCCATTAATGGGCTAATTATTTAAACCCGCACTCATGTGACAATCATAGGCTATTTAGAAAATAGCTAGGTAAGCTGATCAGTCACTCTGTTCCCGCGAGACTATGCCAAGTCCTTTTACGACACTTGCATATCCCCAGTAACAGTGCTCGCATCTAATGCGAATGTTGCATCTCATGCAACCAATACTCAATCTAGTTGGTTACATTGTCCCTGACATCATAACCAGTATCCCCATAATCCTTATTAGAATACCTTCATTCCCGGAGATCTCTATCTCCTAAGGTATCTATAGTTTAGGCCTTTATAGATCACTATCTACATGGTCTTAAACATTTGAAGATAAGACTTTGAGATTACTATCTCAAAAATCTCCTCATCTATGAAGATTTTGTTATTACTGCAATCAAGTGTTTTGTCTCTACAGTAGGATTAGTAACAATTTACTACTCCCACTGCATGACAGACATCTGGTATTTGTACACTCTAGTATACACTCAGCTTCTCGTAACTAATGCACAAGTGCAAGTAGTTGTAGCATTTACTTCCTCAACTCTTTGATGTGTTATCCCTTAAGATAGGTCAGTACCATATCTTAAGGGTTAGAAGCCTTTCTTGGAATTTCTATGAATAGAATATGTCCAAGGTATACTACAAATGTGACAGTCCAATTATCCTCTTCTCTTGGCTTCTGAACAACTTCAGAACTAAGATCTAAGAGGTATCTTTGAAATCATATTTCAAGATATGGAATAACCAGATTATAAAACACTTATTATTATCCTTATATCATTTTAAATGATCAGGATATCATCTATATTTAGCGCAATGAACACATAGGCACTCCCACTAAGCTTCGCATGGCTCATCAAGATTTTATTTGAAATCATAACATTTATAATTTCATCAAATCTTATGGTCCATCTCAAAGAAGCTTATTTGAGTCCTTAGATGGATTCCTTATCTTGCACACCTTGCTTTCCTCAACCATGAAGCCCTGGGGCTACTTCATGTGAATATCCTCAGAGAGATATTCATAGAGGAATGCAATCTGGACTTACATCTCGAAGATGCAATAGTCAAGTTGTGTAGCTAAGGTTAGCAATATTCTGATGATTTTAAGCATGTTCACCGAAAAGCAAGTCTCATTGCAAGCAATGTCTTCTCTTCCATGTGTAGCTCATTGCTATGAACTATGCTTTGAAGGTATGTACCTTCTCATCAGGTTCCCTTTCTCTTGAAGATCCATTTACACCTTTACGGGGGTCTTACCCATATAGGTGGATCCTCGAGGGTCCATATACAACACTTGTACATGAAGTCTACATTAGACTTTTATTGCTAACATCCATCTATCCATGCTATGATCTTCAGAAGCTTCATCACATGAAGTTCGATCATTGTCAGATTTCTCTGACACATGGAATCCATCCTCAAACTTATTTGAAGAGGTTTTAGTGTTTCATCTTCAATTATCCTTTTAGTTTCCAATTTTTAGGAGCCTCATTATCTTTTCAAGATTAAATGAGTTCCTACACTTCATTTTTATCTTGATTCTCAAGAGTCTCAACCTCCAAGAATCACATTCTCAGAGATGAGATATTTCAAGAATCTCAAGATCATAAAGTAGGTATCCAATACCATCCTTTATTTTCCTAATGAAGCAGCACTTCTCAAGTGCTAGATTCCATCTTGCATGGAACCTTATTAAGGATATACATTGTAGTCTCTACTACACATATATACCTGGAAACTAAGGGATAATTATGCTAAAATTCATCATTGATAAGATCATGTCACACATGATCCAATTATATCTGCCTATAACTCTATTGAGTTAAGGTGTGTTAGGAGGATTGAGATAGAAATGATATTCATATCTCTATAAGGTATTCTTTGAATTTATCTAACAGGTACTTGCTACCTAGATTAGATCAAATTCATTTTATCTTCCTTCAAACTTTTGGTTTTAAACCAAAAATAATGAAATCTTTGAACATTTCAAAGGTTTCTTAGGTGAAGAGAAGAAATCTCATATCATACATAATCATCAACAGATATCACATATCCATAATGTTTACTATGATATAGATGATCTACATACATCAATATGTATGAGATCCTGAATACCTTGACATCTTACACCTTTCTCTAAGAAGGGTGTATTGGACATTTTTCTTTGAATACAATATTCATAAGTATGTAAGTTTTGAAATTTTAGACATTCTAAAGTTTCATCTCTTACTAGTCTATTAATCAAATCAATAGACAAATGTCCAAGGCTTGATGCTAGATCATTGTCAAATGATCTTCATCCTCCTATTGATCTTAAGGTTTAATTTCAGTATTTAGAAATGTTAATGAACCATTCATTAATTTTCTAATTTAGTGGAGTCCACTAGATTTTAGATTACTATCTGAAATATCTCCATCATAACTTTTTATGATAGTTCTACCTCAGAATCCATGTTTATTTCCAACATTTAGAAACAAACAATGAGTGTATTCTTATATCTAGGTCATAGAGACATTCTCTAAGACTAAGGACTCTCCCACTGAAATTAACAAGTCTATCAATCCAACAGAGATTGTTGCAACAATTGCATCAATATCCATGTGGATAACTATAAACCTTTAAGATCAAATTTTCCAGTCTTCTAAAACATATGCAACCTATTGCAAATGTCATCAGAAGATTGAGATACAATTATTTGACATTATCTTATCAATGATTTATGTAGATTAATCTGATGCTCCATCCGAGTCCTTCTCTAAGGATTCTAGATCGACTTGATAGTCATACTATCAACACATCAACTTATTGCAGTATTGGCATTCATCCAACTCTTCGGATGACATATGGAAGTCATAGACGTATAGTCAACTCTTTGACCATACTTCTTACTCGGGTCCAACCCATGCTTCCACTGCGCTCCCTTTATCTATAAGAAACCATTGCTTAAGACTAAGGATCTCTTATGTAAGAGCATTTCAACATTTATACATGCTTCATTAAATTCATACAATATGAATATTATGAAGCTTCATGAATGACCAGAGTATAGATAGTAGAATGATGACACTCATCATCTACATCCATCTAAACTCTTAAAACATAGGTTCAGGTAGGTACTCAAACAATTTGAATACACCATCTCTTATAGAGCCACCATTCTGCATGATGCAGTGAACCATCTCATTCATGTTAAATGTCAAGAGCACATATGTATGCCCGAATATCTTCATAAATTTTATAAGGATTATTTGACAATTGCGATTATCATCGACATGTCACTTCCAAAGTACATTCGATGAGAGATAAAGACTATAGAGACATACAAACCCTAGGGTTGTAGTCTTATTATCTATTTAATTGTCATTCCTCAATATTATGAGGAAACTTGCACATTGCAACCACATACATTATGTGTCCAATTGCAAGTACAATATCTGGATCATGAGTCCAATCCATGATATTTTACTGGTTATTATTGAGTATATCATTGAGTGGGTTTTAATGAAGGATTATCTGAAATAAGAAATTTGCATAAATATATATATTTTACTTTGATTTAGGATTTTTATATCAAAGTTGTCTTGTCTTGTCAACACTGAAAGTTCATTCCCTTAATCACTTTCAATGTAAGAGATATACTTACCATTATATCTCAACAAGATCTGGGATCTCCTTCCTTATCTTTGTTACATCCCAATAATATGAGAATCTGCAACTCGGATAAAAAGAAGCGGGAACACATTCCGCTTTGCAAGTCCAACTTGCATTTCCCAATTCGGTCTTTAACACCCGAGCCCACCACCCCTAAGGCGATGTTGACCCGTCGTTAATTGAACCAACCGTCAACAGGAATAGTACTCGCTATACGCAATCCAATATCGCCCCAATAATATGAGGATCAGATATTGGGGTCACTACGTATACGGCCTTACTCTTTCGAGAAGCAAAGAGTCCGATCCAGATGCGCTTGCATACAGGAGCTGTCACTTCGGACAGGCGTCTCCCACATACAATCCCTGGCGACGGAACCCTTCGCCTTGACGGGAGACCATGGATGTCACTTATGTGATCCTCCACCTCATATTCAAATTTTAATTAATTATCGTGAATCACATTCACATAATTAATTCTTCCAAGGGAATTATTAACTCTAATAATATTAGAGTATTTCAATTTTAATTGGATTCCAATTAATCTAATCATATTAAATTAATGATCCAATTAATATCCAACAAACATTTTAATAGTTACTTGAATAATGGTATTATCTCAAATACGTATTATTTCGAATTTTAATAATTAGAAAAATACATCTTAATCCCTCGGACATTATCCCGGCCCTACCCGTTGTCATGGCCAGTACCGACGAGAGTGGGACGGACCACATACGTTGCAACCCGCAACCCCAATGCTCTCCGACTAGGCACCATATCCGCCTCGGGAAAGGATAATGCCAAATTGATTAATTTGTACTTGAGATGATCATCGGTTCTTCAACCGAAATTGTACCATATAGTAATAATCAAAACATTTTTGATTAACATTATAATGAGATTTGCTAAACAAATCCCAAGTCCTATTCAAGCAACATGTTTGTTGGAATGTTGATCATGTAGATCATGTAACCAATCTTGATCTAGATCACATCTAATCATTTGTTGATTAGGGCAAAGTCATTTAAGGACATAATTATCATTAAATATTTCACAAATATTTATGCATAATTATTCCAGGAAATTAAATAATTTAATTTCACTAATTAATTAAATGACAATCACCAGGTTCTTGATTAGGAAAGTATTTTAAGCAGTGACCCTCACTTACTAAAAATATCATATCTCAATCAATTTAAATCCAAATTAAGCAAAGTAAATTTCTAAAGTTTGCTAACTTGATTTACAACATAACCCAAGTGATTTGCACGCATTTCAAGGCGTATCAAATCCGCAATTAACATCTTAATTACGTCATGATCCGCAGTCCCCGAAACAGTGGATACATGTTAACTAAAATGAGCATATCTAGAGCAAACGGAATCGAAATCACGCAAACTCAGATCCTACGGTTTCCTTATTTAATGGGGAATAAAATCCAAATATTATTTTCGTGTTTAAACAATTTAAACAGTGCCGAAAATAATATCAAAACAGAGATGCGAAAATGAAATGCAAGAAAACTTTCGCATACCCTAATGAACCCAAGTCGTCCTCGGTTTATGGATCGTATCCAAAAACACCGACCTAAGGCTCTGATACAACTTGAAGGATATGGTTAGATCCTCAAGCGCATCACGGAAGCGTGAGCGTCGCATCGAATACGACGAAGAACGACTAGTCGCACTAGTTGTTCTATGCAGCGGAAATTAAAAAAATTTTCTTGCGATGAAACCACATGATCCAAGAACACTTCTCGGATCGTTTCGTCTAAACCACAAACAAGTATTAGGTTTACCTCTTGAAGCGTGGTTGCGATCGAGTCTCTAAACAAAGAGACCTCCTGTCTCAAGTCCGATCCGACGGAGGAGACGCTTGCGAGCGCGGGGATGAACCGCGTGCTTCTCGCAATCCATGTTGATGATCCAAGCGGCGGATCTCCTGATCTCGACACACGAGATCCGATGTCTTCTTCACGAGCGGGGCGCACCGAAGGAGACGGAGATCCTCGAGCAAACCATCGGGCAGCATAACGACGATGCCGCAGCGATGGAGAACCTCTCTAGGGCATCCATGGTGGACGGCCACATGAGAGAGAGAGGACGTGTAGAGAGAATGAGAGAGAGAGAGAGAGAGATTTGTTGCCTCAACTTATGTGTCAAGAAGAGCAATGGGGTGCCTCTCCTTTTATAGGGTTTTGGGATCCATGGATCTCAATCCATGTGTCAACACAAATCCAATGGTCCACATTAATTTGTGTTTCTTTCAATGGTCATGATTTGTTGCTAAAAACACAACAACAATTAATTTAATTTAAATTAAATATATATGTTGATAAATCAACACAATTTAATTACAAAATTAAATCATCAATACATGGAGATAATGAAAGGAGAGAAAGCCTCCTTCCATGTGGAGAGGGGGGACGGCCTCCCTTTCCTAATGGGAGTGGTGGCCGTCCACCCTCCTCCATTAGGAAGGTGGCTATTTCACCTTTTATGTAATCTCCATTATTTGCAACAACTTTTGTTGCAAATTATTTCACAAAAATAAATCCAATTTATTTTGTGAACATTGCAATCATGCCATTGAAAAATTTGTGAATCACATTCACAACCCAAAACAAAATGTAAATTACATTTTCAATTTAATGTCCAATGTGAATCCAATTCACATTAACATTCAATTAACAAATGTAAATTACAAACATCTCTCTCTTATATATTATAAACCACATTTATAATATATTTGATTAATGTGGATATTGCTATCCACATTATTCATATCCATGATGATTAAATCACATTTAATCATTTTGGATCTATATTCTCTTGTGTCCAAATAATATGAATCATATTCATATTACTTACATCTTTGATAATCTAATTATCTAAGATAGCTCTCTTTATAATATGAATCAAATTCATATTAATCATGATAATTAAATCACATTTAATTATCCATATTCTCAATGCTCGGATACATATATCAACAATAGAATTATCCATGAACTCCTTCAAGGATAATGCGCTTTCTCCGCAGATACTTGGAGATAAGGACAGGGCGATTGTATTGTTCCACGTATAGTGACATGGATATTGAGATCGTATCTCAAATCCAGATCGCGGGCCTCCCATAGATGCTTGATTAAATCAAGACCGTAAATCTAATCTTCTCATTGTATCTGAATCACATTCAGATCAATGTCCAATACTTGGACCAAGATCAGATCACTTCTCTACTGAGAGGAGTCACTAAAATCCAGGCCCGTTTCATCACTCCCTAGGAATGGAAGCGTCATGGTTATACAATCGTTTATGATCACATCACCCTCAGGTATTCCCAATACCTGTACATTCTGCATACTGGAAGACTCAGACTAAACCCGAAGTATTCGATCAACTTTATACTGTCTACTTCATGGTTTTATCAGTAAGTTTCTCATTCAATCATTGGGAGTCGGTATCGATCATATACTTTCCAAAAGCATAGATCATACCTAGGTCTTGATCATATACTTTCCAAAAGTATATATCAAACCTACAAATTCAGTCAAGCTTCCAAAGCGAGACGACCGTGCGTACGGAATTTGATTCTTACCAATATCTCATGAGTGAGCTCATGTCTTCGAGTTCAGTAACTGAACCTGTATGATCCCTTTGAGAGATCGTATTACTCATATGCCCTTATATGCACACCAGCGCGCCGGTGTGTAGACCTTGATTAGGTCATCAACCTATTGGTCTGCCAAATGTACATACTTAGACACATAGCAACACATCTGTCTCCGGTCAGAGGATGCGTGCCTATATCCTGACAGCATACGATATAGGACTTTGGTTATCTCGATCTCGTTAAGTCAACTCTTTGACCTAACTAATCTGACACCTCTGAATCTCTATTCCTATGCAGAGGACCTGCATCAAGAGGTCGGTCAGATATCAGCCTTCAGAGATAAGGATTGCCATCTCCTACTCAGGCTGGAGATCATCTCTTAACAATCATCTGACGGTGCTTGATGAGTCCTCAATCTAACTCTTTAGATATTCATTCAAGCACCAGCCTCTATGATTCAATAGTTGAATCAACAGCTGTATGATCATCAAGATGGCCATGGTACATAACCCTAATTGTACTAAGGGACCTATTATGCAAATTATGTATTCTTCATTTCAGATTAAGGAGTGAATTGCAATAACATTTATTGCATAATGGCTCGCCGTGGGCTCGCATTTCCAACGAGCCTCCAATCCAAAGAGTCTGGTCTAGATCCACCCCTCCTCTTCTCGACAGGTCGAGTTCAGGAGTAGCGCTTGACGGGGCAGGCTCGCGGCGTGTTGGCTCGGAGGTGGTGGAACGGCTATTTTATTATCTTTTTATTTTTGGTCCAATTACCTATCTATAGGTGCAGGCAGATATATTAGGGTATTTGGATCCAAATCGTTACGTCAGTGTCAAGCAAAAAATCCTACGGCTAGGGGCTCAAAAATCCGCGTGAAACCGGAAAAGGCAAGAAAGAAATAAAACCGCGAAAAGCCACGTAAAAACCGAACTAGCTAAGGGGTCCCCCGAGCAGATCGGTGCTCGGCGAAACAGACCCCGAGAGTCTAAGTGTCTGTCTCTAGTCCCTGTATTATTACAGAAGTTCAAATATTGCTCAAAGAAAGCCTAATCTAAACTATGCTACTCCGCGGCTATTCCGTGGCTCCCGCGCTTCTGCTTGTTCCTCGCGTCCTCTTGCGGCTCTGTAGAGAATAGAGCCGCCTCCGACTCCCGTGGTTGCTCAGCTTCCGAAGAAAGCCGCCTCGGTCCTTGGGACCCTCGCAAGAAAACAAACAGAACGTCAGACCAGATTATTTGAACAATTATGTAAATAAATGATATATACAAAATATGCACAAAAAGCCGCGGAAAAGAAAGCTGCGGGAAAAATCGAAAACCGACTACTAAGCCGTGCTCCCTGACAACGGCGCCATTCTGATGATACGCCTGACGACTCGGGTAAAGGTAATCAAGGGTCGTTGTGACCCAAGTCACCATGCGCGGTCAATCAAGAAAAATCAGACCACCAAACAAAGGCAAAAATCAAAGAAAGCTTAAGTAGCGGTCTCGCTATTATATTAACCTGGTATAGCGACCACGGTCGAACACAAGGAGCACGTAATGGCCTTGCGGCCTACGAAGTAGTCTAGAAAAGAAATAAAATAAAAGAGGTCTTTTTGGTGGATTTTTAATGTTTTTATATTTTTTTGGATTTTCAAATAATAAAGGAAATAAGGAAATCAAGGGAACAAGCAACTACACACAATTATTTAACTACTCAAAATTATTCCAAAAATTCAAATAAAAATATTTTTATGTTTTCTATATTTTTTACTATTTTTGGTTAATTTTTGGTGATTTTCTGATTTTTATTGAATTTTATAAAAATCAAACAAGGCAGAAAAACAAAGGTATTGTCCAGTCAGACTTGGAGGGCCAAATTAAAATGTAAATTGGCCCTATCAAGGTCTGAAGGTAATTTTCCTGTAATGTAGAAAATACAAGAAAAAATATGCACTGGAATTATTATTTTTGGAATTTTCTTTTAATTATTAGAATTTTATGGTTTTTAGGGGTTTTGTGATTTTTATACGTTTTATAAATCTAAAAATGACCAAAATTGGTCAGAAAATCAAACAATACAAAACAACCACTATCTATTTTTTGTAATTTTTATAGATGATTTAATATTTTTTGCGATTTTTAAATCTAGACAATAAGAAAATTGCGTGTTTTCAAATTTTTAAAAATATCAAAAAGTGTCAAAAATGTCTCCAAAAATTAAAGAAATTTTTACACCATGGCAGGAGCCATGTATCCAATTCTCATCAAATTTGGAGTCGATTAGCTATTTTATTAAATTCGAACACAAAGGCACAGTACATAGGGACCTAAGTGCAAGAAAACTAAATTTCCTGGACTATTTAGTAATACGTACTAAATGTCCAGGGGCTTCAGTGTAAATGTCCCACGAAATAAAGCACATGCACAATTAAACCACGCACAGGGGTATTTCTGCAATTAACAAAAACTTTAATTCATTCATTAATACCCTGAAACATAAGGTTCATTCATGCAAATAACCCACAAAAGCACGTGTCGAAGCACGTGTTCCACTACAAACAAGGGGTATAAAAGCAATTACTAAAAATGATAGGGTCCTCAATGCAAATTACCAAACTAAAATAAAGGTTCTGAAATATTTACAGGACTAAAAATTAACAACTAAAAAGCTAAGGGCCTAAGAAGAAATTACCCTTTATTTAAGAGGATGGTGGGGAAGGTGCCACGTGGTAGATCGGACGGCTCTGGAGTGGTGGCCCTTCCTCGAAGAAGCTCTGCTCAAATCGAACGGTCGAGAGCTCCCCACGTGGCTGATATGATGGTTGTGATGCTCTGGGGGAAAACCCTCGCTGATCTGATGGTTGCGATGAAGGCACGTGGAGATCGAACGGTTCAGAATAATTGATGCCTCTTCATCTGGTCGTGCGGTCTGGATCAGTCCTCCGAAGGATCTGACGGTGGGAAGGCTCCTCAAATGGGTGGCGGAGATCGAGTCTGGAGCAAGAGAGCGATCTGACGGCTCTAGAGGGTCCTGGATGAACTGACGGCCGGCGAACTTCGCCGGCCCGATACTCGCACATGGGGACTCCCCGGAAGCTGCTGAAATGCGGAGAAGAAGCGTCTCGGTGGTCCGCAGCTTCTGAACTGCTCCGATGATAACGGGGAGCTCTGGAGAGCTCCAGCGATGGTGACGACCTGGAGCGCCTGTGCTCTGAAGTTCTGACCTCCAGATGAGGTCAACTTGGCCTGATACCTGCACAGGAAGAAAGAGGAGTCGAGGGCAAACTGCCTCAACCCGTTAAAGCGTGAAATGGATGGAAGATACGTCGGGGCGAAGGTCCTCCGACGAGCGGAGGAGGAGGAGGACCGAAGTCCCTGCTCCGGGGCGAGTCAGGGTTGGGTGGCTGAATGAAGAATGTGTGAGAAGGCTAGTGAAGGTGGTGGCGTGGTCGGATGGACAAATGGCTGGATGGAGACGACGGGCGGAAGCGGCGGAGCTACGGCTACTGAAATCTAAAAACTCGAATCTAAGCTAAAATACTAGCTAATCTACTTACCTGGTGGAGGAGGTCGACATGGCTGGAGCTCGGGGAGCTCCTGGGTCATTGCCTGCAAGGGGGCGTCGGGTTCCCGAGGCTGGAAGCGCTCTCGGCGGCGCACTGCGGCTGAGCAACCGGATCAGAGGCTTCCCGAGGCTTCGAGCCTCACTTCCACTCCGGGGAGCACCGCTGTCACTCAGGCAATCCGGAGGAGTTCCTTGGCGTCGAAGGGGAGGACCAGAGATGAAGAACAGAGCTGCCGGAGGCAATGCTATATATGCCTAGGGGTCCGAGAAGACATGGATCAGGCGAGTAGCTCGCAACTCGGATCCCTCAGACCCACCCGGGGCGTGGATCATGGATCTGCAAGGAAGAGGAACGACCCGGGGTTTAGGGTTTTAGGTGTCGGACCGAGTGTCGAGCAAGTGGAGAAATCGGGTCGGGCACTCAATATCCGTGGGACTGTGGTCCAGGGGGGGAGTTGACCGGGGGGGTCAACATCCCCCGTGGACCAATCAAAACCGGCCACGTGTAAATGATTTAGAAATTCAAATTAAAATAGAAAATGGCCGAATTAAAGAAAACGTAAAACATGAAAAATGTTTGTTTTATTTTTTTCTATTTTTTGTGATTTTTAATTAATTTTTCAAAATAAAAAAAAGGTATTTACAATATAGTGCTATACATAGGTATATGTACAATATAGATTTTTAATTTTTTATTTTTAATTAATTATTTTTGTGCATTTTTATTCCCATTTTATATTTTATTTATTTATAGCATAAAATTAGGAATATTTTGATGTTTTTATTTTATTTTTATTATTTATTTACAAGGTTAAAATAAATATGTATATACATTTATATACATGATATATATACAATGTTCTTTTTGGTTTTTAATTTTGTTCTTTTTATTTGATTTTTGTTTTTATGGTTTTTATTTTATTTATTTACAATATAGAATATGTACAAATTTTTAGGGATTTTAATTTATTTACAAGGCTAAATAAATATAGGTGTGGTCTTATGTACATGGTGAATATGTTCAAGGAAGATTATTTTTATTTTCTTTTTAATTTTTCTATTTTTGTTTTGATTTTATCTTTACAAATATTTACAAATATGTACAAGCCCAATTTATTTATTTTTAGAGAAAAAATATTTATTTTTATTTAATTACAGGTATGTGTATACATGAGCTTCCTTATCTCTCTCTACTTGGGCATTTATGCGGTCAGGCCCATGCTGAGCCCTCCCTTGGGATTAGGTCGCTCAATATTTATTCTAAATATCTCCCTCTTTTTCTTTTGTCTCTTTATTCTTTTATTTTTTGCACAAAAACATGCTAATTATAAAACTTTATACAATGCATGCACTTTGGTAATTATATGTATTTACAAGAATATACATGTATTTGCAAAGGTTTTTGTAGCTAAAATATAAGAATAAAGAGTGATGAATGGGTATTCATCAACTAGAAAAGGCAAGTATAGGGGGATGATGAATCTATGTTTCATCATCTTTATTCTATCATTTTGGCCTTAAAAATCCTAGTAAATGCGTGTAAATAGGCTTAATTTAGGTATTTTAGCATTCATGCATCATTGTGTAAATATTGTATAAATTGCGGCTTTTAAAGCCAAAATTATAAAATAAAGGAAAGAAAAGAAAAAGAATAAAATATTATAAATCTTTTATGACCTGAAACCCCGAGACCTAGGCATCTCGATAACGAGGTCGACAAGGAATAAAGTAGGGGGAGATAAGGGCCAAAATGCAATAAAAACACCTTGTATTTCATTCATTCTTTATTCATTTTGGGACCTATTTTTGTTTCCACCTTTTATACCTCAAATAAAGAAACTTTGTACATGAAAATTGTAGATAATTAAATAAAGAAAAATACAAAATTGATTTCACTCAAAAATAATGGAGATAAAAAGTTATGATCTAAATAAGATTTCCGAATCCCAACTTCCTAGACTTGTATCTCTCAAATAAAAACTCGAAATGAATCAAACTCACCTTTAATTGTATATAATTTCAAATAAGCTATTTAATGAAGGTGGTTTCGTATTTTGCGGAGCTACGGTTTGAAAGTTTAATTTTGGACCCTATTGTATACTTGTACAGATTAAAATATTCATTTTATTTATTATTCTTTATTTTTATAATTTCTTATTTTTATAATTTTGTAAATATTATTTATAATAGATGTGTACATTAAAATAGGAATAAAACATAAAAAAAGAAATAAATAAAATACTTGTATATAATACATAGGTATAATACCAATAAAGATACCTATATGATTCGTAGTTATATTTTATTGTGTACAAAACACTTCAGAAAAATAAAATAAAAACATGTTCAAGTGTATAAAAACATTCTATAAAAATATAAAATAATAAACAAAATAAATGGAATTAAATGTACAAAATAAAAATAAAATGTTAAAATATATATATGTATATAACTATATAAACCTAAAATGGTAACTTGTATTTTTATACCTCATAAAAATAATTAGAAATCACATTAAAATACCTTATAAAATAATAAATATTTTTTATTTAATAACTAAAAATTAATAACCTTGATTTGCTATTTTTAAATGAATTTACAAGGATTTTTCCAGGATTTTTCCTGGTTTGTCTACGTGGACCAACCAGGAGGCCTCGGAAGTTGACCGGCAGGTCAACTCTCTGACCCTCTCCTGTGTCTTGTCAGAAACCTTGGTTTTTGCTATGATTCATGGATTTATCGAGGCCAAGGCTTTAACTTTTTGGTAATACTTCCTTCTGCACTTTTGTTGCTCCACTACCCATGATTCACGGCCTATGATTTGCTCGGGGAGTGGACCGCTGAATCGATGACACTGCCTCGTTCTTTGGAGCCGGTCTGCCATTTAGTCAAACCTTCAAATACCCCCCCCCCCACCTTCCTTTCATTATTGATCACTCCTCTTCCTAGGGTCTTATTTGCATTCCTGGTGACAGCAGGGAGCGATTCCCCCTTTTGGTTGGAGTAGAGGACGTCGAATCAAGTCTGATCCCCTTGTCGATGTCGTCGTCGGAGTACCTCTCCCCGTGCGCTTTGTTGAGGCTTCTCTTAATTGCTTGATTGTTTAGTTAGCTCTTAGCGTAGCGAGGAAACTACCCCGCATTTCAGCTTCCATTATCCGACGCCTAATCATCACGAATCGTTCGGATCCGACGTTGGTCGTCCTCGAGTTCGCTGGCCGACGAAGAATCAACTCCACATCACCGTACACCCGTCACTCCCTCCACGGAGTCGGGGCATTTTGCCCCCGACTTCTTCACGCTCTTCCTACAGGTCTCGGAAACACCAAGCGCACCAGGAGCAGCTCTAGACCCCCGCCGGAGATACCTGGAGCACTTCCGCTCCTCCGCCTTTGTCTACCACCTCCGTTGGGTGTTATCCAATTTTGTCTCCTCCAGCAGTGAGAGGAGGATCTCAGGAGTATTCTGAGGCGTTTTGGAGCTAAAAAGTGCATCGGAGAAGGACGAGCTTGCCCGTAGGACCTCGCCCCCAGCGAGTTCCTTCTAGTTCCTCGTCCATCCTTCCCAGCCGTTGATTAATCCTCTATTCTTGGTGACGCCCCAGCCACCGTCTGATCTTGCTCATCCATCGCCGGTGATGAATGCCCATCCATCACTCTTTATTCTTATATTTTAGCTACAAAAACCTTTGCAAATGCATGTATATGTCTGTAAATACAAATAATTATCAAAAGCATGCATTGTGTAAAAAGTAATAATTAGCATATTTTTGTGCAAAAATAAAAGAATAAAGAGACAAAAGAAAAAGAGGGAAATATTTAGAATAAATATTGAGCAACCTAACCAAAGGGAGGGCTCAGCATGGGCCTGACCGCATAAAAGCCAAAGTAGAGAGAGATAAGGTGCTCAGGTGTGTAAATAAACTTATAAATAAAATAAATATATTTTCCTCTAAAAATAAAAATAAAAGTGGGTTTCTATTTATTTGTAAATATTTGTAAATATAAAATTAAAATAAAAATGATAAAACTAAAAAGAAAATAAAAATACCTTCACCCTTGTATATCCACCATGTTCATAAACTCACTTATTTATTTATTTATTTATCCCTATAAATAAATAAATAAAAATCTCATAAAAATTGTACATATTCTATACTTCATAGTGTAAGTAAAGAAAATAAAAATCACAAAAATAAAATAAAAACAAAAAGAAATAAAAATAAAAATCAAAGCCACCTTGTATATATACCATACATGGATATAAATAAAACTATTTATTTCAACCATGTACATAATTGATAAAAATATAATAAAAATAGCATATTATTCCAAATTTTATCCTATAAATAAATAAAATATAAAATTGGGATAATTTGTACAAAAAACAATTAAAAATTAAAAATTAAAAATTAAAAATACATATGTATATACATGTATATAATAATAATATTTTGTAAATACCTAAATTATATTCCAAATAAATAAATAAATCTCACTAAAAAATAGTTTGAAAATAAATAAACATTTTTCATGTTTAAAGTTTTTCGAAAATAAGTCATTTATTATTTTTAAATGAATTTATAAATAATTAAAAAAATGAAATTATCTGATTGGTCCACGGGGGATTGTTGACCCCCGGTCAACTCTCCCCCGGGACCCTTCCTTCGCGGATTGGGTTGTCGACCCGACTTCTTCCATTTTTACCCACTTGATCCGCCCGCCAACTCCGCAAACCATGGGTCCTAATCACTCCCTGATCATCCGAGATCCGCGCCCGATGGTTAGCATCGAGGTCCGTGCTCCGAGTGTCTCGCCCGACCACCTTTTAGTCGGACCCCTAGGACTATATAGCCGCAGCTCCGCCGCACGATTCACTCATCTTTGGCTCCCCACCTTTCAGTCCCGTGACCTCCACCGCCTTCCCTGAGGTGACAGCTCTCCGTCGGTGGTGTCGAAGAGAGGCGAAGGTGACCGGACCTCTGATCCGGCGAGCTAGCGCCGCCGTGCTCCGCCTGAAGCAGGAGCTCGAGCCTCGGGCCACGACGACCCGCGAGGCGACAACCCATAGCAAGCCCAACTCACCCACAGTCGATTCCTCCGCCCATGTAGCTTTAGTTCTTTCCCTTTTTCTTTAATTTCTAGTTTGCCCCAAATCTCGCCGTCGCCGACCATCATCGATTCCGGCCACCCCCACCTTCCAGTCGATCATCGGACCGCACCATCACACTCGCCTTCTTCCCACGCACGTTCTACGCCCCTCCATTCGACCCAGCTCGCACAGGAGCTGGGGATTCGAGCTCCACCGTCTACCCCTCGTCGAAGCTCGACCACCGTCACCCCTCCTAACGGGGTCGAGGCACTATGCCCTCGACCCGTGAGTCTGCAGGTGCACTTTGCAAGGACATCCGAGCCCATCTGAGGGCTTGGACCATTTGAAGCAGCAGCTTGAGCTCCGCCGGCTTCGCTTGAGCTCCTCGAAGCTCTGTTGGGCCATCGGAGACCACTAGTCGACGCGGGAGCCCACAGAGCTTCTTCTCCGATCATCAGAGCCCCGCGAGGAGGCCGAGAGTGCGCGCAGCGGGCCGGCGAAGGTCGCCGGCCATCAGTCCTTCCTCGACATTCAGACACCATTGGATCGTCCTCCAGCTCCAGATTCCATCCGAGCCATTCATTTCCGGAGCGCCAACACCGCACGATCGTGAGGAGAGTCGATCTAGACCGTTCGATCCGGACTAAGAAGCACCACCTATTCCCGACCGTCAGATCAACGACGTGGCAGCTTCCCAGCCGTTCGATCGCGCGGAGGGCTTCTTTTGCTGCGAGCCACCAGCCCTCCACCGTTCGATCCACCACATGGCAGCCATCTGTCCCTCAGATATAATAGAGGGGTAATTGTTCTTAGGCCCCTCTGTTTCCTTTATTTCGAGTTTAGTCCTGTAAATACCATAGTACGTTGTTTTTATTTTGGTACTTTTGCACTTTGGACCCTGTCTTGTTTGCTATTTGCATATATACCCCTGCCTGTAGTGTGTCACGTGCATCGACACGTGGTTTGTCTGGGATATTTGCATTGATGCCCTTGTAGTTCTGGGATGTTACTTAATGAATGAATCTTTTTAGTTAATTGCATTTATACCCCTGTGCGTGATTTATTTGTGCATGTGCATATATTAGTGGGTAATTTACACTAAGGCCCCTGGACTTTTAATAGGAGTTACTAAATAGCCCAGAGACTTAATTTTTCTTGCAAATAGGTCCCTGAGTGCCCAGATCACGCGCTTTGCCCGTGAGTTCTTCAAAATTTTGTGCCGGACCCCCTGGAACTTATTTTAATTGCATTTAGGTCCCTGTGCACTGTACCTTGGTTTTGATTTTGAATAAAATATCAAACTCACTCCAAATTCAATGAAAATTGGACACATCGCTCCTGCCATGTTGTAAAATTTTCTAGAATTTTTGGGGACATTTTTTGTTTCGTTTACTTTTTTTAAAAATTCAAAAACACGCATTTTCTTTACTGTCTGATTTAAAAATTCACAAAAAATATTAAAATACCTCTAAAAATTATAAAAAAATTAGCTACTATGTATTTTGTCTTGTTTGATTTTCTGACCAATATTGGTTGTTTTTCATTATATAAAACTCATAAAAATTGAAAAATACCTAAAAACCTATAAAAATTCTAATAATGATTTTAAAAATCCAAAAATAATAATTCCAGTGGCCAAATTTTCTTTGAAGTTTCTACTATACAGGAAAATTACCTCCAGGCTTTTTAGGAATTTTTAGATATTTTATCTAAGTCCCTCAAGCTTGGCTGGACATTGTTGTTGTTTTCTTGCATTGTTTGATTTTTAGAAAATTAAATAAAAATCAGAAAAATACCAAAAATTCACTAAAAACAGTAAAAAACATAAAATACATAAAAACATTTTTATTTGAGTTTTTGGTTGAGTTTTGAGTGCTTAAATAATTGCTTGAATTGGCATATTTCATTGTCTTCTTCATTTCCTCAATTAACCAAAAATCTAAAAAAACTATAAAAATTAAAAATCCACCAAAAACACCTGTATTTTATTTTATTGATTCTTTAGACTACTTCGTAGGTTGCAAGGACATCACGTGCTCCCTGAGTCCGACCCTGGTCGCTATACCAGGCTAATCCAATAGCCAGGACTGCTATCGTTTTTATTTGATTTTGATTTTGGTGGTCTGAACCTCTTTTTTCTTGATTGACCGAGAGCCTCTCGAGCGATTGAGGTCGCAACGACCATAGTTTTATTTCTTCATCCTCAGTTGCTCGGGCTTTTCGTGTCATCAGAATGGTGTCGTTGCCGGGGAGCACGTCTTAGTAGTCAGTTTCGATTTTTCCTGCGGTTTTCTTTTCGTGGCTTTTTGTATAGATTTTTGCATATATATATTTTTCTGACATTGTTTATAAAATAATTTGGTCTGATCACTCTTATTACTTTCTTGCGAGGGCCTGAGGACCTAAGAGGCAACTTTCGAGGAGCCGGCGCAACCGCGGGATTCGGAGGCGGCTCCCTTCTGCACGGAGCCGCAGGAGAGAGCGAGAGAGTAGCCGAGTGAGAGAGGAGTAGTTTAGATTTCTTTCAGCACATTTTAGTTGAATTGTAATAATACAGGTACACTTGGACTTTCGGGTATGTTTCGCCGAGCACCGGTGTGCTCGGGGGACCCTTTGACTAGCTTAGATTTTTTGCAGCTTTTTCGCAGCTTTTAGATTTTTTGCTGCCTTTTACGGTTTTACGTAGTTTTTCTCGAGCCCCTACACTTAGGACTTTCTGCTTGACTGTGTCATACTCAGTAAGATCCACACACCTAATAGATTGCTTGTACCTATAGACCGTTAATTGGACATACTAATAAAACATTAATAAAAATAGTTGAATCACCACCTTCGAGCCTACACACCGCGAGCCTGCCCCGTCAAGCGCTACTTCTGAACTCGACCTGTCGAGAAGAGGAGGGGTGGGTCTAGACCGGACTCTCTGGATCGAAGGCTGGTAACCAGCTTGACGGCTCTTTCTTGTAGAAGTTGCCTGTTTAGGACTTGGTTTTTCCCGCTGCACCATATAGGTAGTTTATTTTCTGTCTTTCAATTCTGCGCGGATCATATTGCATGTAGAGTGCTGGAGCCAGGTACGCATTTCTGACTTTGCATGCATCATTGATTTTATCGCGCATCGGCTTTTTCGACTTCTCCCCCCAGTTTTGGACTTAATAACCAGGAGAACCGAAAAATTCGTTAGGCCTTTTTGTTTGTATTGAAAAAGATGAAAAAGAAAAACAATAAAATTGGGGTTGTTTATGTTATTGACCCTAAAAGATACTTGACCTAAAAATCTATCTTGGGGAGAGCAACCCCCTCATTGTTTGGTTTGATTGTGCGAGAGAGTGACCCGTACACTAGGTAGAGCCTTCCGGTACTCCTCTCGACTGATTACCGTCTCTTCTGTGCGGGACAGTCGGTTGGGAGAGTATCGGGTATCCCAGCAGGTCACGTAATCGCTCTGATATTTTGCTTGTTCACCAAAATAAAATTGACAAGATAATTTGACCGAACCTTCACGGTCTTCAGCTCGCGTTGCGTTGGTGAACTGAGGGGTTTGTTTGCGATCATAGTTTCTCCAGATCTCATTCGCATTACTCGCCAGATCACGATGATGGGCAGGAGGTCTCTTAGGCAGCCTCTGGCTGCACCGCTTTTTAGCACTCCGGCCTATCCATCTAGGTCGGTTCGTGGGAGCTCAGACCCGCTCTCCGAACCCGAGTACAATTCTGCCTTGTTCCCCCTCGACCCCCCTTCTTCTTCTGAGACCGAGATACCAGTGCCAGAGGAAAGACAGACAGATGATTTATCGGTACCTGAGTTCGGTTGTTTTGATTTTTCAGAGACCATGGCCGGCGCTAGTGATGATCGTTCCAGAGGTCCACAGGAGGAGCACTTCGTTCTGGACCAGGGTTCGATCAACTCCACCCTGATCGCCTCCCTTGAGTCAGTGCAGCAGTAGTTGAGGGATCAGGGGGCATTCATGATAGAGATGATGAGAGAGCTTGAGCAGTTGAGAGCCAACCGCGAGAACTGCGGAGGAGGACCCGACGATGCGGCAGCAGCCGCAGCAGCCGCAGCCGCAGCCACGGCAGCTGTAGCCGCAGCAGGAGGAGCAAGACCACCGAGGACGATGCGGGAGAACCACAATCCTGGATCGACTTTGACGCACCGTTGGGTGGTACTACCAGCCATCGTGGGGGGACTTTAAGTTCCCCCCGAACACTTTGCAGCTCCTACCCCGGTTTCACGGTTTGGCTACTGAGGAGCCTGATCTCCACCTGCAGGAGTTTGAGATGATTTGCAGTACTGTCCATGATCGTCAGGTCGACCAGGACATCATACGGATGATTGCCTTCCCCTTTTCCTTGGCAGACAGAGCAGCTACCTGGCTGAAGCATCTGGGGAAGTTTGTATACACTTGGGAGCAGCTCCGCGCCGAGTACTTGCATAAGTACTATCCACTCGCGCGGACCAATGCCGCGAGAGCCCTGATCATCAACTTCTCCATGCTCCCCAACGAGCAGTTTCATGAGGCATGGGAGAGGTTCAGAGAGCTGAATGATAGATGCCCGCACCACGACATTTCCAAGCCGATCCTCGTGTAGAGTTTTTTCAGCGGGCTGACACCAGAGCTCCAGGGCTTGGTGAACGCTTCTTGTGGCGGGTCTTACTTCACCAAGGATCACGACCAGGCCTGGGCCATCTATGAGGAGATGGCCAAGAACTACATGGTGATGTCCCAGACTAGGTTGTACACTCAGGACAGACCCCAGCAGCCAGGACCCGTGCAGTACCAGAGGATAACACGGGTCGACGCTAGTCCTTCCAGTTCGTCCGCATTAGCAGCAGCACAGGCAGAGTCATCAGCTGTAGACATGGGCATCATTAGCGAGAAGTTGGATCGGATGGAGCTGATTGAGAAGAAGCAATGCCAGGGCATCACTCAGATGGAGCGGATGGCACAGACTCTGAGCGACATGAAGACCCAGCTCATGTATCTTCAGGAGGCACATACGGCTTCCCAGCCCCGTCTTCAGTCGCGAGGCGATCACGGCAGCAGCAGCAGCTCGTCCCAGCGCTCCAGCTCACACCAGCAGCCTAGACAGGTTCACCTTGTACAGGCGGAGCCGTACCAGCAGCCGCAGCCGACCTACCAGTCACCACCATCTCCAGACTTGCAGATGGTGGTATATGAGCCGGATCAGCCTCTGGCAGTACTCCCGCCAGCCCAGTACGATGTAAAGTCGTTGATGGATGTCAACGGGATTTGGTATGACCGCCCTCAGCTCGGTATCCGACGAGACCATCCCGGATTCTGGTGGGGGACCGGAGGTGCCCAGCCCCAGCAGCAGCCATCAGGCCAGGGTGGCCAGTACAGTCAGTAGAGAGAGCACCAGCAGCATCATCAGCCCCCAGTGTACCCATCACCACAGCAGCAGCAGTCGTCCTATGGTCCTCGTGCCTATCAATAGGGACAGTCTTGGAGGCGAGATCAGCATCACCAACAGCAGCAGCAGTATTACCCATACCCCTCTAAGCCACAGCAGCAGATCCAGCAGCCTCACTACCAGAGAGGCTACCCGTCGGGTTCCCATGAGAACCCTGTATTGGATGACATAGCCCGCCTTCTCGCAGATCAGCGGGCTACTTTTCGACGAGAGATGGACGAGTTCCGCCAGGAGATGCGGGACATTGTGAGAGGGAAGGCCGCCATCCCTGCCCAGATTGAGCCGAACCCCAAAAGCCTGAAGCGGAAATCTGAGCAGGTAGCTTGTATTGAGTATACCACTCCTAATGATGCATTTGGTGATATGACTGGATATCTGTTTGATACTGATTTTGTCACACTTAGGAGTGGTAGGATGCCAGCAGGCGGTGCCTCATCTGAGCTACATCATGAGGATCCACCTAGAGCGCCCGGCGAGGAGGATGACGACGGTGGTACTGATGCCACCAAGGATGCTGATTCCACCGACGGTGCTGAGGCCGTCGTTTCACCAGTCCAAGGAGGTGGTACTGAGGCCACCCATTTCGTCGAGCCAGAGCGCGGTACTGAGGCCGCGGGTCTTCCAGCCGATCCAGCCAATGGTCGTACTGAGGCTACCCATACTTCTGAGAGACATGTATTTTTTCCTTCTTCTGCACCTGTATCTCGGAACATTTCTGTGAATAAAGGAAAGGGTTTATTTTCTTCTGGTCCCACTATGGTGCATGATGTATGTGTGGATCCGGTCGTCGAACCGCCTAGACCCTTTCCTAGTCCTTCATCTGAGAAGGACCCAGTGATCCCCTTCCCTAGAGCCCTTCAGATGGGGAAGGGGAAGAAAACAGAAAATCCCAAAAAGAAAGATCAGGAAGAGTTCAGCCAGCAGATGATAGATCGTTTTCACATACAGCTGACTCTTCAGGAGGCTTTGCAGCACATCCCCCTTCTTCAGCGTTCGTTGAGAGACAGGACCACAGTCAGGAGGAAGAGGAGGAACCACCACTCAGAGATCCATGTGCGGATGAAAGCCACGTGTTTCGTGATCCAGAACCGTCTGCCAGCCAAGAGGCCAGATTCAGGAGCCCCTTATGTCAAATGCCATATCAGTGAGCAGAGGTTCGACCGTACTCTATTAGATAGCGGATCGTCGATCAACCTCCTTCCGGCAGCCCTTCTCGATTGCTTCGATTTGGGCACTCTTAGACAGAGCAGGACAGTCCTTCAGTTTGCTGATCAATCTGTCAAGAGGCCGAAGGGGTTGTTGACAGCAGAGGAGAGCTTGGATAGCACATCCATGGTTCAGAAGACTTTAGAGGCAGAAGAGCAGGTCCTCGACCGCGAGACAGAATTTTGTGATGATGGTGGTACTGATGCCACCTTAGATGATGCAGATCCCTCGGAGTTAGAGTCTGATTGGGCAGATTGTGAGGATTACATGCCAGACCTAATTTCCACTGAGCCTACAGCTGAGGAGGAGGTAGATGCTGAGCAGAGCAGAGACAGTCCAGTGAGCAGCCTTCTCCAGATCCAGTTTATGAGAGAGAGTTCTCGTTCTCCCGGGCAGATTTGGCCGCATACACTCGGATTCTTCAGAAGCCAGATTTGCCAGCGCCAGTTTGCCCAGAGCTGAAGCCGCTTCCTTCGTCGTTGAAGTATAGATTCCTTGCGGGTGAGCCTGAGATGTACCCAGTCATTATCTCTGTCGATTTGACTGGAGAGCGGGAATCCCATTTGATGGGGGTTCTTGAAAAGAACCACAAGGCGATAGGATGGAGCGTAGTAGATCTCCAGGGGATTAGTCTGGCCCTGTGCTCCCACCATATCTATCTCGAGGATGAGGCGAAGCCGTCGCGTGAGTTCCAGCGGCAGCTGAACCCAAATCTGAGAGAGGTCGTCATGAAGGAAATTTCAAAATGGTGGAGAGCCGATTTTATCTATCCCATCTCCGACTCCAAGTGGGTCAGCCCTTTGCATGTGGTGCCCAAGAAGACGGGCATCACTACAGTGATTAGCGAGTTTGGAGGGGAGATTGCTACACGAGTACCCACTTCTTGGCGGGTTTGTGTTGACTACAGGAGACTCAACCAGGCCACCAAAAAGGATCATTTACCCCTGCCCTTTATTGATCAGATCATTGAGAGACTGGCAGGGAAGAGCCATTATTATTTTCTGGATGGGTACTCGGGCTACAACCAGGTGGCCATCGCTCCTGTGGAACAGGAGAAGACCACCTTTACCTGTCCCTTTGGCACATACGCCTTCCGACGCATGCCATTTGGGATATGCAATGCCCCTACGACTTTTCAGAGATGCATGATGTCGATCTTTTCGGACATGGTAGGGGAGCGTTTGGAGGTCTTCATGGATGATTTCTCGGTTTACGGCGACGGATTCGACTCTTGTCTTGACTGCCTAGACCGAGTACTTCAGCGATGTATTGAGGTTCGCTTGGTTCTTTCTTGGGAGAAGAGTCACTTCATGGTGACTCAAGGGACGGTGCTTGGCCACATCATCTCCAACAGGGGCATGGAGGTTGACCCGGCCAAGGTTGATGTCATTAGAAAACTCACACCACCGTCCAACTTGCGACAGTTACGGTCTTTCCTAGGGCACGTCGGTTTCTACCGGCGTTTCATTCGCGATTTTAGTAAGGTTGCCCAGCCGTTGACTGACTTGCTGACGAAAGACACCGAGTTCCTTGTCGATGACAAGTGTCTTTTGTCGTTTGAGACTCTCAAGCATTGTATTGTTGAGGCTCCTGTCCTCCAGCTACCAGATTGGTCTCTCCCATTCGAGATCATGACGGACGCCTCCGATTTTGCCGTGGGGGCCGTGCTAGGACAGAGGAGGGATGGAGTCCCTTTTGCTATCCACTACGCTAGCCGCACATTGGATTCCGCCCAGCAGAATTATACAATCACTAAAAAGGAGATGCTAGCAGTAGTGTTCGCCCTAGATAAGTTCAGATCTTACATAATTGGATCTAGAGTGACTTTGTATACTGATCATACCACCATCCGATACCTCATGGCAAAGAAGGATGCCAAGGCCAGACTGACTAGATGGATCCTTCTACTCCAGGAGTTTGACATTGAGATCAAGGATAAGCCTGGAGTCAAGAATGTGGTGGCGGATCATCTCTCCCATTTAGAGTAGCCTGAGGAGTCCGAGCAGATTGATCCCATTTGTGGGACCTTCCCAGATGAGGCGATCCTTGCTATCGCCTCTCTCCCGTGGTATGCCGACATTGTGAACTTTCTTGTTGCTAAGAAAGTCCCACAAGGTTGGCCCAGACAGAGGCTTGAGACCTTCCTCGCGAAGGCCAAGTCCTACCACTGGGAGGATCCCATCCTTTACCACGAAGGAGTGGATAGCGTCTGGCGTAGGTGCATTCCTTAGGAGGAACACCATAGCGTCCTCACTTACTGCCACAAGCTTGAGGCAGGAGGACATCATTCTGGGAGGAGAACGGCACAGAAAGTACTTCAATCCAGCTTGTGGTGGCCTACCCTCTTCAAGGACTCTGATGAGTTCGTGAAGAGGTGTACTGACTGTCAGAGGATGGGTACTTGTGGATAGCGTGATATGATGCCGATGCAGCCCATTCACTTCTGTGAGGTTTTTAGAGCATGGGGCATCGATTTCATGGGTCCATTCGCTAAGAGTCAGGGATTTGAGTACATTCTGTTGGTCGTTGACTATGTTAGTCGTTGGGTTGAGGCTATCTCCGCCCGAGCCGCTGATGCCAGGGCAATTTGCAGATTTTTGAGGAAGCACATCATCACGCGGTTCGGGGTACCTCGATTATTGATTTCAAATGGGAGGTCTCATTTCATCAACGACCAGGGGAAGGCCCTTGCTAGCGAGTTCGGCATAGACCATCGTGTTGCTACACCTTACCATCCACAGACGAATGGTCTCGCCGAGGTGTCGAATAGGGAGATCAAGACTATATTGCAGAAAGTCGTCCGCCCTGACCGAAAGGATTGGTCATAGCTTTTGGACTCGGTCTTGTGGGCATATAGGACGTCTTTCACGACACCATTGGGCACATCTCCCTTTCGCCTCGTATATGGCAAGCCATGCCATTTGCCTGTTGAGCTGAGGCACAAGTCACTTTGGGCAGTCACTGAGATACTTATGGATCCAGATAGTGTAGGAGACCAGAGGAGGGCAGAGTTAGCAGCCTTGGAGGAGCTTAGAGATACCGCCTTCTCCAACAGCCTATAGTACAAGGAGAGAGTGAAAGAGTGGCAGGATTCTCATATCAGCCACAAACATTTTGAGCCTGGACAGAGAGTATGGCTGTTTGATGCTAGGCTTCGTCTATTTCCAGGGAAGCTACAGAGCAAGTGGAAGGGACTCTACTTGGTAAGAAAGGTACATGACAACAGTAGCATTGATATATCTGAGTTGTCTTCTGAGAGTACCTTTCGAGTGAACGGCCAGCGGCTCAAGCCATTTCTAGATAATGAGCCGCGGGTCGTTGATGTTGCCCCTATTCACTTTGCGTGAGGTGTGGTCTCTTGACTCACATCTATTGCATCTCACGTCTGATTATCACTGTTCTTCCGACCTGTATAGATCCAGTTGTCCATATCACTCTATTCTTTAGTCCCACCTCCCTTTTTCTCATCTTATGATTATGCTATACTTAGGGTGTACTTTACCCTAAGTACAGTGGGGATGTAGGACCTTGGGTATTCTTTTCATTCTTTCTACCCCTGTTTTGTTGCCTATACTTAGGGATATTTTACCCTAAGTATAGGGGGGCAGACTCTATACATCATTCACTCGGATTTCCCTTCATGTACAGCTTGCTATACTTAGGATTATTTGATCCTAAGTATAGGGGGAAACCACCCAGTTCTCCTCATTCTATTCATTCATTCATCTCTGTATCTAGCCATTCCTTTTCACTTCCCTTTACTAAGCACGAGTTATGTCTTCTTCATCGCTCTTGATCACTCTGAGGACATCGTTCGAGCTAAGTATAGGGGGTGTGTATATATTTCATATATACTTTAGCCATAACTCTTACTTTGTGTGAGTGTGTTAATAAATAAAATGGCTAAAAACCCTAAAAATCACAAAAATTAATTTTTTCTGTAAATAATCATTCTTTTATTGCACATACATAGCTAGTATACAAATTATTTTTGTAAAAATGTTTTCAAAAATCTTTTGTGTAAAGTTTGTGTAAATATTTCCTTATTAAAATTATGTATATAGTATAAATTTTTTCCAAAATGTTTTGAAAATCAAAAGTTTGCAAAACTCTTGTGTGAATGTGTGTAAATATTTTTGCAAAACTTGCACTTCATGCATTCATCCATGATTTCAAACATTTTTTCAAAAATTTTGCACGATTGTAAATATGTGTAAATAGCATCTTTGTATATATGTATATAGTTTTCCTGGATCATAGTTGACATTTAAACTAAACCTGGAATTAAATTGGGAAATGGAGCTTGATTAAGATCTTAATCCACCTAATTCTAAGGGGAACCTTATAGGGCTTAGGGCTAAGGATTTTCAGGTCCATAAGGACTTAATTCTTTGAGTCCACTAGGCTATGAGCATATGTCATCTTGATGAGCCCAAGTAGAGCACTTAACAACACACGCATGGTTCTTAGAGACAATGGCTTTACTTGCACCAGCACTTTACACATATCTCTCCACGGATGAGGTGATGAGGAGGCGATTTCCTTTGGCTTGGGGTAGCATATGAGGGTAGTACTTCTAGGCGGAACCTCTCTTCTTCTTCTAGTGAAGGAAGTGCGCCTCAACATGGTCTAGTGGTGATGAAGGCTAAAGACAGAAGCCGTGGGTTGCAATAAAGCTTCAAAAGAGGGATAGTCTACTAGCTCAAGAGGAAAATTTCTTGTATATATGTTGCACCATGTAGATATGTTGTACAGATGCTCTTGAAAAAAAATGCAAAAAGAACTCCAAAAAAATGGTGGGTCGGATTGAAAATTTAATAACCCCACCGGAGTGTATATAGTCAAATAAAGCAAAAGCTTATGGTATCCATGTTACATCTCATGAAGCTTGCAGCGGGAGACTTAGCTACACTGGTTGAGCTCCCAAAATTCTATACCTCTTATTCCCCCTCTTCTTGAGCCGGTTGCACTTGAACTTAGAAGGGAATACCCCGCTTCTCGAGGAAAGAGTTGCTAGACCGACGTATTAGAGTTACCAGGTTGGGGGAGGTTGTTTCTTTATTACTTCTGAGGTAGGGAGCTACATATCACTTACACTGCATGAAAAGATTCATGGTCATTAGAGTTTGTGTATGTAGACTTGTTCTGATCTGGTTTGTTGAGGAGTCTTGCCCATAGATTGATGGAACTTAGAGGCTGTTGAGTTTTAAGCTTAAGTCCAAATAAGGTTCCGACACATTAATAATCCAAAGATCTGATCGAGCTCCATATTTCAATTTAATGAAGGCAAGTTTAATAATCAGTCTTAATCCATGTATATTCTCCTCTTTTTCTTTTTCTTTCTTTCTTTTTCACTTCTTTTTCAAATAAGTGTTTGCTAATAGACTAGCAAAGGTAAGTATAGGGGGTTGATGAATACTTATTCATCACTCTTTATTCTTATATTTTAGCTACAAAAACCTTTGCAAATGCATGTATATGTCTGTAAATACAAATAATTATCAAAAGCATGCATTGTGTAAAAAGTAATAATTAGCATATTTTTGTGCAAAAATAAAAGAATAAAGAGACAAAAGAAAAAGAGGTAAATATTTAGAATAAATATTGAGCAACCTAACCCAAGGGAGGGCTCAGCATGGGCCTGACCGCATAAAATCCAAAGTAGAGAGAGATAGGGTGCTCAGGTGTGTAAATAAACTTATAAATAAAATAAATATATTTTCCTCTAAAAATAAAATAAAAGTGGGTTTCTATTTATTTGTAAATATTTGTAAATATAAAATTAAAATAAAAATGAGAAAACTAAAAAGAAAATAAAAATACCTTCACCCTTGTATATCCACCATGTACATAAACTTACTTATATATTTATTTATCCCTATAAATAAATAAATAAAAATCTCATAAAAATTGTACATATTCTATACTTCATAGTGTAAGTAAAGAAAATAAAAATCACAAAAATAAAATAAAAACAAAAAGAAATAAAAATAAAAATCAAAGCCACCTTGTACATATACCATACATGGATATAAATAAAACTATTTATTTCAACCATGTACATAATTGATAAAAATATAATCAAAATACCATATTATTCCAAATTTTATCCTATAAATATATAAAATATTATATTGGGATAATTTGTACAAAAATAGACAATTAAAAATTAAAAATTAAAAATACATATGTATATACATGTATATAATAATAATATTTTGTAAATACCTAAATTATATTTCAAAAAAATAAATAAAAATCACTAAAAAATAGTTTGAAAATAAATAAACATTTTTCATGTTTAAAGTTTTTCGAAAATAAGACATTTATTATTTTTAAATGAATTTATAAATAACTAAAAAAAATGAAATTATCTGATTGGTCCACGGGGGATTGTTGACCCCCGGTCAACTCTCCCCCGCGGACCCTTCCTTCGCGGATCGGGTTGTCGACCCGACTTCTTCCATTTTTACCCACTTGATCCGCCCGCCAACTCCGCAAACCCCGGGTCCTAATCACTCCCTGATCATCCGAGATCCGCGCCCGGTGGTTAGCATCGGGGTCCGTGCTCCGAGTGTCTTGCCCGACCACCTTTTAGCCGGAACCCTAGGACTATATAACCGCAGCTCCGCCGCACAATTCACTCATCTTTGGCTCCCCACCTTTCAGTCCCGCAGCCTCCACCGCCTTCCCTGAGGTGACAGCTCTCCGTCGGTGGTGTCAAAGAGAGGCAAAGGTGACCGGACCTCTGATCTGGCGAGCTAGCGTCGCCGTGCTCCGCTTGAAGCAGGAGCTCGAGCCTCGGGCCACGACGACCCGCGAGGCGATGACCCAGAGCAAGCACAACTCACCCATAGTCGATTCCTCCGCCCAGGTAGCTTTAGTTCTTTCCCTTGTTCTTTAATTTCTAGTTTGCCCCAAATCTTGTCGTCGCCGACCATCATCGATTCCGGCCACCCCCACCTTCCATTCGATCATCGTACCGCACCATCACACTCGCCTTCTTCCCACGCACGTTCTATGCCCCTCCATTCGACCCAGCTCGCACAGGAGCCGGGGATTCGAGCTCCACCGTCTACCCCTCGCCGGAGCTCGACCACCACGCCTCACCGACCACCGTCACCCCTCCTTGCGGGGTCAAGGCACTTTGCCCTCGACCTGCGAGTCTGCTGGTGCACTTTGCAGGGACATCCGAGCCCATCTGAGGGCTTGGACTATTTGAAGCAGCAGCTTGAGCTCCGCCGGCTCCGCCTGAGCTCCTCGGAACTCCGTTGGGCCATCGGAGACCACTAGTCGACGCGGGAGCCCACAGAGCTTCTTCTCCGATCATCAGAGCCCCGCGAGGAGGCCAGGAGTGCGCGCAGCAGGCCGGCGAAGGTCGTCGGCCATCAATTCTTCCTCGACCTTCAGACACCGTTGGATCGTCCTCCAGCTCCAGATTCCATCCGAGTCATCCATTTCCGGAGCGCCAGCACCACACGATCGTGAGGAGAGTCGATCTAACCATTCGATCCAGATGAAGAAGCACCACCTGTTCCCGACTGTCATATCAGCGACGTGGCAGCTTCCCAGCCGTTCGATCGCGCCGAGGGCTTCTTCTGCTGTGAGCCACCAGTCCTCCACCGTTCGATCCACCACGTGGCAGCCATCCGTCCCTCGGATATAATAAAGGGGTAATTGTTCTTAGGCCCCTCTGTTTCCTTTTATTTCGAGTTTAGTCCTGTAAATACCATAGTACATTGTTTTTATTGGTACTTTTGCACTTTGGACCCCTGTCTTTGCTATTTGCGTATATACCCATGCCTGTAGTGTGTCACGTGCATCGACACGTGGTTTGTCTGGGATATTTGCATTGATGCCCTTGTAGTTTTGGGATGTTACTTAATGAATGAATCTTTTTAGTTAATTGCATTTATACCCCTGTGCGTGATTTATTTGTGCATGTGCGTATATTAGTGGGTAATTTACACTGAGGCCCCTGGACTTTTAGTACGAGTTACTAAATAGCCCAGGGACTTAATTTTTCTTGCAAATAGGCCCCTGAGTGCCCAGATTACGTGCTTTGCACGTGAGTTCTTGGAAATTTTGCACCGGACCCCCTGGAACTTTTTTTAATTGCATTTAGGTCCCTGTGCACTGTACCTTGGTTTTGATTTTAAATAAAATATCAAACTCACTCCAAATTCAATGAAAACTGGATACATGGCTCCTGTCATATTGTAAAATTTTCTAGAATTTTTGGGGATATTTTTGGTTTCATTTACTATTTTTAAAAATTCAAAAACACGCATTTTCTTTACTGTCTGACTTAAAAATTCACATAAAAATATTAAAATACCTCTAAAATATATAAAAAAATTAGCTACTTTGTATTTTCTCTTGTTTGATTTGCTGACCAATTTTGGTCAATTTTCATTATATAAAACTAATAAAAATTGAGAAATACCTAAAAACCTATAAAAATTATAATAATGATTTTAAAAATCCAAAAATAATAATTCCAGTGGTCAAATTTTCTTTATAGTTTCTACTATACAAGAAAATTACTCCAGGCTTTTTAGGGATTTTTAGATATTTTATCTAAGTCCCTCAAGCTTGGCTGGACATTGTTGTTGTTTTCTTGCATTGTTTTATTTTAGAAAATTAAATAAAAATCAGAAAAATACCAAAAATTCACTAAAAACAGTCAAAAAGATAAAATACATAAAAACATTTTTATTTGAGTTTTTGGCTGAGTTTTGAGTGCTTAAATAATTGCTTGAATTGGCCTATTTCCATGTCTTCTTCATTTCTCAGTTAACCAAAAATCCAAAAAAATCTATAAAAATTAAAAATCCACCTAAAACACTGTATTTTATTTTATTGATTCTTTAGACTACTTCGTAGGCCGCAAGGCCATCACGTGCTCCCTGAGTCTGACCTTGGTCGCTATACCAGGCTAATCCAATAGCCAGGACCGCTATCGTTTTTATTTGATTTTGATTTTGGTGGTTTGAACCTCATTTTCTTGATTGACCGAGAACCTGTCGAGCGACTGAGGTCGCAACGACCTTAGTTCTATTTCTTCATCCTCAGTTGCTCGGGTTTTTCGTGTCATCTGCCGTTGATCACCATGCCAAGATCTGATCTGGGTTGTAGGAGCGAAGGGGTATCACGCGCCCATCACGACACGTGTCTAGTGAGCAGCCCACAACCGTTTGATCTGCGCCGCTGGGTAATTTTCAAACATTTCCCCAGTAGATTTTGTATTTATTAAATTGTCTGTAAACTTTCATCTACAGTTCTAACTATTTTGTAATATTTAGGATAAATCCCTTAGACTTTTCATTATTGCATTTAGGTCCTCCGCCACGTCACCTCACGTGCCTTTGTGCGTGAGGTGTGGGAATTTTGTACGGTATCCCCCTAGGGATTTTGTTATTTAATTTTAGTCCTTAAATATTTGCTTTCAGTATAATATTGCTGGATAATTTGTACGCTAGCACCTGGTCGTTAGTTGTATTGCGTATATACCCCTACAAGGTCACGCGCACAGTACGCGTGACCTTGGTAATTTTACAGGAACCCCTCTCGGGTTGGGTATTTATATCAGGTCCTGGAACTTATTTCATACATTGTTTATTTTGTGTACAAATTGCTTACAGGCCCCTAAGCTTTTCCAAATTTACAAAAACACCCCTTCTAGTTTGTATTTTCTTGTTGTTGCTAGTATTTATTTCATGCATCTATAAGCTTCTAAAAATTTCCAAAAAAATAGCATAGCCTCTTGTTGCATTGTACTTCTACGCCATATTTTTGTTTTGCATTTTCATTGCATTTTCATAATTTTAAAATTCAAAAACGCGCATTTTCAGTACTGTTTGCATTAGAAAATGCATAAAAATTATAAAAAGCTTTTTAAAAAATTCCAAAAAAAATTATATTTTGTGTTTCTTAGTGTGTTTTAGTTCAGACCAAAAATCACTAAAACATACAAAAGAAAACCCCTAAAAATTACAAATCCCCTAAAACCTTCATAAAAATCTTAAAAATTCCAGAAAAATCCTAAAATTATAATTTTGGTCTCTGAATTTTCTCTGTTCTATTAGCTTTATTTTAAAATTAATTTGAGGAATTTTGGATACTGTTTGATATTTTTCATCCTCGTTTAATTTCGACCAACAACTTGGTTCACTGTTTTCTAGTATTTTTTTCTTTAAAAATACCAAAAAATTAGAAAAAAATCTAGAAAAATCACAAAAACATTAGAAAAATACAATCATAAAAACATTTTGCTTCCTGTATTTTGGTTATTTTTCCCTATTTTTGTCTCTCTCTTATCTCTCTTGTATTATATATTATATATAACTTTATAGCTTATTCTAAAAAGAAAATGAAAAATATACAAAATATAAAAAGAAAATATAAAATCAAAAAAATAAAAATCTAAATATAAAAATATAATACCAATAATTAAATAAAAAATATAAAATCAAAAACCCATAAAAAGTCCATATTGGCTAAGTAGTCTACAAGACATAAGGCATTTGACTTACACTTAGTTTGCTTTACTCTGATTGCTTCCTGTGTTCGACCCCTACCTGCTTGCCATTATACATTCTTAGTAGGGTATAATAAATTTTAAGCCTTCCTCTTGATTGCTTGATTGATTGTGTGGGGTTAATTGTTGATTAACGTGAATGCCTGAGCAGTCGCCTCAGCGACAGTGAGTCTGATCTGTCAGACCATTATTTAGCGGCTCTCGCTTTTCTCATTTTTCACCGCTTCACTCTGCAACACTTGGTCTTTATCCCCATCACCAAGGAGGTGGCCATAGACACTGTGTGTCTCTCCATCCTTGTTCTCTTATTACGCGACCTCTTAGACATCAATTTACTCTTTACAAATCTCTTAAGGTCGGGGAAGTAATCTATGGCCTTTATTAAGGGAAGATTAAAATGCAGTTCTTCATAGAGTGCTTCCCTTAGGGAAGGATCCAACTTTTTTAAGTCTTTTTCATTTTCTATTTTTATGGTCTTTTTGAGATTTTCAAATTTTTTTGGTATTTTTGATGGATGAATGGTCAGACTCTGGATTGGAGGGTAAGTCATTAGTAGAAGTGGAAGTTAGAATAGATTCCAGTTGTAAAAATCGGTGGGTTCCCTAATACTCGCTCAATTTTCAACATCGAATCTACTTACTTCCTCTTCCACTTTAATACCCAGGCTGGCAGAAATTGCGTGCAATATTTCCATGACATCTCTCAACTTATTACCAAATTATTCATTTTTCTCAATAAGTCTAGAGATTTCGTCCTCCACAAAATTCTCATGACAAATCATGAGAGAGTTCTGCTCAATTGGAGGACACTGCTGAGATATTAGGGTCCCACACTCAACATACCTAGACTCTAGTATGTAATGATGGGTTGAGTATGGACCATCTGAATGGAAGACATTGGTCGGAGCCTCATATGATGGAGTCAATAAAGAGGGGGTTCTTAGATTTACACCATGAGTCCAATCTTGTGAATGTATAGGCTCTCCAAATGTGTGATATGAAGATTGGTCAATGTAGGCTTGATTCTAGGGCCAATCAAGTCAGGAAAATCATTAGATGCATGCCTCTCCATTCAGTATGTTCTATCAACCAAGTAATTCTATCAGTCGTCTGTCTCAGAGTGGCTTGCTCTTCATATGGTTCATTGATTCCAGCACGTTCTTGAGAATAAGGACAGTCAGCCCAAGATGAAAGTGGATTTGGAGTGTTAAAATATGAATTAGATGAGAAGTACGAAGAGGTGGAGAAGTCATTCAAAATTCCGACTTCATAATCGGATCAGGTGGAACCGACCATGGGTAAGGGTCTCCCGTGGATGGCGGAGGATAAATGGAAGAAGGAGGAAGGCGAATATGAACGGTATATGGTCGAGGAATGACCAGAGATCTCAAGATATAGGGACCAATATCCCGACATATTGAAGAGGAAAGGATGAATGTAAGCAAATCAAGAGAGAAAATGTGCAATTACAAAGGATAACACACAATGAAAAACACAAAGACAAATGCAAGAGAGAACAAAATATATACATAAAGACAAATGCAAGTCCACCGAGCCCTCGCACAAAAAGATAAAAATTATGTCAGAGAGAGATATCAAAATATATACATAAATGATCCAAAAAATAATTAAGGAAAAAATAGATAATTACAAGGTGGTTCGGGTGTCATACTACCCGAGTAAATGGAAAACGTAAATCTAATTTTCCAAAGTTATCCTAAGCCATTTGCCTCTCCAGCAACGATGTCATTTGACGTACCCAAAATTTACCCTTTTAATTATATTGAATTAACAATTTCATTGTAGTCAGATAAATTTGAATCGATCAAAAATTAACCGCATGGATTGAATAACTGATGAATTAAATAATGTGTGATTGTATGTTTTTTAACATGGGCATACCCCAGGGTCGACTCAAGGAGGCAAAGGAACAACTTCGGATCAGATTAGGTAAATTAGCTCACGATTTTCCAAGTATAATTTTTTTGTAATTTTTTTAATGCAATAAAAATGCAGATACACAAATGCGGATGAATTAGGTTATTAAGAAAATCAACAACGTAACCAAATCAATTTTAATGTGAAATTAATCTAAATTAGCCAAGTTATAATTTTTTTAAACCTAATCCAACGATGAATGCAAAATGTGTTTTTTTGGAAATTTTGGACTTAAGATGCAACAATAAAAAATGCAAACTTTTTTGGGGTTTTTATGCAATTTTTCATGCAAATGAAATGCAAAAATTATGCAAATTTTACTAGAAGTTAAATATGATGAAAGAAAAATACACTAATTCTTTTGGAATTTTCTGACACTTGATGATTTTTTTATGATTTTTTACTGAAAACAGAGTGACTGTGAGTATTTAATTCCTAATTAATCCATAAAATCAAATTTTTCAGGGAGTGATTTATCTTAAATAGTTATTTTAAAAAGGAATCCAGGAGAATTGAACTTTCACAAAAATGGTCTTCGTGGATTTAATGAAAATCATTTACAGAAATCACTAAATAATTTATTTCATGCACAAGACAATTCCAATCTAGATAAAATTTGGATAAAATTAAAGCACATGTAGAGACATCATCTAGAGTTTTGGCATACTTTTTGAATATTTAATGAAGTATAAATTTCAGACCATGGAATATGTAAAATATGTAAAGTTTGGCCGAAATAATTTTATCTAATTACCTTATGCTCATAGAAATCCAATTAGATATCCAAGAGATAAAGAATTACATGCTCAACAAAATACTATTTTTGATTAAATAAAATGATTCTAGATGACTATCCAAATTAATGCGTAAATCTAGGGATGTCTTTGCAAAAAAAACATAAAAAAACTGTGCACAGGGCATTTTTGCATATAGAGAAATGTAAAGGAAAGACAGTGCAATTTTACAAAAAAATAAAAAAATAAAATCTACCTTTGTTCTTTCTCATGGACGCTAGGGTAAAGAGGAGCGGCGGGGGCGTAGGGCGCCAAGGGCAACGTGGGGGGAAGGTGGCGTGCGTTTGGCTACCTGGCTAGCGGCGTTGGGCAGCAGGAGGCCGAGGGGTGGAGGAGGGGAGCTCACGAGTGGCGGCAGCGGTCTCGCGTGGGACGGGGCTGGAGGAGCTGGCAGCCGGGCACGGCGACGAACGCGTGTTGGCAGCGATGGAGTAGCCACGCGATGGAGCGCCAAGGCCGGAACGGGGTATGGCGGCGTGGACGACAAGGGAGATGTGGACGAGGGCGCCACCATCGTTGGACAAGCGGAGGGGTTGCACAAAACATGTTTCCTTTCTTGTAATTTTTTTTGTTTTTTAACAATAAAAAAATGTAGAAATAAAATAAAAAAGTGGTGAATGAATGATAATAATGGTGATTGTGTGTTGATTGATTTGATGATTTTGATGATATGATGAAAATGAGACAAAATATTTTTTTAGATAAAATAAAATAATAAAGAAAAAGAGAGAGAGAGAGAGAGAGAGATACTTACCTGGGATTTTGCTAGAGGGTGGAGTTGCGGCGCGTGGCTCCTGTTGTGGCCTCAAGAAGGATGGCAGCATCCTTCAAAGTTAAAGCAGCTTCCTGCGAGGGATGGCTGCGATGTGGGTAAAGACCCACAGATCTCGCCGCCTGGTCATCGTCACTAGACGTCTAAGGAGGAGTTGTCACCTCACTGCTTAAACGGGGCTCGAACTTCTCTTTCATAGAATGGCGGATGATGAAAAATGGAAAAGGAGATGTGAATATAAAGAGGAGGAGGAAGTTGGAAAAGAGATGGAGAAAGTGGAGAAGTAGGGAGCTGATGGCTTGGAGTGGAAAACAAGTATGGCGAGAAGAAGTAAAAAAGGGGAATGAAATAAATAAAAAAGTAATATAGTAGGCTACTAAAAATAATAAGGAGAAAATAAATAAATAAATAAATATAAATAATAAATTAAAATAAATAATAATTAAATTAAATAATAAAATACGAAATTAATAAAATGAAAAAATAGGATGACACATGGCAGCTCTAGGAGCTGCCACGTGTCGCTCCTAGAAAATTCAAAAAATAAATGTAAAGAAAAATAAAAAAGAAATAACGAAAGGGGTTAAATCAAAAAGTGGTAAACACGAAAGTTACTCATCTCGACGAGATCTACAACTTTTGTGAAGGCCAAAAATCAAAAGAAAGTCATATGTATAAAAATTTTTTTGGGTGGCATCTTCTAGGTATAAAATATTGGATTTTATCTTTTGCATTTTTTGTCATTTTTAAATAAGAGAAAAATTAAAGAAAGTTAGAAAAAATATGAAAGAAATATTTACAATTTAACCTAATTTTTTGGATTTTTAATAATTAATAAAATAAAAGGATAAAATACAGGGACAAAAATGTCAATATGTACAATATACAATAGGGGCCCAAACTCAAGTTTTGCATACGATCTCAGATTTTAATGAAATTAATCTCATTTTGAAGGTCTTTGAATGTATATTACTTTAAAAGAGAGTAGACATAAATCGAACATTGTGTGGGACAAACATTCGTTTTAAGGTTCTTAATTTCAAGCTTGGATTTGGATTTTATTGGACAATTTTACAAGCTAGTAGTTTTTATATTTTTCTTTAATTGGTGTTAGTAATATATACACTATAGAGTTGACTTTATTGGATTTGGAGTTAGTATAAAATACATAAAAATAAGTTATTTAGGCTAATATACATGTGAATATTTACAAGTGAATTTGGCTCCTTATTTAATGCAAATATGAATGCTAAAATGCAGATATTATTTATGCATGCATGAATACTAATTATGCAATATAAGTGGAAACATGCAGCTAATTACTTGGGACCGAAGCTTTATTTTCAACTTTTAGAGTGATGAATCACATATTCATCAGATACCCAGTCTTCTGCATTATTACACTCACGACCTTTCATTTCCAGAAAATTACAAACATCCTCCATACTGTATCTAACTACTATACACACTTAGTACATAATAAATAAAATCCAAAATATAAAATATAGTAAAATACATAAGAATACCCTATATTTTACTATATACAATATTAAATCAATTTTGCAAAATAAAAAAACTCTATTTTTAATAAATCTTTTGTCACCAAAAAATATAACAAACTCCAAAAACCATAAAATATATAAAAACATCTTTAAAAATATAATAAAAACTACTTTTAGTACATTTTACTGTATTTTTCATATTAACCCAAAGAAAGAAATAAAATTAAATTAATAAAACTAACAAATAATATAAAATACATAAAACTTTAAAAAATCATTACTAATTCTTTAAAAATCACAAAAAATGTTCATAACATGTCATTTTAAATATAATTTCACCTACTTTTTATTAAAAATAAATAAAAATATTTTCAAACTGATTATTATTTTAAAAATAAAAAATACTCTATAGTTTTCAATAAAAAATTTTCACCCTAAAAATATTTCAAAAATCAGTAAAAATCCTAAAATTCCCTTAAAAATTCATAAAAATAAGAAAACAAATTAAAAAGATAAAAAATAACAAATTTAAAATCAAATAAAAATTATAAAATTATTTTCTAAAATAATATAAAATTACAAAATACTTAAAATTCACAAAAATATAAAATTCAGAAAAAATTAAATAAAAATATAGAAAAATCTTTAAAAATTAAAAAATAGAAAATCCATTAAACCTATATTTTCTACCTTTTAACCCTATTTTTCAATAGTTTGTCTCCCTGAGTTCGACACTTCTGTACTTAACGTATACACTTAAGTTTAGGAGTATAAATAAAAAATAAAAATAAATAAAAAATCTTTTTCTATTAACCACTCACATGGTCGATACAACAATCGAAAATATCTATTTTTTGCTCTGTCTTTGCAGGAAAAAGAAGTTGATTGGGTGAGCGATTTTTCACTATGCACTTACTTATAATCTTTTCTCCTATATTTATAAAAAATCACCTAAAAATCTGAAAAACTATACAAACATTTTCAAAACTAAAAAGATCAAAATATTTTATTCATGTTTTATCTATTTTATAACCGTGTAGAATATATTGAAAATCTACAAAATTAAACTTGAATATTCAAACATCTGTCTCTAAAATCATTTTTTAAAAAAATAAATACAAAAATATAAAAAAAGAAAATTGTGAAAATAAAAAACACAAAAAATACCAAAAAACGAGATTATGTCACATGTGAAAAGCTCAAATACCACGCAATCATAAAAAAATTTAACAATTGGGATTAATTCTTCACCTCTTCACATATACACCTAGATTCACCTTTTCTTTGATCTAGCATTAACCACGTAACTATTTTATCCTTTGGGTTCCACCTTAAGGCATGCGCATGCAAATAAACGTACTAATGCATACCTTCACATCATACGTTTTTTTTGTTTAGAATAAATCCCAGAGTAATGCAGTTCGACATATTTAACACTTTGAGAAAAGCATTTATCATTGGGGGTCCAAATTAACTCTTGATTACTTGCGCATGCATGTTAGTGCTCTAGTGCAAAGTGATAAAGAAATTTTGGTGAAGCAACTCCCACTGCAATGGAAAACAAGTTGTGACTACAGAATTATACCCACGGATATGGAGTTTATGGCCACAAAATTAGGTTCTGACCACAACACGTCGTGGCCAGTAGTCGTGGCTACAAGTATCGTCGCGAAAGTTCTCTAGTCACGAATATACCGTGGCCACTATAAGTGACCACAGAACTTGTCGTGTCCACAAATCTTGTATGAAGACTTTGGCCACGGATTGTAGCTACGAGAAATTAATGGCCATGGAATTATCGTGGCCACAACTCATTTTTCTTCTAGTGTCCAAAGGGTGGATACCTGGTCAAAAGACAAATCTATGTTTTGTTTTGTTTTTTGGTATCAATTATAGTATTCCTTTTGTTGGCTGGTTTTGGAAAACTTCCTCTCTACCTACCTGCCATCATAAATGGGTACTTTTATTATATCTAAACTCCATTGACTACGCACAATTTTTGGTTAAATTAGATGAATGGCTGTGGTCTTTTTCATAAAACTTGAAAGAAATCTATATAAAATTTTGGTTTTAATGCATCTCTCGAGTGATTACAACTTGACCTAATCATCAAATCTAAACATACGCATACCAAGAGATGATGACTGCCATTATATCATGTATTTTCTTCTCGTGCACCTCCAGCTTTGTCTCGTCATATAGATTCTTCTTTAGCAATAACTTGTTTACCAGAGGCTTGGACTTATCTCGTCTCTCCAACTTCATTCAAACCTTTGTCGTATAATCTAAGCCGTTAACTTCAGAAAGAATGCCGTCTACCAAGAACAGATGTATTGCATTATTCACAAGATCCCTCATCTCGTTAGCCTTCATCTTTCGTTTTATCTGGTGTTGGATAAGGATATTTGGTTTCTTCCACCCAACATCCGGTTTGGATTTGAAGAGCATCAACCAACACGGCAGTAATGGTGCATAGACTTCCACCAATCATTTTTACAATATCCTTCCTACGCGTAAATTGCATGACATCCATATCCAACTTCTAGCTGCATTATTTGACTCTTTTAGCTTTTGTGTTCAGTTTCCTTTGCCACGCCTCTTTGAGTCAACGTCTCCTCACTGAGGACACCTTGTCGCAGTACGAGCGAATTTACTCATTTCATGTCGTATTATAATATGTGTGACCAATAACTGTGGGCACCTGTCTCAGACTCAAGAAAAGAGTAGCACCAGAACATGGCAAGTCACTTCTTATATAGTAGCAGCAACATCATCCTTTACTCCGTGGATCTGTGAGCTGCAATTCTCTCTGTGTGTGAGAGAGAATATGGGGAGACCACCTTGCTCTGACAAAATCGAGGTGAAAAGGGGACCTTGGACACCTGAAGAGGATATTATTCTCGTAAGTTACGTACACGATCACGGTCCTGGGAACTGGAGATCTGTTCCTCTAAACACAGGTAAATTCGCCATTTTAGATGTTATCCTTCTAATTTAATATCGAGATGATCCTTGCTAATAATTAACTAGCTTGGCTTTGAGTGGATCCAAACCTTATGCAAAGAATTTGTTAGCTGCTGTCTATTTTTACCAATAACTATGATTGATATCCACAATATGCATGATAGTGCTTTCCGATGTAACATTTTAGGTTTGAAGAGATGCAGCAAGAGCTGCAGGCTTAGATGGACCAATTACCTGAGACCAGGCATCAAGAGAGGTGGCTTCACGGATCAGGAGGAGAAGATCATCATCCACCTCCAAGCTCTTCTTGGAAACAGGTACTCCTGCGGATTTGGATTCCTCTAGTACTGTCTGCGCACTACGCAGAAGATCCAAATATCATACGGTGTGGTCATGACGAATTCCACCATACCTGCATATCATATTGCTATGACAAGTTTTTCTTAACTGGTGAAAGTTCCAATCCAGATAGAATCCTAAAGAAGGGGACATAGCTGGGTTGTAAACCTTGAAGTATATGATGAAGTTGTTATATCTAATCAGAATGAAAAGATTTTCATATTCACATCTGCTCTAAAATATTATGATAAATCTGTAAGGCTGGTATCATCATAACCACATCAGACATGAGACGTTAATATTAGAAAAGATTAGGTATTCTGCATTGGATCCAAACCCACAACCCTGCCATGCCTCAATGAAGAAATTAATCACCAAGGCCGGCATGATATCGGTAACATATACTGGAAGCATCATGACTATGCCTTCTCTGTCAAGGTTAAATCTCTCTCATGATCTTCAAACACACAATTCATGTTTATGTATAAGTGAGTGACGGATTCATGCACTACTATTGTGTGTCCACTACTCCAACCACTGCTCTTGAGGAATCCAAGGCGAAGTAATGATTCATGCACAGTTGTTACAGGAGCCGTTTCTTTAATATATATGTGTAATATAACGAGCGTGATTCCTTGCTCAACTATTCGCTGTATTCTGAATTTCTATTTTCTGATGAAAGTAAAGATATAAGAAATTCAAACTGCAAAAATAATTTACCATGCACCAATAATTCTTCTGAATATCGTGCATGAAAGTTCACATGATGTGATGAGGAAACAAAGCCAATAAATGAAGTTGGAGTTTTGCAATTAAACAGGTGGGCATCAATAGCATCTTACCTACCAAGTAGAACAGATAACGACGTCAAAAACCATTGGAACACGCATCTCAAGAAGAAACTCAAGAGCAGCTGCAGTGGTTCTGTGCTCCCAAAGGGCCAATGGGAGGAAGCACTACAGAGAGACGTGCACAAGGCAAAGCAGGCGCTGCAGGATGCGGTCACCGTCGCGGAGAGCCCCGCGAGCTCCACTTCATCGGGGAGCGCATACTTCTGCAACACAGAGAACATATCGAGGCTGCTCGAGAGGTGGATTCGGGAGCCGGTAAGGGCTTCCGCAGACAGACCCAGGGAGACCAGTCCTTCGAACGTCGGTGCCTGTGGCCGAGAGGTGATGTTGGACGGTGTTTCACTGCATGCGATCCAGTCACTGGAGGAGATATCGGAGATGAAGGATGCACTCGGAGAAGGGGGCTTGGACTACTCGGAGGAACAGTGGACGTTTGAGGAGATGAGTACTGGAGGGAGAGAGGTGTTGCTTGAGGATAGTTGTGATCTATTTCACATTGCAGGTATTCATGGCTAGATTGATCTCTCTAATTTAAAATATATACATATATTGCACAATGCATGAAATGATGAGTGTGATTATCGCAAGATCGATCTCCGGTAGCCTACAACTTTACATGCATTCAATTGTTGTTCCTGTCTAGAACAAGATACCCAATCATATTTATGTTATATGTGACGAAGAAGAACAAATGGGAGTAAATTAGAGATTATGATCTCGAGAATTCGATGGTTGGATCTTTGTTTCTCTAATGATTGACAGACAAATAAATTGGAATTCATGGCATTGGATCTGAGGCAGGCACTGCAAAATACTTTTATGCTTGTTTTTTAAAGAGCGAATTATACAAAACTCTCTAAACTGTACACCCCATTTAAATTTCGTGTTTCAATTATAAAAAGTAACATTGAGGGAATCCATGATAATTGCGAGGGTCGAGGTATCAAGTGTCTTATCTTGGAGGGCATATGGTGTCTGACAAATCGGATTCGACAATCATTGTATCAGCACCCTCATGGCACGTGGCATCCAATCCAGATAATCAATCAACAATTAACCCACAATGATAATGAACCATCATTTAAAGTGAGCTAAAATTTATTATAAACTCTATAAAAATGTGTATAATGACAAGCAGTAGAAGTCGGATCATAGAGAGCATGCAAAGTGAGAAAAGTGGAATAGGCTACATATTTTTTTGATTTTTTGTTTTGAAAACTTTTTATGGGTTTTAATTTTAGAGATATTTATGCCATAATCATGAGTACTTTTATATTTATGTACATAACCCTATGTAATGGTGAATTACATCTGGAACCCTGAATAATGCTTAACTCTTACATTGTTAACACCCATTCGTTTTTCTGTTAACTTTTATAGAATCCATCTGTTTTCACCCTTTATATTCAGGATAATTACAAATCCTACCACTCCCATTCCTTCTCTTCTCCTTTCTTCTATTCCATAGAAATCCATTGCCGTCGGGGAGGAGGTGGGAGATGGTGGGGACATGGGAAGGAGGAAGAGGTCGGGGAGGAGGTAGGAAACAACTAGAGGACCTAGAAAGGAGGAGGAGGTTGAGGAGGAGCAAGGCAAGGAGGAGGACCTGAGAAGGAGGAGGGTAACAACAGAGGACCTAGGATGGAGGAGGTGAGTAACCACAGAGGACTTGGGAAGGAGGAGGTTGGGGGAGGAGGAGGGTGAAAACGTATGACCTAGGTAGGAGGAGGAGGTCGGGGGAGGAAGTGGTCAATGGTAGATGATCTGGGAAGGAGGAGGAGGTCAAGGGAGGATGTTGGCCATGACGGGAGGTCTTGGAGTAGGAGGAGTAGGTCAGGGTGGAGGAGGGTGGCGACTGGAGGAGCTGAAGGAGGAGTACTAGGCCAGGGAGGAGGAAAGCTGCGATTTGAGAACTTAGAGGAGGTCGAGGAGGAAGGTGACGACTGGAGGACCTAAGGGAGGAGGAGGAGGTCGGGTAGGAGGAGGGTGGCAGCGGGAGGACCTAGAGGGGGAGGAGGTCGGGGAAGAGTAGGGTGGCAACATGAGGATCTGGAGGAGTAGGAGGTCAGGGAGGAGGGGGCGCTAGCAGAAGGGAGGGGTGAGTCGTTAGAGGAGGAAGGGGGAGGGGTAATTTTTTATTTTATTTTTGTAAATGTCAAAAATCGTTATATAGGCATGGGTTATATTAACCCAATGGTCTAGTTGGGTTAATGGAAAAATCTAATGAAGTCTTACGGGAGTGAGAGAAAGTGACAATTCGTGGTTCCTGGTGTAATTTTATATAATTACAAAATTACTTAGCATTGTGGGTATAAATATCCCTAAATTATATATATATATATAGGTTTTTACTTTTTATATATTTAAAAATGTGTAGTTTTTTGCTTTTCAAAATTAAAGGTAAAAATATTACATATAATAATATTAGTAATATATTTGTATATAATTAGTAGTATTTACAAAAGATATGGTTTTGGATTAGAATATGACTAATATAATAAAATTTGTCAAAATAAAATATATTTTGATTTTATAAATTTTTCTATATTTTTTTAATTTGGGTAATTTTTGATTATTTTTACATATTTTAACTAAGGAAATAGATAAAATAAAGAAATCGAAAAACTAGGGAATTGAAGTAGGCTCAATAAATATTACCAACTTAGATTAATCTTACATCAATTATCTCAGATATTAGAGGATACAAAGAAAATTCAGAAACTTAAACACAGACGTTAATGATTTTTTTTTGATTTTTTTATGAGTTTTTCTATGTTTTACAATTTTTAGGATTTTTGTAGACTATTACGAAAATATTGGAAAAGTAGGTGAATTGTAACTAAATAAGCATACACAATTTTTGGGAATTTTTAAAACATTTTGTAATTTTTATTAATTTTTAAATGCTAAACAGGAGAAAAAACAATGTTTTTTAATTTTATAAATATGATAATAATTTTAATTATCGTGCTAAAAATATATGTTACACAATAGGGTTCCAGGAATAAGATAATTTTCATATAACTTTTAGATGCAAAATGGTATTTTTAATAATGAAAATACCATCACAATATTAAATTATTAATACAAGGACCTAGAACATTTAATAACATATTCATTAATTCTAGAGGCATACATGCAATATCTGCATAATTAAATACAATATCTGCCTATTAGGGGGTATAAATGCAAATAAAAGAAACCACAGGTCCAATCTTATGATTTATGCAAGAATATTACACTAGTATTTAGAGTTTTAGGATCAAATTAAAATAACACAATCCGAAAGGGGTCTAATGCATAATACCCGCCAACTCGTGCGCTCAGGTATATTAGCTGACCTTAAACTGGACTAAAGTGAAAATAAATATAAGCTTCAGGTCCAAAGTACAAATATTACAGAAATATTACATCAACAAATGAAAGTTTGAATAATAATTATTAAATAAAAAGGTAGTGGTGTAATGTGCAAAATACCCCATAAGCATATTGATGGATGCTAGAGATGATTTCACTAAAGTTGATCAACGGTCCATGGCACATGAATTGCTCTGTGGATCAGGCGTAGAGATTAGATCCTACAAAGTATCAGACAGTCAACGGCTAGCTTGATCCAACGACAGATGTGCTATCTAGAGTAGAGTCCTGATCAAACAATGATGCGATGGCCAAGATGAATAGGGAATAAACTTTCCGTGGCTGCTTCGATTGGCTATGGTTCATTGCTCCGGCCACCTAGAGAGCTCACAATTGTCTCAAAATGGAGATAATGCTCCTCAAAATCTACAGTACCCTAAAAGTGTTTTAGGACTCGTTGGAGGAGGCATGGAGGGTTGATGAAGCTGGGACTAAAGTCTTGACTTGAATAGCCATTGTTGAGGCTCTCATCCCTTGGAACATGCATGGTTACTCGAGGACAAAAAGGTGAAGGCTCCTAGATGTTTGTTTGTTGGAGTTGGCATGAAATGGAGTTAGATGGAGGTACTCTGGTGAGCGACGGAGGTGGGAGCACCTAATTCCTAGATATATGCAAGATTTGAGTTCATAGATGGCTTGGAACAATAGAATGTGCTATGTTAAAGGTGTGAGGGTAGTCAGTGCGACGTGTAACAATCTGAAACAATAGGAGACATTTCCCGAATCCTAGAGCTCTATCGAGCTATATTTTATGATTTTAAGGTAGGTGGACAAATCAAATGAAATGAAAAATTAAACTAGATTGTTGGTTATCCTAAGAATCGAAAGGACAAAGAAAAAGCTCACCTGCTTGGAAAGGTTGGGAGCAGAGAAATACCATGCTTTCGTGGATGATGGATGAATTATGTATACACTCCTTCTCTACATCAAGGATCGATTGGAGAGCACCTCATGTCACTAGGGCTCACTCTCTAGGTTACATCATGGGGTTACAGTGGCTTAGAATAGATTAATTTTCAAAAATGGAGATGAAGAAGCTATATACACTTTGTCTGGAAATGCCACCTTTATTTAGGGTTTTCATGAGATTCAAAGGTTGACCATTGGGGCACATTGGCCAGCGTGAAGGCTAATGCAGCTGCGAAGATTTTTTGTCAAGGAATCAATTAGAAAGGATGCTTGGATCGGACTATAAAAATTGGCAACATGTAGAAAATGCCCATGATGGACCAATACAAACCATGTAGGGGCCAATTGACCTAGGTCAATGAATGACAATGCCTCATTAGTACATGGACCAACTAGAGGATGAAACCGATAAAATAAAAAGAAAACAAAATAAAATAGGAAATTTATTTTATTAAATAAATTTCAAACATGAAAGTCTTTTCTTATTTTATGTACTTTTTAAGTAATTCTTATTTATTTTTATCAACTTATTTATCGTATGTTAATTTTTACAAGTATAGTTTAGAGGTAGATATACATATACTTTGTGCATTATTTTTATTTTATGATTTAATATTTATTAACAAATTTTTATGTTTTATATATTTATAGTATAATTAAATACATATTTATATATTTTTATTTTATTTTCATGAATTTATATATATATATCTATAATAAATATATATACAAATTTTATATGTATAATCTACCTATGTATTCTAGGATATTACTTATTTTAATGTAATTCCAGTATGTTTATTCTATATTTATATTTTTAATATGTTCAGAATGATATTTACAAATATTTAATATAAAAAGAATAAAAAATTTAAGTAATACAATATATGAATGTAATATATAGATACATAGTACAATGCGAGCCCAAGAAGCCAACTTTTGTATATTAACTCTATTTTTAATTAAATAACCTTCATTTAATAGATAATTTAATTAGGATTACATGAAGGTGAGTTGGTGAATTTTGAGTTTTGAGTTAATGTGGAGAAGATATTGATCTATGAAATTTGATTTGTGGCTTTTCCATCTGTAAGTCTCAGTTGCTCTATGCATTATTTTTATGTGCATTTATCTTTAGTATTTTCTATACATTAATGTGTACAAGTTTCAAGTTAGAAATATCTTTATTTGATGTGTATGCATATAAAATAGTGCAAGTTTTAGTTATATACATTGTACTGAGCATCTATGGTTTTCTAGATGTTTGTATCTTTTTATTTGTATTAATTTGCTCCTATCTCCCCCTACTTTATTACCCATCAACCAAGTCAATATCGACTCAGTCTCAGGGTTTAGGGTCAGCCAACATTTATGATACTTGAATAATATGGTTAGATCCTCAAGCGCATCACGGAAGCGTGATCGTCGTATCGGATACGACGAAGAACGACTAGTCGTACTAGTTGTTCTATGCAGCAGAAATTAAAATTTTTCATGTGACGAAACCACATGATCCAAGAACAATTCTTGGGTCGTTTTGTCTAAACCACAAACAATTATTAGGGTTACCTCTTGAAGCGTGGTTGTGATTGCGTCTCTAAACGAAGAGACCTCCTGTCTCAAGTCCGATCCGTCAGAGGAGACGCTTGCGAGCACGGGGATGAATTGCGTGCTTCTTGCAATCCATGTTGATGATCCAAGCGGCGGATCTCCTGATCTCGACACACGAGATCCGACGTCTTCTTCGCGAGTAGGGCACACCAAAGTAGACAGAGATCCACGAGCAAACCATCGGGCAGCATAACGACGACGCTACAGCGATGGTGAACCTCTCTAAGGCATCCATGGTGGACGGCCACATGAGAGGAACAGAGAGACTAGGCGTGTGAAGAGAGAGAGAGAGAGAGAGAGAGAGAGAGAGAGATATGCTTCTCAAGCATTGTGTGTAAAGAGAGCAAAGGGATGCCTCTCCTTTTATAATATTTTGGGATCCATAGATCTCAAACCATGGAACAACACAAAATCCAATGGTCCTCATTGATTGTGTTTCTTTTGATGTCTAAGATTTGTGTTGGTAAAAACCAACAACAATTATTTGTTGTCTTTGAAATAAATTAAATATATTGAAAATCAATCAATATATTTCAATATAAATCAAAGCAACAAACATGGAATATCTTGGAAAAGAATCAAGCCTCCTTCCATGTATAGAGTGGACGACCACCAATTTGGAGAGCCCAAATTGGCCGTCCACTCCATGTATGGAATGGATGCCTTTTTATTCCAATTAGGCTTAGATCTTATATCTCACATAATATCCCACATATGCAACAACTTTTGTTGCAAATTATTCTACAAAATAATTCACAATTATTTTGTAGACATTGCAATCTTGCCATTAAAAAATTATGAATCATATTCACAACCCAAAATAAAATGTAAGTTACATTTTCAAATTTAATGTCCAATGTGAATCCAATTCACATTAACATTTAATTACCAAATGTAAATTACAAATAGCTCTCTCTTATATATTATAAATCACATTTATAATATATATCACTAATATGGATATTGTTATCCACATTATTCATATCCATGATAATTAAATCACATTTAATCATCTTTGATCTCTATTCTCATGTGCCCAAATAATATGAATCGCATTCACATTATTTCCGTCTTTGATAATTTAAATCACATTTAATCTTCTTAGATAACTCTCCCTATAATATGAATCATATTCATATTATTCATGATAATAAAATCACATTTAATTACCCATGCTTGGATACATAATATCAACAATGAAATTATCCCGAACCCTTTCAAAGATAATGCGCTTTCTCCGCAGATACTTGGAGATAAGGACAGGGCGATTGTATTGTTCCATGTGTAGTGACTTGGATATTGAGATCATATCTTAAACCCAGATCGCGGGCCTCCCATAGATGCTTGATTAAATCAAGACTGTAAATCTAATCTTCTCATTGCATCTGAATCACATTCAGATCAATGTCCAACATTTGGACTAAGATCAGATTACTTTTCTACTGAGAGGAGTCACCAAAATCCAGACCTGTTTCATCACTCCCTAGGAATGGAAGCGTCATGGTTATACAATCTTTTATGATCACATCACCCTCAGGTATTCCCAATACATGTACATCCTGTATACTGGAAGACTCAGAATAAACCCGAAGTATTAGATCAACTTTATATTGTCTACTTCATGGTTTTATCAGTAAGTTTCTCATTCGATCATTGGGAGTCGATATCGATCATATACTTTCCAAAAGCATATATCATACCTAGGTCTTGATCATATACTTTCCAAAAGTATATATCAAACCTACAAATTCAGTCAAGCTTCAAAAGCGAGACGACCGTGCACGGAATTTGATTCTTCCCTATATCTCATGAGTGAGCTCATGTCTTCCGGTTCAATGAACCTGTATGATCCCTTTGAGAGATCGTATTACTCATATGCCCTTATATGCACACCAATGCGCCGGTGTATAGACCATGGTTAGGTCATCAACCTATTGGTCTGCCAAATGTACATACTCAGACATATAGCAACACATCTGTCTCCGGTCAGAGGATGCATGCCTATATCGTGACAACATATGATATAGGACTTTGGTTATCTCGATCTCGTTAAGTCAACTCTTTGACCTAACTAATCTGACACCTCCGAATCTCTATTCCTATGCAGAGGACCTGCATCAAGAGGTCGATCAAATATCAGCCTTTAGAGATAAGGATTGCCATCTCCTACTCAGGCTGGAGATCATATCTTAACAATCATTTGATGGTGCTTGATGAGTCCTCAATCTAACTCTTTAGATATTCATCCAAGCACCAGCCTCTATCATCAAGATGCCCATGGTACAAAACCCTAATTGTACTAAGGGACCTATTATGCAAATTATTTATTCTTCATTTCAGATCAGGGAATGATATTTGCAATAACACTTATTGCATAATGGCTCGCCGTGGGCTCGCATGTCTAACAATCTCCCACTAGCCAAAGAGCCATTAATGGGCTAATCATTTAAACCCATACTCATGTGACAATCATATGCTATTTAGAAAATAGCTAGGTAAGCTGATCAGTCACTCTGTTCTCGGGAGACTACGCCAAGTCCTTTTACGGCACTTGCATATCCCCAGTAACAGTGCACGCATCTAATGCGAATGTTGCATCTTATGCAACCAATACTCAATCTTGTTAGTTATAGTGTCCTTGACACTACAGCTTAACAATTATCATAACCAGTATTTCCATAATCCTCATCAGAATACCTTATTCCTAGATATACCCTTATTCCTAGAGATCTCTATCTCCTAAGGTATCCACAGTTTAAGACCTTTTAGATCTCTATCTATAAAGTCTTAAATTTTCGAAGATAAGACTTTGAGATCACTATCTCAAAAATCTTGTCCTCTTTAAAGATTTTTGTTATTACTGCAACCAAGTGTTTTATCTCCATAGTAGAATTAGTAACACTTTACTACTCCCACTACATGGCAGATATCTGGCTTTTGTACACATCTAGCATACACTCAGCTTCTCATAACTGATGCACAAGTACAACCAGTTCTAGCATTCACTTCCTCAACTCTTTGAGGTGCTATCCTTCAGATATGTCAGTACCATATATTAAGGGATGGAAGCCTTTATTGGAATTTCAAGAATGGAATATATCCAAGGTGTACTACAAAATGTGATAGTCCCAATACACTCTTCTCTATGCTTCTGAACATCTTCAGAACTAAGATCCAAGAGGTATCCTTGAGATTATATCTCAACTTATGGAACAACCAGATTATAAAAGCACTTATTATCATCCTTATATCATTCTAAACGATTAGGATATTAATCTACATTTAGCACGATGAACACAAAGGCACTCCCTCTAAGCTTCACATGGCTCATTGATAACCGCCCGAACGACTAAGGTAAAGGTAAAGAAATAAAGGTCGTCGCGACCTCAATCACTCGGGCTAAGTATATCAAGAAAAAATCAACCACTCAGAACATGTAAAACTAATCGAGCACAAAAGAGAGCGGTCCTGCTATGAGATTAACCTGGTATAGCACCCAGGGTCGAACAAGGAGCACAGATTGGCCTTGCGGCCTACGATGTAGTCAGAAATCCGAGAGAGTATTTTTTAGTGTTTTTAAGGGTTTTTATATTTTTTAGGATTTTTGGAATATAAAGAAAACAGGAAAAGCACACAAACAATTAACTTGAACAATTTATTTAATGCATTAAAAGCAAGCAAAAATTCAGACAAAAAATGTTTTATGTGGTTATATTTTTTATGTTTTTGGTGAATTTTTGAGATTTTTCTGATGTTTATTTTATTTCCTAAAAATCAAACAATGCGAAAAGCAAGGGGTACTGTCAGCCAGGCCCAAAACCCAAAGATAAAATATCTAAGGATCTCAAAGGGACCTGGAGGTAATTTTCCTGTATACTAGAGAAAACAAGAAAATTTGAGCACCAAAATTATTGTTTTTGAGTTTTTAAATTATTTATTATGAATTTTAGGAGTTTGAGTGTTTTTAAGTTTTTAGGGTTTTTACTCAATGACAAATAGCCAAAATTGGCTAGAAAATCAAGGAACACAAAATAACAGTAACTAATTTTTATGAATTTTTAAAAGGGTTTTGATATTTTTTTGGGGTTTATGACTCTAAACAGTAGCAAAAATAAGGGTTTTTTAATTTTTTAAAAATAGCAAATGAAATCAAAAATGTCCTCAAAAATTCACAAAAATTCTACACCATGGCAGGAGCCATGTATCTAATTTACATCTAATTTGGAGGTGATTTGATATTTTATTCAAAATAAGGGGGGGGGGCACTGTGCACAGGGACCAAAGTGCAAATACCCAAAGTTCTGGGGGTCCTGGTGCAAAATACCCAAGAAATCACGCGCGAGGCGCGTGTCTGGGGCACTCAGGGACCCAAATGTAAGAAAAATAAGTTCCGAGGGCTTATTGGTAACAAGTACCAAAAGTCCAGGGGCTTATCTGCAAATACCCCCAAAAAATATCGCACATGGGGAATTAAATCACGCACAGGGGCATAAATGCAAATAAAAGAAAACTTTTTATCCAATCCGTAACATCCAGAACTACAGGGTTTATATTGCAAATAACCCAATAAAGTTCACGTGACGAAGCACGTGGTCCTCGTAGACAGGGGTATAAGTGCAAATAAAGTAAGCTACGGGGTCCTTAATGCAAATATCCCAGGAAATAAACAACTTAATTTTAAAAATTACAGGACTAAAATGAAATAAAACCAAACAGAGGGCCTAAGATGAATTTACCCCTTTTATTATTATCGACGGCCTGATGTGCGCCACGTGGCTGATCGGACGGTGGAGAACGGGTGCGACTTTAACTCTGGAAGGGCTGGCCTGATCGAACGGTGGAAAGTATTCCACGTGGCAGATCTGACGGTGACGAAGCGTGGTGGAGATACTCTTGGTGAATCGACGGCTGAGAGGAGGACGCGTGGCGAATCTGACGGTTGAGGCTAGCTGGTGCCTCTCTCTCTGCGCGAGCGGTCAAGATCGACCCTCGGGATGATCGGACGGTGGCAGTGCTCCACAGAGGAATGGTTCAGATCAGATCTGGAGCGAGGAGGATGATCTGACGGTTCTGGAGAATCCTGGAAGAACTGGTCGCCGGCGAGATTCGCCGGGCTCGTGCGTGCGCTAGGGTCCTCTGGAGAGCCTTCTGGAGGTCGGAGAAGAATCGCGGAAGGCTCCCGCGTCTGCTGGTGGTCTCCGACGAGCACACCGAGCTCCGAGGAGCTCGAGCGAAGGCGGCGGAGCCGGGTCTCCTGGCTGGATAGCGAAGGGTCTCAGATGACCCTTGTCTTGACCTGAAAAGCGAACCAGAAGACTCACGGGTCGAGGGCAAATTGCCTCGACCCGGTTAGCGGCGTGAAGGTGCATGGTGCGTCGGAATGGAGAGCTCCGGTGAAGGTGGTCGGCGGAGGAGCTCGATTTCCAGATCCTGTGCGATCTGGGTTGGGTGAATGGGTGAAGAAGATGCGGAGAGGTCTGGCGAAGATGATGGTCGGGTCGGAATGGCAGATGGGAGATCGGAGGTGGCTGGCGACGGCGGCGGAGCTACGCTACCAGTAAGCTAAAAATCGAAACCTACGCTAATCTACGGCCTAAGTGATCTACCTGGGTGGTCGGAGAGACTGGGGAAGAGCAGGGGTGCTCCTGGTCGTAGCCTCAAGGGTCGTCTCGGCCCGAGGCTCGGTGCTCACGCTGGTGGCGGAGCAGCGGCGGCGAAGAACGCCGGATCAGTGGATTCACCTCCTCGCCTCGCTGCAACAGGGGCGATCGCTTGCTGTCACTCTCGCGGTGCCTCTGGAGGTCACTGGGAAGAAGGAGAAGGTCCAAAAGATAAGGCGCAGAGGCGGCGGAGGTCGAGATATATATGGAGGCAGGGCCGATTAGGGTTGGGTGGAGACGGCTATGGAAGGCGTGGATCCTTCGGCGAAGGATGTGGCGAGGATGTCGGATGATTGGCGAAGGATCCGGGCACGGGGTTTGCGAAGGCGACAGGCTGGAGACGCGTGGAGAAATCGGCGAAGTCGGGTTGGGCGCGGGTCTCCCCAAAAGGAAAGAGTCCGCGGGGGAGTTGACCGGGGTCAACAATCCCCCGTGGACCAATCAGGAGCTGCCAATTATTGATTTCTTTGTTTATTTATTTTAAGGTAGAAATGGCCGAATTAAGAAAAACTTAAAACATTAAATTTTTTTCTTTTATTTTTTTCTATTTTTTGGTGATTTTTAATTAATTTTTGGAAATAAGAATAATGTATGTACATGATATAGGAATATATACACTATGTAGGCTTTTTATTTTTGATTTTTTTATTGTTATTTTTATACAATTTTATTCCTATTTTATATTTTTATTTATTTATAGAATAAAATGAGGAATAAAGGATATTTTTATTTTATTTTTATCACTTATATACATGGGTGGAATAAATAGATATATATATTTATATACATAGTATATATACACTGTATTTTTGTATTTTTAATTTTTGTTCTTTTTATTTGATTTTGTTGTGTTTCTCTTTATTTACAAAATATACCATAGAATATTCACGAAAAGTTTTGAAAATAAATACATTTATTTATAGGGTTAAATAAATAACGGATGATGGTCTATGTACATGGTGAAAGGGCATTTTTGGAATTTTGATTTTTTTTAAATTTTTATTTTGTTTTTAATAGTTTCTAAATATATACAAAATGTATACAAGCATATTTTTGGGTGAGGAAAATATAATTTTATTTATTTAAAAAAATATGTACACATGAGCTCCTATCTCCCTCTACTTTGGCTTTTATGCGGTCAGGCACATGCTGAGCCCTCCCTTGGGTTAGGTTGTTAATATTTATTCTAAATATTTCCCTCTTTTTCTTTTTTTACTCTTTATTCTTTTATTTTTGCACAAAAACATGCTAATTATATCTTTTTACACAATGCATGCTTTTGGTAATTATTTGTATTTACACATATTTACATGTATTTGCAAAGGTTTTTGTAGCTAAAATAAAAGAATAAAGAGTGATGAATGGGTATTCATCACCCCCCTATGCTTAACTTTGCTAGTCCCTTAGCAAACACTTATTTGAAAAAGAAGTGAAAAAGAAAGAAAAAGAAAAAGAAAAAGAGGATGTACATGGATCAAGTTGAATTATTAAACTTTCCTTTATTAACTTGAAATATGGAGCTTGATCAGATCTTTGGATTATTAATGTGTCGGAACCTTATTTGGACTTAAGCTTAAAACTCAACAGTCTCCAAGTTCCACCAATCTATGGGCAAGACTCCTTAATAAACCAGATCAGAACAAGTCTACATACACAAACTCTAATGACCATGAATCTTTCCATGCGGTGTAAGTGATATGTGGCTCCCACCTCAGAAGTAACAAAGAAACAACCTCCCTCAACCTGGTAACTCTAATGCCTCAGTCTAGCAACTCTTTCCTCGAGAAGCGGGGTATTCCCTTCTAAGTTCAAGTGCAACCAGCTCAAGAAGAGGGGGTAGAAGTATAGAGTTTGGAAGCTTAGCCAGTGTAGCTAAGTCTTCCGCTGCAAGCTTCATGAGATGTAACATTGATACCATAAGCTTTTGCTTTATTATGTACACTCCGGTGGGGTTATTAAATTTTCAATCCGACCCACCACTTTTTTGGAGTTCTTTTTGCATTTTTGCATTTTTTTCAAGAACTTCTGTACAACATATCTACATGGTGCAGCATATAAGAAATTTCCTCTTGAGCCAGTAGACTATCCCTCTTTTGAAGCTTTATTGCAACCCACAGCTTCTGTCTTTAGCCTTCATCACCACTAGACCAAGTTGAGGTGCACTTCCTTCACTATAAGAAGAAGAGAGGTTCCGCCTAGAAGTACTACCCTCATATGCTACCCCAAGCCAAAGGAAACTGCCTCCCCACCACCTCATCCGTGGAGAGCCATGTGTAAGTGCAGTGCAAGTCAAACCATTGTCTCTGAGAGTCATGCGTGTGTTGTTAAGTGCTCTACTTAGGCTCATCAAGATGACATATGCTCATAGCCTAGTGGACTCAAAGAATTAAGTCCTTATGGACCTGAAAAGCCTTAACCCTAAGTCCTATAAGGTTCCTCTTAAAGTTAAGTGGATTAAGATCTTATTCAAGCTCCATTTCTCAATTTAATTCCAGGCTTAGTTTAAATGTCAACTCTCATCCAGGAAAAACTATATACATATATGTACACAAGATGCTATTTACAAATATTTTACAATCATGCAAAATTTTTGAAAAATGTTTGGAATCATGGATGAATGATGCATGAGGTGCAAGTTTTGCAAAAAGATATTTACAAACATTTACACAAGATTTTTGCAAACTTTTGATTTTCAAAACATTTTGGAAAAATTTTGTACTATATACATAATTTTGATACAAAAATATTTACACAAGCTTTACACAAAAGATTTTTGAAATCATTTTTTACAAAAATACTTTGTACACTAGCTATGTATGTGCAAGATAAAAGAGGTTTATGTACATGAAAAATTTTTAAATTTTGTGATTTTTAGCCATTTTATTATTAACACACTCACACAAAGTACGAGTTATGGCTAAAGTATATATGAAATATATACACACCCCCCTATACTTAGCTCGAACGATGTCTCAGAGTGATCAAGAGCGATGAAGAAGACATAGCTCGTGCTTAGCAAAAGGGAAGTGAAAAGGAATGGCTAGGTACAGAAACGAATAAATGAATAGAATGAGAGGGACTCGGTGGTTTCCCCTATACTTAGGATTAACTAATCCTAAGTATAGTACGCTGTACATTAAGGGAAATCCGAGTGAAGAATATACAGACTCTGCCCCCCTATACTTAGGGTAAAATATCCTAAGTATAGGCAGCAAAACAGGAGCAAAACGAATGAAAAGAATACTCGCAGGTCCGACAATCCCCCCTATACTTAGGGTAAAGTACACCCCTAAGTATAGCATAATCACAGGATGAGAAAAGGGATGTGGGACTAAAGAATAGAATGATATGGACAACTGGATCTATACAGGCGGGAGGAACAGTGAAAATCAGGCGTGAGATGCAAAAGATGTGAGTCAAGAGACCACATCTCACGCAAAATGAATCGGGGCAACAATAATGTCCCGCGGCTCATGATCTAGAAATGGCTTAAGCCGCTGGCCGTTCACTCGAAAGGTACTCTCAGAAGATAACTCAGATATATCAATGCTACCGTTATCGTGTACCTTTCTGAACAAGTAAGGTCCTTCCCATTTGCTCTGTAGCTTCCCTGGAAATAGTCGTAGCCTTGCATCAAACAACCATACTTTCTGTCAATCTCAAAATGCTTGTGGCTGATATGAGAATCATGCCACTCCTTCACTTTTCTCCTTATAATGTAGGCTGTTTGAGAAAGCTGTATCTCTAAGCTCTTCCAAGGCGGCTAACTCTGCCCTCCTCTGGTCTCCTACACCATCTGGATCCATAAGAATATCTGTAACTGCCCAAAGTGACTTGTGCCTCAGCTCAACAGGTAGATGGCACGGCTTGCCATAAACGAGGCGAAAGGGAGATGTGCCCAATGGAGTCTTGAAAGACGTCCGATATGCCCACAAGACCGAGTCCAAAAGCTGTGACCAATTCTTTCGGTCAGGGCGGACGACTTTCTGTAAAATATTCTTGATCTCCCTATTCGACACCTCAGCTAGACCATTCGTCTATGGATGGTAAGGTGTGGCAACACGATGGTCTATACTGAACTCGCTAGCAAGGGCCTTCACCTGGTCGTTGACGAAATGAGACCCCCCATCAGAAATCAGAACTCGTGGAACCCCGAACCGCGTGATGATATGCTTTCTCAAAAATCTGCAAACTGTCCTCGCATCAGCGGCTCGGGCGGGGATAGCCTCAACCCAACGACTCACATAATCAACGACCAGCAGAATGTACTCAAATCCCTGACTCTTAGGGAATGGACCCATGAATCGATGCCCATGTGTCAAAAACCTCACAGAAGTGATGGGCTGCATCGGCATTATATCACGCTGTCCACAAGTGCCCATCCTCTGACAGTCAGTACACCTCTTCACGAACTCATCAGAGTCCTTGAAGAGTGTAGGCCACCACAAGCCGGATTGGAGCACTTTCTGTGCCGTTCTCCTCCCAGAATGATGTCCTCCTGCCTCAAGCTTGTGGCAGTAAGTGAGGACACTATGATGCTCCTCCTGAGGAATACACCGTCGCCAGACGCTATCCCCTCCTTCGTGGTAAAGGATGGGATCCTCCCAGTGGTAGGACTTGGCCTTCGCAAGGAAGGTCTCACGCCTCTGCCTGGGCCAATCTTGTGGGACTTTCCCAGCAACGAGAAAGTTCACACTATCGGCATACCACGGGAGTGAGGTGATAGCAAGGATCGCCTCATCTGGGAAGGTATCTCGAATAGGATCAATCTGCTCAGAATCCTCAGGCTGCTCTAGTCGGGAAAGATGATCCGCCACCACATTCTTGACTCCAGGCTTATCCTTGATCTCAATGTCGAACTCCTGGAGTAGAAGGATCCATCTAGTAAGTCTGGCCTTGGCATCCTTCTTTGACATGAGGTACCTGATGGCGGTGTGGTCCGTATACAAAGTCACTCTAGATCCAATGATATATGATCTGAACTTATCTAGGGCGAACACTACTGCTAGCATCTCCTTTTCTGTGATCGTATAATTCCGCTGGGCGGAATCCAATGTGCGGCTAGCATAGTGTATGGCAAACGGAACTCCGTCCCTCCTCTGTCCTAGCACGGCCCCTACGGCAAAATCAGAGGCGTCCGTCATGATCTCGAATGGGAGAGACCAATCGGGTGGCTGAAGGACAGGAGCCTCAATAACACACTGCTGGAGAGTCTCAAAGGACGAAAGACACTTGTCATCGACAAGGAACTCGGCGTCTTTCGTCAAGAGGTCAGTCAACGGTCGGGCAATCTTGCTAAAATCATGAATGAATCTCCTATAAAAACCAACGTGCCCCAGAAATGACCGTAGCTGCTTCAAATTGGACGGCGGTGCGAGTTTTCTAATGACGTCAACCTTGGCCGGATCAACCTCCATGCCCCTGTTGGAGATGATGTGGCCAAGCACCGTCCCTTGAGTCACCATGAAGTGACTCTTCTCCCAAGACAGAACCAAGCGGGTAGCAATACATCGCTGGAGCACTCGGTCTAGGCAGTCAAGACAGGAATCGAATCTGTCGCCGTAAACCGAGAAGTCGTCCATGAACACCTCCAAACACTCCCCTACCATGTCCGAGAAGATCGACAACATGCATCTCTGAAAAATCGCAGGGGCGTTGCATAGCCCAAATGGCATGCGTCGAAAGGCGTATGTACCGAAGGGACAGGTAAAGGTGGTCTTCTCCTGGTCCTCAGGAGCGATGGCCACCTGATTGTAGCCCGAGTACCCATCCAGGAAGCAATAATGTCTCTTCCCTGCCAGTCTCTCTATGATCTGATCAATAAAAGGCAGGGGGAAATGGTCCTTCTTGGTGGCCTGGTTGAGTCTCCTGTAGTCAACGCAGATCCGCCAAGAGGTGGGTACTCGTGTAGCAATCTCCTCTCCCGACTCACTGATCACAGTCGTGATGCCCGTCTTCTTGGGCACCACATGCAAGGGGCTAACCCACTTGGAGTCGGAAATGGGATAAATAAAATCTGCACTCCACCATTTTGATATTTCCTTCATGACAACCTCTCGTAGGTTGGGGTTCAGTCGCCGCTGGAACTCACGCGACGGCTTTGCCCCTTCCTCGAGATAGATATGGTGGGAGCACAACGAGGGACTAATCCCATGGAGATCTGCTACGCTCCATCCAATTGCCTTGCGGTTCTTTTCAAGAACCCCCATCAGCCGGGATTCTTGTTCTCCAGTCAGATCGGCAGAGATGATGACTGGGTACATCTCAGACTCTCCCGCAAGGAATCGATACTTCAGCGAAGTAGGGAGCGGCTTTAGCTCTGGACAGCTGGGTGCTGGCAAATCTGGCTTCTGAAGAAGGTGTGTGTATGCTGACAATTCTGCCAAATCTACCTGGGAAAATGATAAAGAACTCTCACAAACTGGATCTGGAGAAGGCGGGTCCTCTGCATTGTCTCTGATCTGCTCTACCTCTACCTCCTCCTCATCTATAGGCTTATGTGGATCCAGGTCTGGTATCTGATCATCACAATCTGCCCAATCAGATTCTGAATCCGAGGGATCTGTATCAACTGCGGTGGCATCAGTACCACCGTAGAGCAGGGTGGCCTCAGTACCACCATCACTGAAAATCGTGTCGCGATCAAGGTCCGACTCTGCTGACTCAATAGTATCCTGAACCAGGGCTGTGCTCTCCAGACTATCCTCTGCTATCATCTCTGCATCAGCTGTATCTGAATATGAGAGGATGGTCTGTGCTGCAGGATCTGCCCAAGCTGCCTCATCATCTGTGATCACAAAATCACAGTCCTGGTGTATGTCTGGCTCTGTATCTGTCAGCTGTTCTGAATCTGTACTGCCCTCTGAGCGGGATCTACCTCTGGCTCTGTGGTCCTTAACCGTCTCTATTTGTATACTCTCGCCCTGGACGCGAAAGAATACCTTCCCACTGTCATGGTCAGTCACCGCCTTGGCTGTGGCCAAGAACGGGCGACCGAGGATGATGGGGGAATCGGTCAACGAGTCAGGGGTCTCCATGTCCAGCACTACGAAGTCCACGGGGAATTGCAAACCCTGAATCGTGACGACAACATCTCGCAACAACCCCTTTGGCCTCTTGACAGACCGATCAGCAAACTGAAGGTATGTCCTGCTCTGTCTAAGAGTGCCCAACTCTAAGTGGTCGAGAAGGGCTGCCGGAAGAAGGTTGATCGACGATCCGCTATCTAATAGAGTACGGTCGAACCTCTTCTCACTAATATGACATCTGACATACGGGGCTCCTAAATCTGGCCTCTTTGTCGGCAGATGGTTCTGGATCGCGTAACACGTGGCTTTTGTCAACACATGAATTTCTGCGGTGTTGTTCCTCTTCTTCCTCCTGACTGTGGTCCTGTCTCTCAAGGATCGCTGAAGAAGAGGGATGTGCTGCAAAGCCTCATGGAGGGTCAGCTGGATGTGAAATCGGTCTATCATGCTCTGGCTGAACTCCTCCTGCTCTCTCTTTTTTGGATCTTTTTCTCTTTTCTTCCCCTTCCCCAACTCAAGGGCTCTAGGAAAGGGGATCACAGGGTCCTTCTCAGATGAAGGACTAGGAATAGGCCTAGACGGTTCGATGACCGGATCCTCACATACATCATTCACCATAGTGGGATCAGAAGAAACTAAACCTTTTCCTTTATTCAAAATAGAGTCCTGAGATACATTCATACGAGGAAAGACAACATCTCTATCAGAATGAATATTGGTGGTCTTAGTACCACCTCTAGCAGGCTCTACAACTAGACGTCTTGCGGCCTCAGTACCGCGGGCTGGCTCGGCTCTGCTGGTGGCGTCAGTACTACCACCTCGATATGGTGAAGCGGCGGCCTCAGTACCACCGGTGGAATCAGCATCTCGGGTGGCTTCAGTACCACCGTCATCATCATGTGCGGCTTCAGTACCGCTCTCCTCTTCCTCATCTGGCGCTCTAGATGAATCCTCGCGTTGTCGCTCAGATGAGGCGCTGCCTGCTGGTCTTCTACCGCTCCTAAGTGTAACAAAATCAGCATCAAATAGATCCGACGACATATCATCAAATGAGTCACTAGGAGTGGTAGGCTCAGTGTGAACTACCTGCTCAGACTTCCTCTTCAAGCTATTCGGATTAGGCTCGATCTGTGCAGGGATGGCGGCCTTCCCTCTCATCAGGTCCCGCATCTCCTGGCGGAACTCGTCCATCTCCTGTCTAAATGTAGCATGCTGCTCTGTGAAGATGCGGGCTAGATCATCCAAGGCGGGGCTCTCATGGGAGCCCGACGGGTTGCCTCTCTGGTAATGAGGCTGCTAGACCTGGTGCTGCTGCGGCTGAGAGGGGTAAGAGGAAGGATGCTGCTGCTGGTGGGCCTGCTGCTCACGTATCCAAGTCTGTCCCTGCTGCTGGTAGGGACGAGGTACGAAGGATGATGGCTGGTGTGGCTGGTATGCTGGGGGCTGCTGGTGATCTCTCTGCTGGGAGTACTGCCCTCCCTGACCGGCTGGCTGCTGTTGGGACTGGTTACCCCCATTCCCCCACCTGAATCCGGGATGGTCTCGTCGGATTCCAGGTTGAGGACGGTCATACCAAATCCCGTTGACATCCATCAATGGCTCTGCATCGAAGGGGTCTGGCGGCAGTACTGCCAGAGGCTGATCCGGCTGATATACCACCATCTGTAAGTCTGGAGATGGTGGTGACTGGTAAGAGGGCTGCTGCTGCTGGTACGGCTCCGCCTGTACAAGGTGAACTTGTCTAGGCTGCTGCAAGGAGCTGGAGCGCTGGGCCGAGCTGCGGATGCTACCGGAATCGCCTCGCGATTGAAGACGGGGCTGAGAAGCCGTCTGTGCCTCCTGAAGACACAAGAGATGGGTCTTCATGTCGCTCAGAGTTTGTGCCATCTGCTCCATCTGAGTTATGCCCTGGCACTGCTTCTTCTCTATTATTTCCATGCGGTCCAACTTCTCGCTGATAATCCCCATGTCCGCAGCGGCCGACTCTGCCTGTGCGGCTGCAACTGCGGACGAACTTGATGGACCTGCATCAACCCGTGCTATCCGCTGGTACTGCACGGGTCTTGGCGGCTGCTGAGATCTCTGTGTGTACAACCGAGTCTGGGACATCACCATATAATTTTCGGCCATCTCCTCGTAAATGGCCCAAACTTGGTTGTGGTCCTTGGCAAAGTAGGACCCGCCGCAAGAAGCATTCACCAGACCCTGAAGCTCTGGCGTCATCCCACTAAAGAAGCTCTGAACTAGGTTCGGCTTGGAAATGTCGTGGTGTGGGCATCTATCCAGAAGCTCTCTGAACCTCTCCCATGCCTCGTGAAACTGCTCGTTAGGGAGCATGGAGAAGTTGTTGATCAGGGCCCTTGCTGCATTCGTCCGCCCGAGTGGATAGTACTTGTTCAAGTACTCGGTGCGGAGCTGCTCCCAGGTGTAAACAAACTTCCCTAAATGCTTCAGCCAGGCAGCTGCTCTATCTGCCAGTGAAAAAGGGAAGGCCATCATCCGAATCGTATCCTGGTCCACATGACGGTCGTGGACAGTGCTGCAGATCATCAAAAACTCCTGGAGATGGAGGTGGGGCTCCTCGGTGGCAAGTCCGTGAAAATGAGGAAGCATCTGCAGGGTATTCGGAGGGAACTTGAAATCCCCCACGATAGCAGGTACCACCACCCAATGGTGCATCAGTGTAGATCCGGGGTTGTGTAACTCCCGCATCGTTCTCGGTGGTCCTGCTCCGGCGGCGGCTGCCGCTGCGGCAGCCGCTGCTACGGCTGATGCGGCTGCTGCCTCTGCATCAGCATCAGGAATGTCCTCAGGCTCGCTCTGATCTCTCTCTTCTCTGAGTCGCTCCAACTCCCTTATCATCTCAATCATGAAAGCTCCCTGATCGCGTAGCTGCTTCTGTACTGTCTCTAATGATGCGATCAGGGTGGAGTTGATCGCTCCCTGGTCTAGTACAAAATGTTCGGGTTGTCGGGAGTCTGGGTCTGAACTGCCGGCTCCGGCCATAGTGACGTCTGCAAAATCAGATGAGCCCAACTCAGGTTCTGTCAAATCAATTCGTCTTTCCTCGGGCTCATGTCTCTCAGTAGCAAAAGAAAGGGGATCGAGGGAGAACAGGGTGGAATCGTACTCGGGCCCGGAGAGCTGGTCTTGACTCTCACGGGCCAACCTAGATGGTGAAGTAGACGCGCCTGAAAGCGGTGCAGCCAGAGGCTGCCTAAGAGATCGTCTACCCATCATCTTGATCTGGAGAGTTGGGCGGATGGGATCTGGAGAAAATATGATCGCAAAGCAAACCCCCGGTTCACCAACGCAACACAATCTGAAGACCGTGAAAGCTCGGTCAATTTATCTTGTCAATTTTATTGGGTGAACACACAAAATATCAGAGCGCTTACGTGACCTGTTAGGATACCCGATGTTACTCCAACCAACTGGCCCGCACGGAAGAGTCGGTAGTCAGCTAGAAATAGCACCGGAGGGCTCTACCTAGAGTGCGGGTCACTCTCTCGCGCATCCAAACCATACAAGGAGGGGGTTGCTCTCCCCAAGACAAATTTCTAATGTGAGTGTCTTTTAGGGTCAATAGTGTTATCCAGTCCCAATTTTTTTTTGTTTTTCTTTTTAATTTTTTTTTTCAAAATAAATACAAGCGGCCTAACGAATTTTCCGATTCTCCTGATGATTAAGCCAAAAGCAGAGGGAGAAGACGAAAAAGCCGATGCGCGAAGAAATCAATGATGCATGCAGAGAAAGAAATACGTACCTCGTCTCCAGCACTCTACATGCAAGTGATCCGCGCAGAATTTAAAGACAGAATTAAACTACCTAAATGGTGCAGCGAGGAAAAACCAAGTCCTAGATGAGCAAATTTCTATCGCAAGAACCGTCTAACCGGTCACCGACCTCCAAGCCAAAGAGTCCGGTCTTGGCCTACCCCTCCTCTTCTCGACAGGTCGAGTTCAGGAGTAGCGCTTGATGGGGCAGGCTCGCGGCACGTAGGCTGCGAAGACAAATGAGTCGGTTATTTTTATTAATGATTTTAGTTGGTCCAATTAACGTCCTATAGGATCAGGCAAGCAATTAAGTGTGGGGACCCTACTAATTACGACACAAGCAAGAGAAATTCCTAAATCTAGAGGCTCGAGAAAAACCGCGTAAACACCAGAAAAGGCAGCTAGCTATCAAAACCGCAGAAAAAGCCGCGAAAATCCAAATGGGTCCCCCGAGCACACCGGTACTCGGCGAAACAGACCCGCTAAGTTACAAGTGTCCACAAATGTCCAAGTTCTAAATTATTACAAACAATATTGTTCTCTCTCAAAATAAAATTCTTCTTCTTCCTCTCCCTGCTCTTCTTCCTATGCGGGTCCTCAAAAATAAACTCCAAGTTGTCCACGCAGTACCTCGCACAAAAATCAAAGAGAGAGAGTGTCAGAGAACAATGATAATATAGAGAGACAATATGGAAAAATGACTACAAAGCCGTGCTTCCCGGCAACGGCGCCATTCTGATAACCGCCCGAACGACTAAGGTAAAGGTAAAGAAATAAAGGTCGTCGCGACCTCAATCACTCGGGCTAAGTATATCAAGAAAAAAATCAACCACTCAGAACATGTAAAACTAATCGAGCACAAAAGAGAGCGGTCCTGCTATGAGATTAACCTGGTATAGCACCCAGGGTCGAACACAAGGAGCACAGATTGGCCTTGCGGCCTACGATGTAGTCAGAAATCCGAGAGAGTATTTTTTAGTGTTTTTAAGGGTTTTTATATTTTTTTAGGATTTTTGGAATATAAAGAAAACAGGAAAAGCACACAAACAATTAACTTGAACAATTTATTTAATGCATTAAAAAGCAAGCAAAAATTCAGACAAAAATGTTTTTATGTGGTTTATATTTTTTTATGTTTTTGGTGAATTTTTGAGATTTTTCTGATGTTTATTTTATTTCCTAAAAATCAAACAGTGCGAAAAGCAAGAAGTACTGTCCAGCAAGGCCCAAAACCCGAAGATAAAATATCTAAGGATCTCAAAGAGACCTGGAGGTAATTTTCCTGTATACTAGAGAAAACAAGGAAAATTTGAGCACCAAAATTATTGTTTTTGAGTTTTTAAATTATTTATTATGAATTTTAGGAGTTTTGAGGTGTTTTTAAGTTTTTAGGGTTTTTACTCAATGAAAAATAGCCAAAATTGGCTAGAAAATCAAGGAACACAAAGTAAACAGTAACTAATTTTTATGGAATTTTTAAAAGGGTTTTGATATTTTTTTGGGGTTTATGACTCTAAACAGTAGCAAAAATAAGGGTTTTTTAATTTTTAAAAATAGTAAATGATATCAAAAATGTCCTCAAAAATTCACAAAAATTCTACACCATGGCAGGAGCCATGTGTCTAATTTTCATCGAATTTGGAGGTGATTTGATATTTTATTCAAAAATAAGGGGGGGGGGCACTGTGCACAGGGACCAAAGTGCAAATACCCAAAGTTCTGGGGGTCCTGGTGCAAAATACCCAAGAAATCACGCACGAGGCGCGTGTCTGGGGCACTCAGGGACCCAAATCTAAGAAAAATAAGTTCCGAGGGCTTATTGGTAACAAGTACCAAAAGTCCAGGGGCTTATCTGCAAATAACCCAAAAAATATCGCACATGGGGAATTAAATCACGCACAGGGGCATAAATGCAAATAAAGAAAACTTTTTATCCAATCCGTAACATCAAGAACTACAGGGTTTATATTGCAAATAACCCAATAAAGTTCACGTGACGAAGCACGTGGTCCTCGTAGACAGGGGTATAAGTGCAAATAAAGTAAGTACGGGGTCCTTAATGCAAATATCCCAGGAAATAAACAACTTAATTTAAAAATTACAGGACTAAAATGAAATAAAACAAACAGAGGGGCCTAAGATGAATTTACCCCTTTTATTATTATCGACGGCCTGATGTGCGCTACGTGGCTGATCGGACGGTGGAGAACGGGTGCGACTTTAACTCTGGAAGGGCTGGCCTGATCGAACGGTGGAAAGTATTCCACGTGGCAGATCTGACGGTGACGAAGCGTGGTGGAGATACTCTTGGTGAATCGACGGCTGAGAGGAGGACGCGTGGCGAATCTGACGGTTGAGGCTAGCTGGTGCCTCTCTCTCTGCGCGAGCGGTCAAGATCGACCCTCGGGATGATCGGACGGTGGCAGTGCTCCACAGAGGAATGGTTCAGATCAGATCTGGAGCGAGGAGGATGATCTGACGGTTCTGGAGAATCCTGGAAGAACTGGTCGCCGGCGAGATTCGCCGGGCTCGTGCGTGCGCTAGGGTCCTCTGGAGAGCCTTCTGGAGGTCGGAGAAGAATCGCGGAAGGCTCCCGCGTCTGCTGGTGGTCTCCGACGAGCACACCGAGCTCCGAGGAGCTCGAGCGAAGGTGGCGGAGCCGGGTCTCCTGGCTGGATAGCGAAGGGTCTCAGATGACCCTTGTCTTGACCTGAAAAGCGAACCAGAAGACTCACGGGTCGAGGGCAAATTGCCTCGACCCGGTTAGGCGGCGTGAAGGTGCATGGTGCGTCGGAATGGAGAGCTCCGGTGAAGGTGGTCGGCGGAGGAGCTCGATTCCCAGATCCTGTGCGATCTGGGTTGGGTGAATGGGTGAAGAAGATGCGGAGAGGTCTGGCGAAGATGATGGTCGGGTCGGAATGGCAGATGGGAGATCGGAGGTGGCTGGCGACGGCGGCGGAGCTACGCTACCAGTAAGCTAAAAATCGAAACCTACGCTAATCTACGGCCTAAGTGATCTACCTGGGTGGTCGGAGAGACTGGGGAAGAGCAGGGGGTGCTCCTGGTCGTAGCCTCAAGGGTCGTCTCGGCCCGAGGCTCGGTGCTCACGCTGGTGGCGGAGCAGCGGCGGCGAAGAACGCCGGATCAGTGGATTCACCTCCTCGCCTCGCTGCAACAGGGGCGATCGCTTGCTGTCACTCTCGCGGTGCCTCTGGAGGTCACTGGGAAGAAGGAGAAGGTCCAAAGATAAGGCGCAGAGGCGGCGGAGGTCGAGATATATATGGAGGCAGGGCCGATTAGGGTTGGGTGGAGACGGCTATGGAAGGCGTCGATCCTTCGGCGAAGGATGTGGCGAGGATGTCGGATGATTGGCGAAGGATCCGGGCATGGGGTTTGCGGAGGCGACAGGCTGGAGACGCGTGGAGAAGTCGGGTTGGGCGCGGGTCTCCCCAAAAGGAAAGAGTCCGCGGGGGAGTTGACCGGGGTCAACAATCCCCCGTGGACCAATCAGGAGCTGCCAATTATTGATTTCTTTGTTTATTTATTTTAAGGTAGAAAATGGCCGAATTAAGAAAAACTTAAAACATGAAATTTTTTTCTTTTATTTTTTTCTATTTTTTGGTGATTTTTAATTAATTTTTGGAAATAAGAATAATGTATGTACATGATATAGGAATATATACACTATGTAGGCTTTTTATTTTTGATTTTTTTATTGTTATTTTTATACAATTTTATTCCTATTTTATATCTTATTTATTTATAGAATAAAATGAGGAATAAAAGGATATTTTTATTTTATTTTTATCACTTATATACATGGGTGGAATAAATAGATATATATATTTATATACATAGTATATATACACTGTATTTTTGTATTTTTAATTTTTGTTCTTTTTATTTGATTTTTGTTGTGTTTCTCTTTATTTACAAAATATACCATAGAATATTCACGAAAAGTTTTGAAAATAAATACATTTATTTATAGGGTTAAATAAATAACGGATGATGGTCTATGTACATGGTGAAAGGGCATTTTTGGAATTTTGATTTTTTTAAATTTTTATTTTGTTTTTAATAGTTTCTAAATATATACAAAATGTATACAAGCATATTTTTGGGTGAGGAAAATATAATTTTATTTATTTAAAAAAATATGTACACATGAGCTCCTATCTCCCTCTACTTTGGCTTTTATGCGTTCAGGCCCATGCTGAGCCCTCCCTTGGGTTAGGTTGCTCAATATTTATTCTAAATATTTCCCTCTTTTTCTTTTTTTTACTCTTTATTCTTTTATTTTTGCACAAAAACATGCTAATTATATCTTTTTACACAATGCATGCTTTTGGTAATTATTTGTATTTACACATATTTACATGTATTTGCAAAGGTTTTTGTAGCTAAAATAGAAGAATAAAGAGTGATGAATGGGTATTCATCACTCATCAAGATTCTATCTGAAATCATAACATTTATGATTTCATCAAATCTTATGGTCCAACTTCAAGAAGCTTATTTGAGTCCACAGATGGAGTTTCTTTAACTTGCACACCTTGCTTTCCTCAACCATGAAGCCCTGGGGCTACTTCATGTGAATATCCTCAAAGAGCTATTCATAGAGGAATGCAATATTGACTTACATCTTGAAGATGCAATAGTCAAGTTGTGTAGCTAAGGTTAGCAATATTCTGATGGTTTTAAGCATGGTCACCAAAGAGAAAGTCTTATTGCAAGCAATGTCTTCTCATCCGGTGTGTAGCTCATGGCTACGAACTGTGCTTTGAAGGTCTTTACCTTCTCATCATGTTCCCTTTCTCTTAAAGATCCATTTACTTTTTTACAGGTCTTACCCATATAGGTGGATCCTCGAGGGTCCATATACAACACTTGCATATGAAGTCTACATTAGACTTTTATTGCTAACATCCATCTATCCATGCTATGATCTTTAGAAACTTCATCAAATGAAGTTTGATCATTGTCAGATTTCTCTGACACATGGAATCCATCCTCAAACTCATTTGAAGAGGTATTAGTGTTTCATCTTTAATTCTCCTTTTAGTTTCCAATTTCAGGAGCCCCATTATCTTCTCAAGATTAAATGAGTTCCTACACTTCATTTTCATCTTGATTCTCAAGAGTCTCGACCTCTAAGAATCATGTTCTCAGAGATGAGATATTTTAAGAATCTCAAGGTCATAAAGTAGGTATCCAATACCATCCTTTATTTTCCTAATGAAGCAGCACTCTCAAGTGCTAGATTCCAGTATGCATGGAACCTTATTAAGGATATACATTGTAGTCTATACTACACCTATATACTTAGAAGCTAAGAGAAAATTATGCTAAAATTCATCATTGATAAGATCATGTCACACATGATCCAATTGTAACTCCCTATAACTCTATTGTTCTAAGGTGTATTAGGAAGATTGAGATAGAAGCGATATTCATATCTCCATAAGGTATCCTTTGAATTCATCTAACAGGTATAAGCTACCTAGATTCGATCAAATTCATTATATCTTCCTTCAAACTTTGGTTGTAAACCAAAAAGATGAAATCTTAGAACATTTCAAAGGTTTCTTTAGGTGAAGAGAAGAAATATCATATAATACATAATCATCAATAGATATCACATATCCATAATGTTTATTCTAATATAGATGATCCACATACATCAATATGTATTAGATTTTGAATACCTTGACATCTTACACCATTCCAAGGAAGGTATATTGGACATTTTTACTTTTGAATACAATATTCACAAGTATGTAAGATTTGAACCTTTAGACAATCTAAAGTTCCATCTCTCACTAGTCTATTGATAAAATCAATAAACAAATATCCAAGACTTGATGCTAGATTATTGTCAAATGATCTTCATCCTCCTTATGATCTTAAGGTTCAATTTCAGTATTTAGAAATGTTAATGAACCATTCATTAATTTTCTAATTTAGTGGAGTCCACTAGATTTTAGATTACTATCTGAAATATTTCCATCATAACTCATTATGATAGATTTATTACAGAATTCATGTTTATTTCCAACATTTAGAATTAAACAATGAGTGTATTCTAATGTCTAGGTCATAGAGACATTCTCTAAGACTAAGGGCTCTCCCACTGAAATTATGAAGCCTTTCAATCCAATAGAGATTGTTGCAACAATTGCATTAATATCTATGTGGATGGCTATAAGCCTTAAGATCAAATTTTCTAGCCTTCTAAAACATATGCAACCCATTGCAAGTATTGTAGAAGATTGATATACAATTACAAGACTTTATCTTATTCAATAAGCAAGTCAATATCAATGATTTATGTAGATTTTTCCGATGCTCCATCCGAGTCCTTCTCTAAGGATTCTAGACAGACTTGATAGTCATACTATCAACACATCAACTTATTGTAGTATTGGTATTCATCCTACTCTTTGGATGTCATATGGAAGTCATAGAAGTAGGTCAACTCTTTGACTTTCTTTCTTACTCAGGTCCGACCCATGCTTCCACTGCGCTCCCTTTATCTATAAACAACCATTGCTTAAGACTAAGGATCTCTTATGTTAAATTCAAAAGAATTCAATGTAAGAGCATTTCAACATTTATACATGCTTCATTAAGTTCATACAATATGAATATTATGAAGCTTCACGAATGACTAGAGTATAGACAGTAGAATGATGACACTCATCATGTCTAAATCCATCTAGACTCTTGATGACGCGAAAATCACAAGGTCGAGAGAGGATAAATAATGTCACAATGTTGTCGTTGTTCTCAACCGCAGGATTCGGTCAACGAGAAAAATTTGTTGAAACCACTTAAGAGAAGATAAATCGATGAAAATAAATGTAAGCGGTCTTCGCTATTCTTTTTACCTGGTATAGCGACCAGGGTCGAACACAAGGAGCACGATTTAAAAACTAAGTAGTCAAATTTCCAAAAGTGAATTTTTTAGTGGTTTTTGAATTTTATATTTTTTTTTGTATTTTTAAAACAAGCACAATATTCACAAGGGATAAAAGCACAAAAATTGGACAGAAATTAAAACAAATCAAAACACAGCTACAGGAATTTTTTTTTTTTGGAATTTTTAGGCACTTTTGCGAATTTTTATGAATTTTCAAAGTTTAAATATGCAAAAAGACAATGTTTTTGATTTTTTTAAATATAACAAAAGGCAATAAAATGCAATGAAAATTTTATACAATGACTAACACTATAGCAGGAGCATGTATGATTTTTGTCAGAATTTTTGCAATGATAAAAACATTTATTTCATTACCGAGAGTAACATGCAAAGTTTAAGTCTGAAATGCAGGGACCAAAATGTAAATGTTGAAAGTTTCTGCCTTGAAGAAATAACAGTAATAAATTGAGGACGAAATTCGCAAATTACCCAATGAACAAAAAGACATGTGCTGGCAGGGGCTGTTCTGCAATTTGAAAACTTTCCAGGTAATCTTCGCAATTTATCCCGATATTTCTTTCAAAATTCTAGGGTTCACGTGGCTCTTTCGTTCTTCAAGCCAACAAGGGGCGCCGCCCCCTTGCTTCTTCCTCACGATGGCGGCGTGGCGGACACGACGGAGTGTGGAGGTGGGGAACGGCGACTCGCGCGGAGGACGGCGAGGGCTGCTGGGAAGGAGGTCTCGCGGGGTGGCAGCGGGGGCCGCCCGGCGGTTGCAGGAGGACAGGTCGCGGGGTCGCAGGGCGGCATGCGCGCGCGGACTCGCGCGAATGGCGGGGCGCGGTTGGCGCTGGGCCACCGCGGTGGAGGCGCGGGCGCGTGGTGGTCGCCGCGCTGGGAGGCGGAGGTCGTGGCGGTTAGGCGCGGGCTTCCGCGCGTGGAAGGAGGAGCGCGGGCGGATCTGGGCGGAGCCCAGGAGGCGGTTGGAGCCGAAGCGTAGCCGAGGTCGAGGGGAGAAGCGCGGCGCGGGCTGGTGTCGAACAGGCGTCGGCGGACGGGAGCTCTCGAAGGGCGGTGCGCCGCTGGGGGACCGAGGATGGCCACGCACAGGCGGCCGCGGGCGGCTGGAGTGATGGAGAACGCGGGCGGCGCCGCCGCCCGCTGGTGGCTCTGGAGGTGGCGCCCGCGCCTCCGCTGTTAACGGCAGTGGTGGGCGGCTGCCGTGGACGTGCTTGGTGCGGATGGTGCGGGCGGCGGGGGTGGTTGCCCGCTGCCTGCTTGGAGGATTTTTTTTAATTTTTTTTTGTTTATTATTAAGTATCTGCAGGAAAACGTTAGAGTAAAAAAAATGTATATTTTTTTTTGTGTGTTTTTTTTTAATTATTCTCCTGCAAAACAGAATGTTAGCGACAAAAAGAAGAACAAAAATTTTATTGTTTTTTTTTTTACTTCTTCCTGCAAAAACAACTGTGAGATAAACAGGGAGAATCCTTATATGATTTTTTTATTTTTTTTATTTTTTTATTTATGCACAATACTAGGAAATATGGATGGAGATCCGGTGGAAATGTGAGAGATGGATCTGAGGCTCCGATCACCGTGCGTGACTGGAGGTGAAAGATTGCGTGAGGTAGAATGTGAAGATGGAGGGATACGAAAATGAGATGAAAAATCGATGTCGGACGCGGATCAGAGAGTGATGGAAATTTTTGTGATTTTTTAATGATCTAACTTCTAAAAACTACACCTACGCTAACATCTAAATCTACGATTACCTAAGGAAAAAGATAAGAAAAAGTGGATCTCACCTCGGGGATCGGACACACCTCCTCGCCTCACTGCAACAAGGGCGATCGCTTGCTGTCACTCTCACGATGCCTCTGGAGTTCACTGGGAAGAAGGGGACGAGCCATGATGGCCTCGACGAAGCTCAAGCCGCTGGCAACGACTAGATCGGAGGCTAGGACCCTCTTCAACAAGAAATCTCTCGGAAAATGGGCTCCTCTCCGCCAAAGATCGATCAAATGTGAATGAGGGAGGAGGAGCCCATTAAAAAGAGGCAAAAAAATCAAAAAAGGAAAATATTTACAAAAAAAGGAATGTGTTTATTGGATGGATTAATAAAATAATTAAATAAATAAAATAATTAATTAATTAAAAACGAATTTCGTAATAAATAAATTAAATAAATTAATAAATTAATTCAAAATCAATTAGCCACCTTAATGGTGGCCATATATGGTGTGGAATAAAATCATATATACAAGGCAAGTTATTAAACCAAATAAATTCAAATAAATCAAATAAATTAAATAATTACATATGATTTTCGTAATTAAATAAATTAAATTAATTAATGTGAGACAATTAATTTTTTTGGTCATTTTTATTTAGGGAAATTAATTGTATACATATATTATACACATATAATACAATATACATAGGTACAAATAAGGAAATAATTTTTATAAAAGATTTTTTTTTAATTTTTATTATTATTATTTTTTTTAATGAAAACAATATTTACAATATATATTATGTATAAAAATAAATATGTTCATCAAATATATAGGAAAACTGCACAAAACACCCCAGAAAACCGACTTTTTAACCGTAACTCCAAAAATAATGAAACCACAGCCATTTGAAAGATAATTTAATTTATAGTATGATGGAAGTGAGTTTGGTTCAATTTGAGCTTGTGTGGAGCCGGAATTGATGTTTCAATTATCACTTTGTGGCTTTTTCTGGGTGTAATTATTTGCAATATATACAATATTTTATTTTACAAATATTTTTATTATTTACAACACAATTTTATTCACAACTTTTATTTACAAAAATAATTAGTTTGAGGTCAAATTATGTACAAATAAAATAATGTAAGTTTTGTACAAATATACATGAAAAGTATTTACAAGATATTTTTGATTTTTCTGACAAACGACCCTATCTCCCCCTACTTTATTCCTGGTCGATCAGGTCAAGTCTTGACCTTCTCTCGGGGTTTGGGTCAGTCTGTATTTATTGCATAACTACATCCTTTATTTTTCTTTTCTTTTTCTTTTCTTCTTTATTCTTTTATTTATGTACAAAAAGTGTTAAAAAATGCAATTTTAACAAATGCATGCAAAATGGTAAGATTATGAAATTAATGGGTATTTACAGGTGTTTGACTAAGAAATTGAAGCTAAAATAAAAGAATAAAGGCGATGAATCGTGGATTCATCATTCCCCTATACTTTACCTTTGCTAGTCCCTTAGCAAACACTTATTTGAAAAATAAGTGAAAACAAAAATAAAGAAAAGAAAAAGGAAAGAAGTCAGAATAATGTTGACTTTTAAACTTATCTTCATAAAAATGTAGTCTGGAGCTCTGTCGGACCTTTGGATTATTAGTGTGTCGGAACCTTAATGGGATGTGGATTTAAAACCTAACAACCTCTAAGTTCCACCAATCTATGGACAAGACTCCTCAATAAACCAGATCAGAACAAGTCTACATACACAAACTCTAATGACCATGAATCTTTCCATGCAGTGTAAGTGATATGTAGCTCCCCACCTCAGAAGTAACAAAGAAACAACCTCCCCCAACCTGGTAACTCTAATTCCTCGGTCTAGCAACTCTTTCCTCGAGAAGCGGGGTATTCCCTTCTAAGTTCAAGTGCAACCGGCTCAAGAAGAGGGGGAAGAAGTATAGACTTTTGGAAGCTCAGCCAGTGTAGCTAAGTCTCCCGCTGCAAGCTTCATGAGATGTAACATGGATGCCATAAGCTTTTGCTTTATTTCACTATATACACTCCGGTGGGGTTATTAAATTTTCAATCCGACCCACCACTTTTTTGGAGTTCTTTTTGCATTTTTGCATTTTTTTCTTCTTTTCTTTTTTTTTTTTGTACAACATATCTACATGGTGCAGCATATATACAAGAAATTTTCCTCTTGAGCCAGTAGACTATCCCTCTTTTGAAGCTTTATTGCAACCCACGGCTTCTGTCTTTAGCCTTCATCACCACTAGACCAAGTTGAGACGCACTTCCTTCACTAGAAGAAGAAGAGAGGTTCCGCCTAGAAGTACTACCCTCATATGCTACCCCAAGCCAAAGGAAACTGCCTCCTCACCACCTCATCCGTGGAGAGCCATGTGTAAAGTGCTGGTGCAAGTTAAGCCATTGTCTCTAAGAGTCATGCGTGTGTTGTTAAGTGCTCTACTTAGGCTCATCAAGATGACATATGCTCATAGTCGTGTGGACCCAAAGAATTAAGTCACTAGGACCTGAAAAGTCTTAACTCCACATCTTATAAGATTCCTCTGAAATTAAGTGGATTAAGGTCCAACTAAGCTCCATTCTTCAAATTTATTCCAGACATAGTTTAATCGTCAAGACTATCCTGAAAAATGCACATGCCAATGCAAGAAAATATGTACAATACATAGAGAAAACAAAAATCTTTTTGTGAAACAATTTTCAAAATTTTGAAATTTTTATAGATTTTTGAAAAATGATGCACATGCAAAAGTTTTTTTTTTTTTTTTTTTTGCAAATAGTTAGTAATATATACAAATATATACAAGATTCTTTTTCTTTTTAAAGTTTTTTTTTTAAGTTTTTTTTTTGTTTTTAATAAGGGTTAGAGAAGATACATATTTGCACAAAAGTGAGTTGATTATTTTACAATAATCATGATGCAAGAATTTACAAATTGAGTAATTTATACAAGTATATATAGAGTTGATTTTTTTTTTAATTCATTTTTTTTTGCAAGTTTTTTTTTATTATTATTATATTTTTTTTTTGTGATGCATATATTCCTCAAATTTATTTGAAAATAATTTTACAAATAATTTTGAAAACTATAGTCCAAAATAATTTTGCACACAATTTTACAATCATTTACAGTCATTTGAAAATATTTTGCAAACATTTTTCAAACAGTATATATAGATTTTTCAAATTAATTTTCAACCATTTTTCCAAACATTTGCAAATAGTTTTACAAAAATCTTTTTATTTCACAGAAAAAGAAAAAAAAATTTTTTACAATCCACAATATTTTTACAAAGGTTGAAAATAGTTTTCAAACATTTTTCAAATAGTTTTCAAAAGATTTTTCAAATAGATTTTCAAACTACTTTCAAAATATTTTTCAAAATATTTTAACCTGACTTATTAGCCAGTATGTACAAGGAAAAAATTTTGAGGAAATTTATGCATCTCTTTTTTTTTTTAATATTTACACAGTATTTTAGCCATATTAAAAATATGAAAGTACGAGTTATGGCTAAAGTATATATACAATATATACGACACCCCCCTATACTTAGCTCGAACTATGTCCTCATAGTGATCAAAGAGCTGGAAATAAAGACATAACTCGTGCTTTGTATAGAAAAGTGAGAAGAATAGTATACTACAACGACGAATAAAAGAATACAATAGAAGTCGGTGATCCCCCTATACTTAGGATCAAGTAATCCTAAGTATAGCAGACTGTACACAAAGGGGAAAACCGAGGGGTAGAATGTACTGGGTTTACCCCCCCTATACTTAGGGTAAAATATCCCTAAGTATAGGCAGCAAAACAGAGGTAAAAAGAATCAAAAGAATAATCACGAGTCGGACACCCCCCTATACTTAGGGTAAAGTGCACCCTAATTATGGGTTGATCAGGAGATGAATAAGGGGTGTGAGAAAGAATGGATGGATGATATGGACAGATGGATCTATACAGATGTGATCATTGTTGAGGTGCCTCTCAACGAGCGCTAGAGTTTACGCCCCTAGCTGGGTGCAAATGTTAGGATAACGCCGTGTCAAGGTTCAGGGCGGCATCTGTCAGAGAATACCGTACTGTCGTCGCAGTCTCGGCGGGAGAATAACGACGAGTTCAACAGAGTAAATGATAACACCCAGATAATCAGTCAGGCGGGTGTTTACTACCGAATCAAGATATGAGCAGATGAAGTCGGGCTCCGGTAGCACAAAGGAAATCATCGGCTCAAGGTCTATATGGAGTGAAAGGATGGAGCCAAAGTAATCAAACGTGGAGAAGGAAGGATCGGTCAGAGAATCCTCCACGTCAATCACCGTCTCGAATAAGTATGGAAGATCATGATCAGGAGACTCACTAGAAAGGCTGATATCCGATGCATATAATGTAGACAAATCAGTGAAATCATCGAATACCTCAAAGATCGGGTCATCCTCGCGAGGGTCGTCGAGGAGAGAATCATCAAACTCATTATCAGAAATATCAAAATACTCGGTCTCGTGATCCGACAGATCGGATGCACTCCCAGAAAGTGAAACCGAGTTTATATGGTCCATGGCATCCTCCCGCAGATAACCCTCGGGGAGTAATGCCAAATCATCAGGAAATTGGGGATCAATGCTGTCAAATGTCATGTCCTCCAAAAATATATCGACCTCATCAAATGGGAGGACACAAGGCTCAAATACGGGACTATCAAGTTCCGTAAAATCCAAATTCGGTCCCTCATCAAACTCTCTATGCTGAGATGAATCCAAATGTATCTCCGAATATGAGAAGATCTCCTGAAGACAAGACACTGTATCAACTACGTATGGATACTGGAAAGACTCTAAGGATGGCTGAAATGTGGGCTCCTCATGTATCTCTTGGGATCCTAGCAGATCTAGAATCGAAGAATCTTCTATGTGAAAGAGCGGGACTGGCTCAAAATCTGACTGTAAATTCATTTGGTCCTCAACCAATATCCGGCTCTGAGAACTCACAACAATAGGCAACACATCCATCAAATGAGAAGAATTAGCATTCATATCCTCTGATCGGTGTGTGATGTCAAGATCAGCATGGTGTGTCACACACTCAACAGTTGTCATCTCTCCGTCATGTGTTGTCCTAAATAAATCATCTGGTGTATATGCAAGATCAGAAAGTGTATCCAAGATGGTCTCAACAAAATCCAAGTCGGGACAATGGTGTGAACCACTACACGAGGTAATGACATATGATATCTGCTCTGCGGTCCTCCCCCTCATGACGATATGGATAAGGTCAGTCATCGAAAATCCATGATCTGGAAATCGCCTCAAAAGTTCTCGTAACTGCAACCATGTATCTATTAATGGCTTCTGGGGGTTAACTGAAAAATCACGAATAAAAGACCGCATCATCTCGGCTCTAAGTCGGGGGTAAAATTTTTGCAAAAACAATGATCGTAAATCTCCCCACGTAGCAATCTTCCTTCCCAATCGTCTGTGCCAAGTCTTGGCTCTACTCTGAAGTGTGAATGGGAAGGTAATCAGCATCATGTCCTCAGAAGTGATATCCAAATATGATCGTGATACACAAAAATCCTCAAATTCATCAATATGCAAATAAGGTTCCTCGTGCATTTCCCCAAAAAACTTAGGCAGTAGATCAATTAACTCTAAATCCAGAACAAAGGGTCTCAAGGTAGAAGCGGTCTGGACTTCATGATCTATGTACTCATCCACTGTCCTAGGATACAAGTCATCTAAAGCTCGCAACTGCCTTATTCGATTGTCTATGGGATGCACTCTCATCTCACAAATGTGAACACCCATGTCTCGTGTTTGGTCAATCTGGTCTCTGTGGGTGTCACGCACAGCACGTCCCAAATGGGAGGGTGGGTAGGGAGAAGATGAGAAGTCGGATGGGGTTCCGACCTCTCGAGAGAATGAACGTGAGTGATGGGCGTGAAATGAAGAAGCCGCAAAATTCGGCTGGAATGGAAAGTGGCCCATCGTAATCAGAGGAAACTGAAGGGGGGGATGGAAGGGACTGAAAGAAAGAAAAGGCAGGAACGAAGAGAGAGATAGAAGGGAGGGAGGGTGGGTTAGAGACAGAAGGTGACTGCTAATGATAAAGGAAGATGATTGTAACCGACTCACACCAAAGACATACAAAACACAAAGCAAACCCCCAGTTCACCAACTCAACACAAAGTGAAGACCATGAGATTCGGTCCTTTATCTTTTCAATTTTAGAGTTAAGGTGATCAATGAAAGTTGTACACACACTTAAGAGGCTTGAATAGGATTTGGGCACTACTCCTTAGTGTGTACGCGAGCAATTAAAAACGCAGACAATGAGGGGGTTGCTCTCCCAATACAATGAGGAATTGGTTACGTTTAATTTTAGAGGTCAAGTTCAATTAGCAGTCCCATTTTTAATTTTTGATTTTCTATTTTTTTGGGATTTTTTTTTTCAGAAAATAACGCCTAACGAGCTTTTTGATTTCCTCTTTGATTGATTTGAGTCCAAAAACAGGGGGAGGAAGTCGAAAAAGCCAATGCACGGTCAAACACAATGATGCATGCAGAGATAGAAAATGCGTACCTTACTCCAGCACTCTACATGCAATATGATCCGCGCATAAAATTAAAGACAGAATATAAACTAACTATATGATGCACGAAGAAATCGGCCTTAGACAAGCAACTTCTATTGATCGTGAAGAACAATAGTTAGCTAACCGAATCGAGTCCGGAGTCCGATCTTGGGAGTCACTCGGTGCCCGCCACAACGGGTCCTGCCAGCGCTGTATGTGACTCCTCACGGCACGTGGTCTCAAATCCAATTAAACTAACTTTTTCAGTGAATTTTATTAAGGTCCAATTATGTTCTATAGGAACAGATATTCTATTAGATGTTGGGCCTTAGAAATTTACGTCACAATCAACAAAAATTCCTACGTCTAGGGGCCAAATCCGCACGAATCAAGATAGCAAGTTATGACGTGAAATCAAAAACACGGAAAACAGCGGTGAGGTCCCCCAAGTGCACCGGCACTTGGCGAAACAGACCCCGAAAAAAGTCCAAGTCCACAGTTCAAAATCCTAAATTATTACAAAAAAATTGTTCTCTCTCAAAAGTAAAATTCTTCTTCTTCTCCCTGCTTCTTCTTCCCGTGCGGGTCCTCAAAAAGTAAACTCCAAGTTGTCCACGCAGTACCTCGCACAAAAAATTAGAGAGAAAAAGGTCAGAAAACAATTATAATATAGAGAGATAAGATAGAAAAATGACTACAAAGCCGTGCTCCCCGGCAACGGCGCCATTCTGATGACGCGAAAATCACAAGGTCGAGAGAGGATAAATAATGTCACAATGTTGTCGTTGTTCTCAACCGCAGGATTCGGTCAACGAGAAAAATTTGTTGAAACCACTTAAGAGAAGATAAATCGATGAAAATAAATGTAAGCGGTCTTCGCTATTCTTTTTACCTGGTATAGCGACCAGGGTCGAACACAAGGAGCACGATTTAAAAACTAAGTAGTCAAATTTCCAAAAGTGAATTTTTTAGTGGTTTTTGAATTTTATATTTTTTTTTGTATTTTTAAAACAAGCACAATATTCACAAGGGATAAAAGCACAAAAATTGGACAGAAATTAAAACAAATCAAAACACAGCTACAGGAATTTTTTTTTTTTTGGAATTTTTAGGCACTTTTGCGAATTTTTATGAATTTTCAAAGTTTAAATATGCAAAAAGACAATGTTTTTGATTTTTTTAAATATAACAAAAGGCAATAAAATGCAATGAAAATTTTATACAATGACTAACACTATAGCAGGAGCATGTATGATTTTTGTCAGAATTTTTGCAATGATAAAAACATTTATTTCATTACCGAGAGTAACATGCAAAGTTTAAGTCTGAAATGCAGGGACCAAAATGTAAATGTTGAAAGTTTCTGCCTTGAAATAATAACAGTAATAAATTGAGGACGAAATTCGCAAATTACCCAATGAACAAAAAGACATGTGCTGGCAGGGGCTGTTCTGCAATTTGAAAACTTTCCAGGTAATCTTCGCAATTTATCCCGATATTTCTTTCAAAATTCTAGGGTTCACGTGGCTCTTTCGTTCTTCAAGCCAACAAGGGGCGCCGCCCCCTTGCTTCTTCCTCACGATGGCGGCGTGGCGGACACGACGGAGTGTGGAGGTGGGGAACGGCGACTCGCGCGGAGGACGGCGAGGGCTGCTGGGAAGGAGGTCTCGCGGGGTGGCAGCGGGGGCCGCCCGGCGGTTGCAGGAGGACAGGTCGCGGGGTCGCAGGGCGGCATGCGCGCGCGGACTCGCGCGAATGGCGGGGCGCGGTTGGCGCTGGGCCACCGCGGTGGAGGCGCGGGCGCGTGGTGGTCGCCGCGCTGGGAGGCGGAGGTCGTGGCGGTTAGGCGCGGGCTTCCGCGCGTGGAAGGAGGAGCGCGGGCGGATCTGGGCGGAGCCCAGGAGGCGGTTGGAGCCGAAGCGTAGCCGAGGTCGAGGGGAGAAGCGCGGCGCGGGCTGGTGTCGAACAGGCGTCGGCGGACGGGAGCTCTCGAAGGGCGGTGCGCCGCTGGGGGACCGAGGATGGCCACGCACAGGCGGCCGCGGGCGGCTGGAGTGATGGAGAACGCGGGCGGCGCCGCCGCCCGCTGGTGGCTCTGGAGGTGGCGCCCGCGCCTCCGCTGTTAACGGCAGTGGTGGGCGGCTGCCGTGGACGTGCTTGGTGCGGATGGTGCGGGCGGCGGGGGTGGTTGCCCGCTGCCTGCTTGGAGGATTTTTTTTAATTTTTTTTTTGTTTATTATTAAGTATCTGCAGGAAAACGTTAGAGTAAAAAAATGTATATTTTTTTTTGTGTGTTTTTTTTTTAATTATTCTCCTGCAAAACAGAATGTTAGCGACAAAAAGAAGAACAAAAATTTTATTGTTTTTTTTTTTACTTCTTCCTGCAAAAACAACTGTGAGATAAACAGGGAGAATCCTTATATGATTTTTTTATTTTTTTTATTTTTTTATTTATGCACAATACTAGGAAATATGGATGGAGATCCGGTGGAAATGTGAGAGATGGATCTGAGGCTCCGATCACCGTGCGTGACTGGAGGTGAAAGATTGCGTGAGGTAGAATGTGAAGATGGAGGGATACGAAAATGAGATGAAAAATCGATGTCGGACGCGGATCAGAGAGTGATGGAAATTTTTGTGATTTTTTAATGATCTAACTTCTAAAAACTACACCTACGCTAACATCTAAATCTACGATTACCTAAGGAAAAAGATAAGAAAAAGTGGATCTCACCTCGGGGATCGGACACACCTCCTCGCCTCACTGCAACAAGGGCGATCGCTTGCTGTCACTCTCGCGATGCCTCTGGAGTTCACTGGGAAGAAGGGGACGAGCCATGATGGCCTCGACGAAGCTCAAGCCGCTGGCAACGACTAGATCGGAGGCTAGGACCCTCTTCAACAAGAAATCTCTCGGAAAATGGGCTCCTCTCCGCCAAAGATCGATCAAATGTGAATGAGGGAGGAGGAGCCCATTAAAAAGAGGCAAAAAAATCAAAAAAGGAAAATATTTACAAAAAAGGAATGTGTTTATTGGATGGATTAATAAAATAATTAAATAAATAAAATAATTAATTAATTAAAAACGAATTTCGTAATAAATAAATTAAATAAATTAATAAATTAATTCAAAATCAATTAGCCACCTTAATGGTGGCCATATATGGTGTGGAATAAAATCATATATACAAGGCAAGTTATTAAACCAAATAAATTCAAATAAATCAAATAAATTAAATAATTACATATGATTTTCGTAATTAAATAAATTAAATTAATTAATGTGAGACAATTAATTTTTTTGGTCATTTTTATTTAGGGAAATTAATTGTATACATATATTATACACATATAATACAATATACATAGGTACAAATAAGGAAATAATTTTTATAAAAGATTTTTTTTAATTTTTATTATTATTATTTTTTTTTAATGAAAACAATATTTACAATATATATTATGTATAAAAATAAATATGTTCATCAAATATATAGGAAAACTGCACAAAACACCCCAGAAAACCGACTTTTTAACCGTAACTCCAAAAATAATGAAACCACAGCCATTTGAAAGATAATTTAATTTATAGTATGATGGAAGTGAGTTTGGTTCAATTTGAGCTTGTGTGGAGCCGGAATTGATGTTTCAATTATCACTTTGTGGCTTTTTCTGGGTGTAATTATTTGCAATATATACAATATTTTATTTTACAAATATTTTTATTATTTACAACACAATTTTATTCACAACTTTTATTTACAAAAATAATTAGTTTGAGGTCAAATTATGTACAAATAAAATAATGTAAGTTTTGTACAAATATACATGAAAAGTATTTACAAGATATTTTTGATTTTTCTGACAAACGACCCTATCTCCCCCTACTTTATTCCTGGTCGATCAGGTCAAGTCTTGACCTTCTCTCGGGGTTTGGGTCAGTCTGTATTTATTGCATAACTACATCCTTTATTTTTCTTTTCTTTTTCTTTTCTTCTTTATTCTTTTATTTATGTACAAAAAGTGTTAAAAAATGCAATTTTAACAAATGCATGCAAAATGGTAAGATTATGAAATTAATGGGTATTTACAGGTGTTTGACTAAGAAATTGAAGCTAAAATAAAAGAATAAAGGCGATGAATCGTGGATTCATCAACTCTTGAAATATTGGTTCAGGTAGGTATTCAAACATTTTGAATACATCATCTCTTATGGAGCCACCATTCTGCATGATGTAGAGAACCATGTCATTTATGATTAAATGTTGAGAGCACATAGGTATGTCAGAATATCTTCAATGATTTTATAAGGATTAATTGACAATTGCGATTATCATCGACATGTCACTTCCAAAGTACATCCGATGAGATCAGGACTATAGAGACATATAAACCCTAGGGTTGTAGTCTGATGAATCCACGATTCATCGCCTTTATTCTTTTATTTTAGCTTCATTTTCTTAGTCAAACACCTGTAAATACCCATTAATTTCATAATTTTACCATTTTGCATGCATTTGTTAAAATTACATTTTTAACACTTTTTGTACATAAATAAAAGAATAAAGAAGAAAAGAAAAAGAAAAGAAAAATAAAGGATGTATTTATGCAATAAATGCATCCTGACCCTAACCCCGAGAGAAGGTCAAGACTTGACCTGATCGACCAGGAATAAAGTAGGGGGAGATAGGGTCTTCTGTTAGAAAAAACCAAAAATATCTTGTAAATATTTTTGGTGTATATTTGTACAAAACTTACATTATTTTATTTGTGTATAATTTGACCTCAAATTAATTATTTTTGTAAACAAAGTTGTAAATAAAAAAATGTGTTGTAAATAAGAAAAATAAGTGTAAAATAAATTAATGTATATGTTGTAAATAATTACACCCAGAAAAAAAACTACAATGCGATAATTGAAACACTCCATACGAGCTCAAATCGAACCAAACTCACTTCCATTATAATATAAATTAAATTATCTTTCAAATGGTTGTGGTTTCATAATTCTTGGAGTTACGGTTGAAAAGTCAGTTTTCTTGGGTGTTTTGTGCAGTTTTCCCTTGTATTTGTTGTATATATTTTATTCATATTTACTTTTATACATAATGTACATATTTGTAAATATTGTTTTCATTAAAAAATAAAATAAAATAATTAAAAATTAAAAAATCTTTTATAAAAATCATTTCCTTATTTGTACCTATGTATATTGTATTATATATGTATAATATATGTATATAATTAACTTCCTTTTATAAAATTCACTAAAAGAATTAATTGTATCACATTAATTAATTTAATTTATTTAATTACGAATTTCATATTTAGTTAATTTAATTTATTTAATTTATTTGGTTTAATAACTTGCCATGTATATATGATTTTATTCCACACCATATTTGGCCACCATTATGGTGGCTAATTGATTTCCATAAATTTTTTTATTTATTTATTTAATTTAAATCCGAATTTCGAAATTAATTAATTTTTTATTTTATTTATTTAATTATTTTATTTAATTAACCAATAATCACTTTCCCTTTTTGTAGATACTTTCCTTTTTTGTTTTTCTTCTCTTTTTAATGGGCTCCTCCTCCCTCATTCACACTGGATCAATTTTTGGAGAGAGGAGCCCGATCTCCGAGATCTACTCGTTGCAGAAGGGTGCCCAACCTCCGATCCGATCGGTGACAACGATTTGATCTTCGTCGAGGCCATCACGGCGTGTCCGAACCCCAAGGTGAGATCCACTTTGCATTTTCTTGTCTTTTTCTCGTAGTTAAATCGTAGGTTCAATTTTTGCGTAGATATAGTGAGTAGTTTTTAGATTAAAAATCCCAAAATTTTCACCACACTTTGATCCGCCTCCGACACCGATTTACCATCTCATCTAGTGATCTCCACGTTGCATTTTCTACCTCACGCAAACTATCACCTCCGACCACGCACGGTGGTCGGAAACATGGATCTCCCTTCCACTTCGACAAGATCCATCTCCATTCACGCTTCCTAATTTTGTGCATAAAAAACATAAAAATAATTAAAAAATCACATATTTGGTTTGAATCTAACCTCTGTTTTGCAGGTAATAAAAATAAAGAAATTAAAGTACAAAAAAAATACATTGTTTTTTTTCTAACATTTCCTGCAGCAGCAAAAATATAATTATAAAAAAAACAAAAAAAAGTCTGCAGCCTCCAGGCACCCTTGCCACCGGCGGGCCGCTCCAACTGCCCTCCTCGCTGCCCCGCGGTGGCCCTGCTACCGCCCTCCAGCAACCACGCTGGGCATGGCCTCCACCCTGCTCGGACATCCGCGGCCCTCCGAAGTCGCTGCCCGTACCTCCGTTCCGCCGCCCCTCCAGGCGCCCAGCGGCCTCCCGCCGGCACTGCCCTCCTGCGGACCCCGACTGGCCCCGCACCCTTCCTCCAGCCCCGCGTCCGCCTCTTCCGCTCCAGGCCGCGCCGACGCGCGGCGCCCCAGACCTCCCTCGGCAACCACCCCCGCTCGTCGCCCCTTCTTCAAGCGACGGCCGCTCCCAGCGGCCCCCTCCTCAAGCCCGCGCCCCCGTGCGGCCTTCGTGCAGCCGCGCTTGGCGGCGCTGCGCGGGCCACCTCCAGCCGATCCTCCCACGCGCGCTCCAGCACCCACCGACCCCAGATCGCCCCGCTCCTCCAGCCCCGCTCCTCCAGTGGCGGCGGCGGGCGGCGGTGGGCATCCTCCCTGCTTGTGAAAGAAGAAATGAATGGCACAAGAATGACCCTAGGGTTTAATAATAAAAAAAGTGGACAAATTGCAGATCCACCCTTGGAGGTTTTGAATATTGCAGAATCAGACGCCCCTGCTCCAGGAAATCATGTGACGTGCACATGCGCTTCGGGTAAAATTGTGACACACTTCCCTCTGTTTATTATTTTTATATTTTGTCAAAAAACTTCTGAATAATTGCAACTTGGTCCCTACTTTTCAGATTTGAACTTTACATGCTCTCTTTGATGGAATAAATTATTATCATGCTCTAAAAATTTTGCGAAAATTTGTGCTTGCTCCTGTCATGGTGTTTTACATTGTATAAAATTTTCATATCTTTCTATTGTCATTTAATATTTTTAAAAAAATCGAAAACATTGTCTTTTTGCTTGCTTACACTTTGAAAATCCATAAAAATTTGAAAAATTGCCTAAAAATTCCCAAAAAAATATTTTAGGTGTGTTTTGTTGTGCTTTATTTTCAGACCAATTTTTGTGCATTTTTCATTCATAAAACTTCAAAAAAATTGCAAAATACGAAAAATCTTAAAAAAATTGTAGAAAATTATAGAAAAATCCAAAAATTCTGATCTTGGTCTCTATTTGTAGATATTACTTTGTAGTTTTTGTTAAAAATAATATCCAGAAATTTTGGGTATTTAAAGAACTTTTAAATTGAAAAATATTTCTGCCTGTGAATAGTCTCTTTATTTTCCATTGTTTTATTTTTATACAATTCCAAAAATATCATAAAATAGCGAAAAAATTATCAAAAATATTTCAAAATATATAAAACACAAAATATTTTCCTTTTAATTTTCTGAGTATTTTTTACCTTTGAAAAAAAAATATATAAAGAGTGTGGTGACGAGTGTTGTGTGTTTTTATTCATTTGTGCTTATTCAGAAAATACAAAAAAAATATATATTCAAAAACCACTAAAAATTAACTTGGAAATTTGACTACTTAGTTTTTCAAACGTGCTCCTTGTGTTCGACCCTGGTCTCTATACCAGGTAAAAAGAATAGCGAAAGCCGCTTACATTGTTTTCATTGATTTATCTTTTATTGAGTGGTTTAAAATTACAAATTTTTCCGATTGATCGTGCTTGGTGATTTGGGTCACAACGACCACTGTTAATTACATACTTAACCTGAGTTGTCAGGCATGTCATCATAGTCCTATTATCAATTTAATTGTCATTCCTCAATATTATGAGGAACCTTGCATATTGCAACCACATACATTATGTGTCCAACTGCAAGTACAATATCTGGATCATGAGTTCAATCCATGATATTCTACTGGTTATTATTGAGTATATCATTGAGTGTGTTTAATGAAGGATTATCTGAAATAAGAAATTTGCATAAGTATATATATTTATATATATATATACATATTTTACTTTGATTTAGGAATTTTTATATCAAAGTTGTCTTGCCTTGTCAACACTGAAAGTTCATTCCCTTAATCACTTTCAATGTAAGAGATATACTTACCATTATATCTCAAGCAATATCTGGGATCTCCTTCCTTATCGTTGTTGCATCCCAATAATATGAGAACCTACAACTCGGATAAAAAGAAGCGGGAACACATTCCGCCTTGCAAGTCCAACTTGCATCTCCCAATTCGGTCTTTAACACCCAGGCCCACCACCCCTAAGACAATGTTGACCTGTCATTAATTGAACCAACCGTCAACAAGAATACAACTCGCTATGCGCAATCCAATATTGCCCCAATAATATGAGGATCTGATATAGGGGTCACTACACATACGTCCTTACTCTTTCGAGAAGCGAAGAGCCCGATCCAGATGCACTTGCATACAGGAGCTGTCCCTTCGGACAGGCGTCTCCTACATACAATCCCTGGCGACGGAACCCTCCGCCTTGACGGGAGACCATGGATGTCACTTATGTGATCCTCCATATCATATTCAAATTCTAATTAATCATTATGAGTCATATTCAATATGATTAATTTTTCCAGGGGAAATAACATCTCTATTCATAATAGAGTGTTTTAATTTTAATTGGATTCCAATTATTCTAATCATATTAAGTTAATGATCCAATTATTATCCAACAAACATTTTATTGTTACTTGAATTATGGTATTATCTCAAATACATATTATTTCGAATTTTAATAATTAGAAATACATCATGATTTCTGAAGCATTATACTAACCCTACCTGCTGCCATGGCCAGTACCGACGAGAGTGGGACGGACTACATACGTTGCAACCCGCAACCCCAATGCTCTCCGACTAGACACCATATCCACCTCGGGAAAGATAATGCAAAATAGATCACTTTGTACTTAAGATGATCATCGATTTTTCAACCGAAATTATACCATATAATAATAATCAAAATAATTTTGATTAATATTTTAATGAGATTTGCTAAACAAATCCCAATTCCTATTCAAGCAACAAGTTTGTTGGAATGTAGATCATGTAGATCATATAACAAATTAGTTATCTAGATCACATCTAATCAAATATTGGTTAAGGTAATGTAATTTAAGGAAATAATTATCATAAAATATTTATCAAATATTTATGCAAAATTATTCCAGGAAATTAAACATTTTAATTTCACTTAAGTATTAAATGACAATCACTATGTTCTTGACTAGGAAAGTATTTTCAGCAGTGACCCTCACTCACTAAAACTATCATATTTCAATCAATTTAAATCCAAATTAAGCAAAATAAATTTCTAAAGTTTGCTAACTTCATTTACAACAGAATTCAAGTGATTTGCACGCATTTCAAGGCGTTTCAAATCCGCAAGTAAAATCTTAATTACGTCATGATCCGCAGTCCCCGGAACAGTGGATACATGTTCACTAAAATGAGCATAACTTGAGTAAACGGAATCGAAATCACGCAAACTCAGATCCTACGGTTTCCTTATTTAATGAGGAACAAAATTCAATTATTATTTTCTGTTTAAACATTATAAACAGTGCCAAAAATAATCATAAAACAGAGATGTGAAAATGAAATGCAGGAAAACTTTCGCAAATCCTAACGAACCCAAGTTGTCCTCAGTTAATTGATCGTATCCAAAACCACTGACCTGAGGCTCTGATACCACTTGAAGGATATGTTTAGATACTCACGCGCATCACGGAAGCGTGATCGTCGTATCGGATATGACGAAGAACGACTAGTCGTACTAGTTGTTCTATGCATTGGAAATTAAAATTTTTCATGTAACGAAACCACATGATCCAAGAACAATTCTCAGATCGTTTCGTCTAAACCACAAACAAGTATTAGGGTTACCTCTTGAAGCGTGGTTGTGATTGAGTCTCTAAACGAAGAGACCTCCTATCTCAAGTCCGATCCGTCGGAGGAGACGCTTGCGAGCGCGGGGATGAATCGCGTGCTTCTTGCAATCCATGTTGTGATCCAAGCAGCGGATCTCCTAATCTCGACACACGAGATCCGACGTCTTCTTCATGAGTAGGGCACACTGAAGTAGACGTAGATCAACGATCAAACCATCCGGCAGCATAACGACGATGCTGCGGCGATGGAGAACCTCACTAGGGCATCCATGGAGGACGGCCACATGAGAGGAAGAGAGAGACAAGGTGTGCGAAGAGAAAGAGAGAGAGACATATGCTTCTCAAGCATTGTGTGTAAAGAAGAGCAAAGGGGTGACTCTCCTTTTATAATATTTTGCGATCCCTAGATCTCAATCCATGGGACAACACAAATCCAATGGTCCCCATTGATTGTGTTTCTTTTAATGGCTAAGATTTGTGTTGGTAAAAACCAACAACAATTATTTGTTGTCTTTGAAATAAATTAAATATATTAAAAATCAATCAATATATTTCAATATAAATCAAAGCAACAAACATGGAATATTTTGGAAAAGAATCAAGCCTCCTTCCATGTATAGAGTGGACGACCATCAATTTGGAGAGCCCAAATTGGCCGTCCACTCCATGTATGGAATGGATGCCTTTTTATTCCAATTATGCTTAGATCTTATATCTCACATAATATCCCACATATGCAACAACTTTTGTTGGAAATTATTCTACAAAATAATTCACAATTATTTTGTAGACATTGCAATCTTGCCATTAAAAAATTGTGAATCGTATTCACAACCCAAAATAAAATGTAAATTACATTTTCAATTTAATGTCCAATGTGAATCCAATTCACATTAACAATTAATTAACAAATGTAAATTACATATAGCTCTCTCTTATATATTATAAATCACATTTATAATATATATAACTAATATGGATATTATTATCCACATTATTCATATCTATGATAATTAAATCACATTTAATCATATTGGATCTCTATTCTCATGTGCCCAAATAATATGAACCGTATTCACATTATTTTCATCTTTGATAATTAAATCACATTTTTTATCTTAGATAACTCTCCTTATAATATGAATCATATTCATATTATTCATGATAAATAAATCACATTTAATTATCCATGCTTGGATACATAATATCAACAATGAAATTATCCCGAACCCTTTCAAGGAAAATGCGCTTTCTCCGCAGATACTTGGAGATAAGGACAGGGCGATTGTATTGTTCCATGTATAGTGACTTGGATATTGAGATCATATCTCAAACCCAGATCGCGGGCCTCCCATAGATGCTTGATTAAATCAAGACTGTAAATCTAATCTTCTCATTGCATCTGAATCACATTCAAATCAATGTCAAACATTTGGACTAAGATCATATTACTTTTCTACTGAGAGGAGTCACTAAAATCCAGACCCGTTTCATCACTCCCTAGGAATGGAAGCGTCATGGTTATACAATCGTTTATGATCACATCACCCTCAGGTATTCCCAATACCTGTACATCCTGTATACTGGAAGACTCAGAATAAACCCGAAGTATTAGATCAACTTTATACCGTCTACTTCATGGTTTTATCAGTAAGTTTCTCATTCGATCATTGGGAGTCGGTTGATGACGAGCCGAGCGACTAAGGCAAAGGTATCTAGATGGTCGTTGTGACCTCGGTCACTCAGCTAAGTCAATCAAGAAAAACCAGACCACTAATAATAGATAAAATCAATCCACTAATAATAGATAAAATCAATCAAAACACGAAAGCGCGGTCTTGCTATTTATTTAACCTGGTATAGCGACCAGGGTCGAACTCAAGGAGCACGGGTTGGCCTCTCGGCCTACGAAGTAGTCAAAGAGAGATAAAATAACATAAAAGAAATGTTTTTGTGTGGTTTTTGAATATTTTATATTTTTTTGGATTTTTAATGAATTAAGAAAATAAGAAAAGTAAAGAAACACACACTTCAACAATTTATTAAAAGCAATAAAAATCAGCCAAAAATTCAAACAAAAATATTTTTATGTGTTTTATGATTTTTAGTGTTTTTGGTGAATTTTTGAGAATTTTCTGATGTTTATTTAATTTTCTAAAAATCAAAAGGTGACTAAAACAACAGGTACTGTCCAGCCGAGCTAAAAAGGCATAGATAAAATATCTAAAAGACCGAAATTAGCTAGGAGGTAATTTTCTTGTAAAGAGAATAAATCAAGGAAAATTTAGGCACCTATTTTATTATTTTTGGGTTTTTGGTTTAATTATTAGAATTTTTATATGATTTTGAGTGTTTTTCAATTTTTAGTGGTTTTCAGTGATGAAAAATAGCCAAAATTGGCTAGAAAATCAAACTAAGCAAGGCAAACAGCAGATAATTTTTGTGGAATTTTTAAGTGAGTTTTAATATTTTTTTGGGGGTTTTGAAGTTAGACAGTAGCAAAATTGAGTGTTTTTTATTTTTTAAATATCAAATGAAAACAAAAATGTCCTAAAAAATCCTCGAAAATTTTACACCATGGCAGGAGCCATGTATCCAATTTTTGTTGGATTTGGAGGTAATTTGCTATTTTATTCAAAAATAAAGAAGGGGCACGGTGCACAGGGACCTATCTGCAATTATAACGAAGTTCTGGGTCCCTGGAACAACAACCCTGGAAAGTATAGGGATAGGAGTGCAAATTACCCTCTGGGCCACGCACGATACCCGTGACTCAGGCCTGGAAGGACCTGATTGCAATTCCTATTAATAAAAATATGAAACGTAACAAGGCAAAAAGGCAGGGCAAATATTGCAAATACACCAAATTATCACGTGTCGATGCACGTGTCCACAACTGGCAGGGGTATAAATGCAAATATGATAAATAGAAAGGTCCACAGTGCAATTTTCACAAAAAACTAAACAACTACACTACGTATTTACAGGACTAAAAAGTAAATGTGTTAAGTAAAGGGGCCTGAGTGTTATTTACCCCTTTTATTAACGTCGATGGCCGGATGTGTGACGCGTGGCGGATCTGAAGACTGAGAGCAATAGCGCCTTTAACCTTGAAAAACCCAGCCTGATCGAACGTCTATGAGCCCTCCACGTGGAGATCGGACGGTGACGGTGCGCTGGAGTCTAAGCCCTCAGTGGATCGACGGAGGAGAAGAGGGCACGTAGCAGATCTGACGGACGAGGCGTGCTGGTGCCTCTGCCTCCGAGCGGGTGGTCCAGATCTATCCTTTTGATGATCGGACGGTGGGAGTGCGCCTGAATGGATGGATCAGATTGCAACTGGGGCGCTGAGGACGATCTGACAGTCGACGAGGTAGCTGGAAGAACTGGCGGCCGACGAGGTTCGCTGGCCCTCTACGCGCACGGTGGACCTCGTCTGATGCTCCTGAGGTGCGAGGAAGCTTCGCCGTGAAGCTCCGCACCCGATGCGCTGCTCCGATGAAGGTGGGGAGCTCAGAAGAGCTCCGGCGACACGGAAGAGCTGGAGCCCCTGTGCTCTGAAGACTCGACCTCCAGATGAGGTCGAATGGCCTGGATACCTGCACAGGAAAGAAGCTGGGTCGAGGGCAAACTACCTCGACCCGTCAGAGCGGAAAAAGAGTGGCTGGTGCGTCGATATGATAGGTCTCCGACGAGCGGCGGAGGAGAAGACCCAAGATCCTGCTCTCGGGCGAGACAGGAGGAATGGCTGGGTGGAGAAGGTGGAGAGGGGTCAGGCGAAGGTGGTGGCGTAGTCGGATGGTCAAGTGAGTGGACAGAGACGAAGGGTGGAGCTGGCGGAGCTACGGCTACTCAAATCTAAAAATCCTAATTTACGCTAAACTAGAAGCTAAAGAGGTTACCTGGTGAAGGCTGTCGACTGGGCTGGAGCTCAAGAAGCTCCGGGGTCATTGCCTGCAAGGGGGCGTTGTCTCCCCGAGGCTGGGCGCGCTCGCGGCGGCGCACGGCGGTTGAACCACCGGATCAGTGGACTCCTGGGAACTCGGGCCTCGCTTCCTTCCACTCCAAAACACGCAGCTGTCACTCGGGTACTCTGGAGGAGCTCCTTGGCGGCGAGCAGGAGTCCAAAGATGGAAGAATTAGGTCGTCGGTGACGACAATATATATGGTGACAGATCCGAGAAGACAGGGATCGGGCGAGATGCATGAGCCTCGGGTCCATCAAACCCACCCCGGGCGAGGGTCCTGGATGTTCGAAGATTAATCGGGGCCCGGGGTTAAGTGAAATGGCGATCGGGTCGACTAGGAGATAAATCGAGAAAACGGGTCGATGGCCCAAATCCGCGGGGAAGAGGGTCCGCAGGGGAAGTTGACCGGGGTCAACAAACCCACGTGGACCAATCAGGAGCCGCCAAATTTGTTTATTTATTTTGAGAGAGAAAATGGTCGAATTAATAAAACCTTAAAACATAAAATATTTTTATTTTATTTTTTTCTATTTTTTAGTGATTTTTAAATAATTTTTTAAAGTAAAAATAAAGTATTTACATTATATGTAATATATTGGTATATGTATACTATATAGAGTTTTTAATTTTTGATTTTTTTAATTTGTTATTGTTATACAATTTTATTCCCATTTTATATTTTATTTATTTTCATTATAAAATAAGGAATAAAAAGGTATTTTTATTTTTATTTTTATTATTTATATACATAGGTGAAATAAATACATTTATACATTTATATACATGGTATATTTACAATATGTTTTTGTATTTTTAATTTTATTATTTTTATTTTGTTTTTGTTTTAATTATTTTTATTTAATTTATTTACAATATATAATATAGAATATTTACAAAAATTTTGGAAATTAATTTTATTTATTTACAAGGTTAAATAAATATATAAGAGTGGTTCATGTACATGATGAAAGTGGTGTTTTTGTTCTTTTTGATTTTTACCCTTTTTCTTTTGTTTTTATACTTATAAATAATGTACAAGTATTTACAAGCATATTTTGGGCTATTTTTGTGAAAAAAAATATTTTTATTTATTTACATAAATATTTACACACATGAGCCCCTATCTCCCTCTACTTTGGCTTTTATGCGGTCAGGCCCATGTTGAGCCCTCCCTTGGGTTAGGATGCTCAATATTTATTCTAAATATTTCCCTCTATTTCTTTTTAATATTTATTCTTTTATTTTTGCACAAAAACATGCTAATTATAGGTTTTTACACAATGCGTGCTTTTGGTAATTATTTGTATTTACATGAATATACATGCATTTGCGAAGGTTTTTGTAGCTACAATATAAGAATAAAGAGTGATGAACGGGTATTCATCACCCCCTATACTTAACTTTGCTAGTCCCTTAGCAAACACTTATTTGAAAAAGAAGTGAAAAAAAGAAGAAAGAAAAAGAAAAAGAGGAGGTACATGGATCAAGGTTGATTATTAAACTTGCCTTCATTAAATTGGGGTATGGAGCTCGATCAGATCTTTGGATTATTAATGTGTCGGAACCTTATTTAGACTTAAGCTTAAAACTCAACAGCCTCTAAGTTCCACCAATCTATGGACAAGACTCCTCAATAAACCAGATCAGAACAAGTCTACATACACAAACTCTAATGACTATGAATCTTTCCATGCAGTGTAAGTAATATGTAGCTCCCCACCTCAGAAGTAACAAAGAAACAACCTCCCTCAACCTGATAACTCTAATACCTCGGTCTAGCAACTCTTTCCTCGAGAAGCGGGGTATTCCCTTCTAAGTTCAAGTGCAACCGGCTCAAGAAGAGGGGGAAGAAGTATAGACTTTTGGAAGCTCAGCCAGTGTAGCTAAGTCTCCCGCTGCAAGCTTCATGAGATGTAACATGGATACCATAAGCTTTTGCTTTATTTGACTATATACACTCCGGTGGGGTTATTAAATTTTCAATCCGACCCACCACTTTTTTGGAGTTCTTTTTGCATTTTACAATTTTTTTTCAAGTGCTTCTATACAACATATCTACATGGTGCAACATATATACAAGAAATTTTCCTCTTGAGCCAGTAGACTATCCCTCTTTTGAAGCTTTATTGCAACCCACGGCTTCTGTCTTTAGCCTTCATCACCACTAGACCAAGTTGAGACGCACTTCCTTCACTAGAAGAAGAAGAAGAAGAGAGGTTCCGCCTAGAAGTACTACCCTCATATGCTACCCCAAGCCAAAGGAAACTGCCTCCTCACCACCTCATCCGTGGAGAGCCATGTGTAAATTGCTGGTGCATGTCAAGCCATTGTCTCTAAGAGTCATGCGTGTGTTGTTAAGTGCTCTACTTAGGCTCATCAAGATGACATATGCTCATAGCCTAGTGGACTCAAAGAATTAAGTCCTTATGGACCTGAAAAGCCTTAACCCTAAGCCCTATAAGGTTACTCTTAGAATTAGGTGGATTAAGATCTTAATCAAGCTCCATTTCTCAATTTAATTCCAGGCTTAGTTTAAATGTCAACTCTCATCCAGGAAAAAACTATATACATATATATACAAAGATGTTATTTACAAATATTTACAATCGTGCAAAATTTTTGAAAAATGTTTTGAAATCATGAATGGATGGATGCATGAAGTGCAAGTTTTGCAAAAGTATTTACATACATTTACATAAGATTTTTGCAACTTTTGATTTTCAAAACATTTTGGAAAAATTTTGTACTATATACATAATTTTGATAAGAAAATATTTACACAAACTTTACACAAAAGATTTTTGAAATCATTTTTACAAAAATAATTTGTACACTAGCTATTTATGTGCAAATAAAAGAAGTTTATGTTCATGAAAAAATTTTTAATTTTTGTGATTTTAGCCATTTTATTTATTAACACACTCACACAAAGTAGGAGTTATGGCTAAAGTATATATGAAATATATACGCACCCCCCTATACTTAGCTCGAACGATGTCCTCAGAGTGATCAAGAGCGATGAAGAAGACATAACTCATGCTTAGTAAAAGGGAAGTGAAAAGGAATGGCTAAGTACAGAAATGAATAAATGAATAGAATGAGATGAACTCGGTGGTTTCCCCCTATACTTAGGATTAACTAATCCTAAGTATAGCAAGCTGTACATGAAGGGAAATCCGAGTGGAGAGTGTACAGGGTCTACCCCCCCTATACTTAGGGTGAGATATCCCTAAGTATAGGCAGCAAAACAGGGGTAGAACGACACGAAGAAAATCACGAATATATACAAGAAGGAGGACATCACTCCCCCTATACATAAGGTGGAGAACCTTAAGTATAGGCAACACAACAGAAGTGATGAAACAGAACGAAGAATAACCCGGTGTTTTCACCCCCCCTATACTTAGGATGAGCAATATCCTAAGTATAGCAAAGATAATCCTAAGCGAGACCTGGGGTGAAAACAAGAACGGAAGAAGGAAAGATCAAAATAAGACGAAACACATATATACAAAAGAATACAATGTTGAGGTGCCTCTCAACAAGCGCTAGATTTTACGCCCCTAGCTGGGCGCAAAGGCTAGGACAACGTAGTATCAAGGTTCAGGACGGCATCGGTAAGTCAAATGTCGTACTGTCGTTGCAGTCTTGGTGTGAGAACAACGACGAACTCAACAGTGTAAAGTAAGACACCCAGGTATGCAATCAGGCGGGTGTCTGCTACCGGCCAATGATATGAGCATAAGTGATCGGGATCCGGTAGCACAAAAGGAATCATCGGCTCTAGGTCAGACTGGAGTGAGAGTGCAGAGCCGAAGAGATCAAACGTGGAGAAGGATGGATCAGTAATAGAATCCTCCACGTCAATCAGTGTCTCAAACAGGTATGGACAATCAAGATCAGGAGACTCTCTAAGCAGACTGATATCCGATGCATGACATAGAATCAGATCAGGCAAATCATCGAATATCTCCAGAATGGGCTCATCCTCGCGAGGGTCGTCGAGTTGAGAAGACTCAGAATCAGAATGATCTAAAGACTCGGTTCCGTGTTCCGGTAGATCGGAAACACACTCAGCATGTAACGGCGAGTACTCATCGAGTGCGGCATCCTCCCGCAGATAACACTCGGGGAGAGATGCAAGATCAGAAGTGACAAGAAGAGGATCAGGATCTAAATCAGCATCTGCGCTGCTATCAAGTATCCACTCAGTGCACCAGGCTGCATCATCATCAAAAGTGTAGGTCTCGGTGATCTGGAAGCAGGAGAAGGTACTAGTCAACATCGCGGAAGCTGGCAAAGTGTCTGTGGCTGATCCTCGCTCCGCGGCTATGCTGGCTGTCAGCTGGTCCTCAGGAAGTGTATCTGTCTCAACAAAGTGGAGGACAAAAGGCTCGAAGATGGGACTCTCTGTGTCTGTACTCTCAAAGTGGTGTCCCTCATCAAGCTGTGGCTGCTGAGCTGAGTCCTGGTGACTGTCTGCATCGAAGAAGTGTTTCTGCAGGAAGGAAACTGACTCCTCCGGGACTGGAATCTGAAGTGTCTGAATCAACGGCTGCAAAAGCTGGGGCTCCTCCGGCTCCTGGAGTATCAAAAGATCCGATATCCAAGACTCGTCAACAGGGAACTCTGGGGCTGACTCGAACTCCAACTGGAAGGCCAACGGGAACTCAAGTAGACTCTGGGTCCGAACCTCTGCTATCACAGTCATCTCCTCTGTCAGTGGTGCTGCATCATCCAAATCCTCGGGCTGGTGTGTAGAAGCTGACTCACCATGTGAAGTGACACACCGCACTGGTACTGCATCGTCCTCATGTGTTGTCCCGACCGAAGCATCTCGTGAAGAAGAACTCTGTGAAAGTAGCATCGAGATGGTATCCAGGAAGTGAATGTCGGAACTGCGGTGTGAACCGCCACATGTGGTAATCACCAGTGCAAGCTTCTCTGCGGTCATCCCCCGCATGGAGATCTCAATCAAGTCTGTCCGTGGAAGTCCGTGCTCCGTAAATCTCCTCAAGAGGTCAAGAAACCTCGGCCATGCCTCGTGCAATGGCTCCTAGGGGTCAACTGAAAAATCCATGATCAAAGACCGCATAAACTCTGCTCTACATGGGGGAAAGTATCTCTGCAAGAACTCTCGGCGTAGCTCTTCCCACGTCTCGAATATCATCCCCAATCGTCGGTGCCATCTCATGGCTCTGTCGTGAAGCGTGAAGGGGAAGGTCCTGCTCATCAGCTCCTCTGCAGTGATGTCTGAATATCTCTGCGCTCTACAAAACTCCTCGAAAGGCGACAGGTGAAGATAAGGCTCCTCGTGAGCCTCTCCTGAAAATGTCGGCAGTCGCTGAATGTAATCCAAATCCAAGACGAATGGACCAAGTGTAGAAGCTGACTGAGCTCCATGTGCTATCTTCTCTTCCATCCCTCCGGAATGGGATCTATCTGCTGATCTCCACTGCTCTCTCTGGTCACCAATGGAGTGCGCTCTCCACTCAGCAACAACATCGTCCGGGTCTCGCATCTGCTCTATCTGATATCCTCGGACATCTTGCACAGCATGCCCAGAATAGTGAGATGAAAGGGAGGGAGGGAGCGGGAGGTTGGTCGGAGATCTGACCTCCCTAGACGGTGGACTGGACTGATGGTCAGATAGCGAAGAAAAAGCGCAAGAGTCGGCTTGTAGTGAGGGGGATCCATCATCCAGGGATAAGGAGAAGAAGAAAAGAGAAATGAAGGGAGGTGAGGGAGGGGGATAGATGGAGGAAGATGAGAAAGGATCGAAGGGATCTGGCAATCAAACAAGATGAACAAGCAAACCCCCAATTCACCTACGCACACAGAGCTGAAGACCGAAGGGATCGGTCAATTATCTTATCAATTTTATTTTAGGTGATCATCCAGTCTATCAGAGCGATTACGTGAGGTAAATAGGTATCCAAATCTCTCTCAACTGACTGTCCCGTACTGAAAGCCGGTAGTCAGTCAAGAAAAGATCGGAGGCACTATCCTAATGTTCGGATCACTCTCTTGCTCATCCAAACCAGACAAGGAGGAGGTTACTCTCCCCAAGACATATTTTTAATGAAGTGTCTTTTAGGTCAAGTGTGATTAGCAGTCCTGATTTTATTGTTTTTGTTTTTAATATTTTTCAATAAAAACAAAGGCCTAACGAATTTTTCGGTTCTCCTGGTTATTTAGTCCAAAACAAGGGGGAGAAGACGAAAAAGCCGATGCGCGAGAAATCAATGATGCATGCAGAGATAGAAATGTGTACCTGACTCCAGCAGTCTACATGCAAGATGATCCGCGCAGAATTTAAAAACAGGAAATAAACTACCTAAATGGTGCAGGCGGAAAACCGAGTCCCTAAACAGCAGTGCTACTCGAAAGAACGGCTAGCCGACCACCGGCCTCCAATCCAAAGAGTCCGGTCTAGACCCACCCCTCCTCTTCTCGACAGGTCGAGTTCAGGAGTAGCGCTTGACGGGGTGGGCTCACGGCGCGTAGGCTCGAAGGTGATGGAACGGCTATTTTATTATTATTTTTTATTATAGGTCCAATTACCGCACTATAGGAACAGGCAATTATATTAGGGTGTTTGGATCCTATGAATTACGTCACAATCATGCAGAAAATCCTACGGCTAGGGGCTCGATCAAAAACCGCATAAACACCGGAAAAGGTAGTACAAGAAAAGAAAACAAAACCACGTAAAAAGCCGCCGAAAAACTCCTAAGGGTCCCCCGAGCACACCGGTGCTCGGCGAAACAGACCCGCTGAGTCCAATCACAGTCCAAAGGTCCAGTCTCTGAGTCCCTGTATTATTATAATAACAATACAGAGTCTAATCTAAACCTCACCCACTCAACTCTCTCTCTCTCTCGCTCTCTCCTGCGGCTCCGTAAAGAAAGGAGCCACCTCCGAGTCTCGCGGTTGCGTCGACTTCTCGAAATCGGCCGCCTCGGTCCTCGGGCCCTCGCAAGAAAAAGAGCAAGTGTCACAAACCAAATTATTATATAAAAATGTCAGAAATATATATATATATATATATATCTGTGTGTGTGTGTGTGTGCAGGAAGCTATACAAAAAGCCGCGCAAAGAAAAGCCGCGGGAAAAACTCAAAAATCGACTACTAAGCCGTGCTCCCGGCAACGGCGCCATTCTGATGACGAGCCGAGCGACTAAGGCAAAGGTATCTAGATGGTCGTTGTGACCTCGGTCACTCAGCTAAGTCATCAAGAAAAATCAGACCACTAATAATAGATAAAATCAATCAAAAACACGAAAGCGCGGTCTTGCTATTTATTTAAACCTGGTATAGCGACCATGGTCGAACTCAAGGAGCACGGGTTGGCCTCTTGGCCTACGAAGTAGTCAAAGAGAGATAAAATAACATAAAAGAAATGTTTTTGGTGGTTTTTGAATATTTTATATTTTTTTGGATTTTTAATGAAATAAGAAAATAAGAAAAGTAAAGAAACACACACTTCAACAATTTATTAAAAGCAATTAAAATAAGCAAAAAATTCAAACAAAAATATTTTTATGTGTTTTATGATTTTTAGTGTTTTTGGTGAATTTTTGAGAATTTTCTGATGTTTATTTAATTTTCTAAAAATCAAAAGGTGACTAAAACAGCAGGTACTGTCCAGCCGAGCTAAAAGGCCTATATAAAATATATAAAAGCCCTAAATTAGCTGGAAGGTAATTTTCTTTTAAAGAGAATAAAACAAGGAAAATTTAGGCACCTATTTTATTATTTTTGGGTTTTTGGTTTAATTATTAGAATTTTTATATGATTTTGAGTGTTTTTCAATTTTTAGTGGTTTTCAGTGATGAAAAATAGCCAAAATTGGCTAGAAAATCAAACTAAGCAAGGCAAACAGGATAATTTTTGTGAAATTTTTAAGTGAGTTTTAATATTTTTTTGGGGGTTTTGAAGTTAGACAGTAGCAAAATTGAGTGTTTATGATTTTTTAAAAATATCAATTGAAAACAAAAATGTCCTCAAAAATCCTCGAAAATTTTACACCATGGCAGGAGCCATGTGTCCAATTTTCGTTGGATTTGGATGTAATTTACTATTTTATTCAAAAATAAAGAAGGGGCACTGTGCACAGGGACCTATCTGCAATTATAACGATGTTCTGGGTCCCTAGAACAACAACCCTGGAAAGTATAGGGATAGGAGTGCAAATTACCCTCCGGGCCACGCACGATACCCGTGACTCAGGCCTGGAGGGACCTGATTACAATTCCTATTAATAAAAATATGAAACGTAACAGGGCAAAATGGCAGGGCAAATATTGCAAATACACCAAATTATCACGTGTCGATGCACGTGTCCACAACTGGCAGGGGTATAAATGCAAACATGATAAATAGAAAGGTCCACATTGCAATTTTCACAAAAACTAAACAACTACACTACGTATTTACAGGACTAAAAAGTAAATGCGTTAAGTAAAGGGGCCTGAGTGTTATTTACCCCTTTTATTAACGTCGATGGCCGGATGTGTTGACGCGTGGCGGGATCTGACGACTGAGAGCAATAGTTCCTTTACCCTTGAAAAGCCCAGCCTGATCGAACGTCTGAGAGCCCTCCACGTGGAGATCGGACGGTGACGGTGCGCTGGAGTCTAAGCCCTCAGTGGATCGACGGAGGAGAAGAGGGCACGTGGCAGATCTGACGGACGAGGCGTGCTGGTGCCTCTGCCTCTGAGCGGGTGGTACAGATCTATCCTCTTGATGATCGGACGGTGGGAGTGCACCTGAATGGATGGATCAGATTGCAACTGGGGCGCTGAGGACGATCTGACGGTCGACGAGGTAGCTGGAAGAACTGGCGGCCGACGAGGTACGCCGGCCCTCTACGCGCACGGTGGACCTCGTCTGATGCTCCTGAGGTGCTCCCCATAGAGATAATGTCGCCATATCTTTAGAGCAAAGACTACCGCAGCAAGTTCCAGATCATGTGTAGGGTACTTTCTCTCTTGCGGCTTCAATTGACGTGAGGCATATGCTACGACCTTCTCTTTCTGCATAAGGACACACCCAAGTCCAGTACCAGATGCATCAGTATATACAAGAAAACCTCCGCAGCCAGATGGTCAGGTCAGTATTGGAGCCGTAGTCAATCTTCGTTTTAGTTCCTTAAAACTCTGCTAACATTTTTCTGACCTTCTCACGTCCTTTCTCGTCAGCCGGTAGTGAAATCTTCGAGAAGGCTATCGCGATAGACGTGAATCGCCGAAGCAGCCAAACTGAGAAAGCAGCGAATCTCAGAAACATTTTTCGGCTGGCTCCGCACCCGATGCGCTGCTCCGATGAAGGTGGGGAGCTCAGAAGAGCTCCGACGACGCGGAAGAGCTGGAGTCCCTGTGCTCTGAAGACTCGACCTCCAGATAAGATCAAATGGCCTGGATACCTGCACAGGAAAGAAGCTGGGTCGAGGGCAAACTGCCTCGACCCGTCAGAGCGGAAAAAGAGTGGCTGGTGCGTCGATATGATAGGTCTCCGGCGAGCGGCGGAGGAGAAGACCCAAGAACCTGCTCCGGGGCGAGACAGGAAGAATGGCTGGGTGGAGAAGGTGGAGAGGGGTCAGGTGAAGGTGGTGGGTGGCGTAGTCGGATGGTCAAGTGAGTGGACGGAGACGAAGGGTGGAGCTGGCGGAGCTACGGCTACTCAAATCTAAAAATCCTAATTTACGCTAAACTAAGAAGCTAAAGAGGTTACCTGGTGAAGGCTGTCGACTGGGGCTGGAGCTCAAGAAGCTCCGGGGTCATTGCCTGCAGGGGCGTCGTCTCCCCGAGGCTGGGCGCGCTCGCGGCGGCGCACGGCGGTTGAACCACCGGATCAGTGGATTCCTGGAAACTCGGGCCTCGCTTCCACTCCAAAACACGCAGTTGTCACTCGGGTACTCTGGAGGAGCTCCTTGGCGGCGAGCAGGAGTCCAAAGATGGAAGAATTAGGTCACCGGTGATGGCAATATATATGGTGAAAGATCCGAGAAGACAGGGATCGGGCGAGATGCACGAGCCTCGGATCCATCAAACCCACCCCGAGCGAGGGTCCTGGATGTTCGAAGATTAATCGGAGCCCGGGGTTAAGTGAAATGGCGATCGGGTCGACTAGGAGGATAAATCGAGAAAACGGTGCGATGGCCCAGATCCGCGGGGAAGAGGGTCCGCGGGGGAAGTTGACCGGGGTCAACAAACCCCCGTGGACCAATCAGGAGCCGCCAAATTTGTTTATTTATTTTTGAGAGAGAAAATGGTCGAATTAATAAAAACTTATAACATAAAATATTTTTATTTTATTTTTTTCTATTTTTTAGTGATTTTTAATTAATTTTTTAAAGTAAAAAAAAGTATTTACATTATATGTAATATATTGGTATATGTACACTGTATAGGGTTTTTAATTTTTGATTGTTTTAATTTGTTATTTTTATACAATTTTATTCCCATTTTATATTTTATTTATCTTCATTATAAAATAAGGAATAAAAAGGTATTTTTATTTTATTTTTATTATTTATATACATAGGTGAAATAAATACATATATACATTTATATACATGGTATATTTACAATATGTTTTATATTTTTAATTTTGTTATTTTTATTTTGTTTTTGTTTTAATTATTTTTATTTAATTTATTTACATTATATAATATAGAATATTTACAAAAATTTTGGAAATTAATTTTCTTTATTTACAAGGTTAAATAAATATATAAGAGTGGTTCATGTACATGATGAAAGTGGTGTTTTATTCTTTTTGATTTTTACCCTTTTTCTTTTGTTTTTATACTTATAAATATGTACAAGTATTTAGAAGCATATTTTGGGCTATTTTTATGAGGAAAAATATTTTTATTTATTTACATAAATATTTACACACATGAGCCCCTATCTCCCTCTACTTTGGCTTTTATGCGTCAGGCCCATGTTGAGCCCTCCCTTGGGTTAGGTTGCTCAATATTTATTCTAAATATTTCCCTCTTTTTCTTTTTAATCTGTATTCTTTTATTTTTGCACAAAAACATGCTAATTATAGGTTTTACACAATGCGTGCTTTTGGTAATTATTTGTATTTACATGAATATACATGCATTTGCAAAGGTTTTTGTAGCTAAAATATAAGAATAAAGAGTGATGAATGGGTATTCATCATCGGTATCGATCATATACTTTCCTAAAGCATATATCATACCTAGGTCTTGATCATATACTTTCCAAAAGTATATATCAAACCTACAAATTCAGTCAAGCTTCCAAAGCGAGACGACCGTGCACGGAATTTGATTCTTCCCTATATATCATGAGTGAGCTCAAGTCTTCTGGTTCAATGAACCTGTATGATCCCTTTGAGAGATCGTATTAGTCATATACCATTATATTCACACCAGTGCGCCGGTGTATAGACCTTGGTTAGGGCTTCAACCTATTGGCTGCCAAATGTACATACTCAGACATATAGCAACACCTTTGTCTCCGGTCAGAGGATGCGTGCCTGTATCGTGACAGCATACGATATAGGATTTTGGTTATCTCGATCTCGTTAAGTCAACTCTTTGACCTAACTAATCTGACACCTCCGAATCTCTTTTCCTACGTAGAGGACCTGCATCAAGAGGTCGATCAAATATCAGCCTTTAGAGATAAGGATTTCCATCTCCTACTCAGGCTGGAGATCATCTCTTAACAATCATTTGACGGTGCTTGATGAGTCCTCAATCTAACTCTTTAGATATTCATCCAAGCACCAGCCTCTATGATTCAAAAATTGAATCAACAGCTGTATGATCATCAAGATGGCCATGGTACATAACCCTAATTGTACTAAGGGACCTATTATGTAAATTATTTATTCTTCATTTCAGATCAGGGAATGATATTTGCAATAACATTTATTGCATAATAGCTCGTTGTGGGCTCGCATGTCCAACAATACTTCCTTTATTTGTCTTTTTTTATTTACTCATTTATTTGAGATTTAAATATATGCCTTAATGTACCATTTACAAACAAAAAATAGTGTATTAATTTGTACAAGTTAGATAGATTTACATTTATGTATCTAGGGATTTAAAGACAACATACAGGAATAAAGGTGAATGAATGGGTATTCATCATCCCTATATATGACTTTTCTAGTCCCTAGCAAACACTTATTCGGAGAATAAGAGATGCAAAGAGAAAATAAAGAATAGGAAATAAAGAAGGTCGAATGATATAATTTTTAAACTTGTCTTTGCAAAATCAACGTTTGGAGATCGGTTAAGACCTTTGGATTCTTAGTTTGTTCTAAACCTTATTTAGACATAGGATCTAAACTCAATATACCTCAAGTTCCTCAAATCTCTGTTCGGATCTCATCAATAGCGAGATTAGAATAAGTCTCCTCAGATGCAAACCCTTATGACTATGATTCTTACTTGTACAATGAAAGAGTAGCTCTTCTCATCAAAAATAGAAAAGAATAGTCTCTCTTAACAAGATAATCCTAATTCCCCGATCTAGCTACTCTTTCATTGAGGATATGGTATCTACTTCTAAGTTCACATGCAATCGACTCAATAAGAGGGGGTAGAGAGAAGAATGGATTGTGACCGATGTAGTCACATATCCTATGGTGCTTGACCAGTGTAGCCAAGTCTCCTTCTGCAGGTAAACTCAAGATATCTGACTTTGAAATATCATGACTTGATTACTTCATACATACTTTGACAGGATCTTAATTTTTCTTTGACTTTGCTAGTCTATTCTTTTTAGAGTTTTTGGATTTTGCATTTTTATACTATATACATCAACATTTAAACAAGGATTTTTTCCTCTTGAGTCGGTAATATACATCAACATTTAAACAGGGAATTCTTCCTCTTGAGTCGGTAGATTGTTCCTCTTTTGAATCTTTATTGCAACCCACAACAACCCATCTTGAGACATCCATGCCACTAGACCAAGTTGGGGGGAGCTAGCTACTTATTGTGACTACGTATGTTTCCACATATGTGCTTCCTCAGGCTAAAGAATCCTTCCATCACTACCTCCTCAGAGTTGAGCTAAGTGTAAACTGTGGTGTTCAAGTTAGGTCATTTATCATCAAGGGTCTTGCATGTGCTTTGAAATACTCTACATACGCTAATCAAGAAGACATATGAACATAGTCTTGTGGACTCAAAGAATTAAGTATCATAGATGTAAAAAGTCTTATTCTAGTTCATATATGGTTTGTGTGGAAATAAGTGGATTAAGGTCTAGATAAAGCTCCAATCTTCATATTTTACATAGACTAGTTCAATTGTCATAATCATTCAGAAAAATGCTTTTGCAATGCGATGCTACGAAATAATTTTGTGAAACAATTTTATGATTTTGAACTTTTTATGGGTTTTTTCAAAAATTATTACAAATTTTTATTATTTTTGAAACTTTACAAATCTTATAGAATTTTTGAAACTTGTTAGTACATTCACAATATTCAGAAACATTTACAAGGGAATATTTTTTAATGGTTTGAAAGATATTTCAAAAGATTTTTGGAAAGAGTTTCAAAAGATTTTTCAAAACACATCACAATCATTTTAAAATTATTTGTAAAATATTATCAAACCAACTTTGTCAAATGAATTTAAAAAACTTTCACAGATATTTACAACAGATTTTCAATCCATTTATTATTATTATTAGCCTTACAAATGTATTACGTCCATATTATTTAAAATACGTAAGTACGAGTTATGGTTAAAGTATATACGCAGTAGATACACCCCCCTTTATTGACACGCTTTCTGGCAAGAGTCTGATGCATCCTCACAAGGTAATTCCCGGCCCCGCTCAGTCAAGTCAATCGATAAGAACACAATCGTTGTGGCGACCGCTCACTAAAAGCGACTCAAACAACAATTAACCCACAATAGAACAAATTGCACTACAATGTAAATGTGGAGTTACAAAGTGTGTGTATATGTGTAAGTATGAAGCGTGTTGAACTCAACGAGCAAATAAGATGATTGAGCAATTAATCCAAAATATCCCTTCTTCTTATATTTTTATTTTATTTTGTGGGTTTTTAATTTTTTTAATTTTTATGGATTTTTAATGTTTTATTTTTTGTATACTTTTTATATTTATATTTTTTATTTTCCTTTTTAAATTCTGATTTTTAGTTTCCTTTACTCTTTAGTAAGATAATATATATGTATATAATAAATTATAATATAGATTCTAAAATATAAATATATAATAAATATAGAAAATCAAGAAATATCATAAGGTACAATCCTTTTATGTTTTAAGTGTTTTTAAAAAATTTTGGTATTTTTAATAATAATATTAATACTAAAAATACAAGTAAATATAACTATATGTATAATACATGTTGTTCTATATATATATATATAACTTTAAATATTTAAAATTGATAAAATAAAGTATTTTTGTCTTTTTTTTCATTATTTCTCTATTTTTATTAATTTTCTTATAATTTTTCTAATTTTTAATATTTTAAGTTGATTAAAAATGTCAAAATAACAATTTATAAAAATAGGCCATAAGCAAAAACATGAAAGAGATGAGGGAGGAATAACAAGAAGAGAACTGAAGAGGAAGAGAAGAGATAGAAGAAGAACAAAGAAGAAAAAGGATTAGAGGTAGAAGTCCTAACCTAGAAGTGGAATGGAGGTTTCTCGCCTATGGTTGTAGAAATCGATGCTCCAGAAGCTCATCACCTTGATGCGGTGGCACGTCGTAGAGACTTGATTACAACAACAGAGGAAGACCACAACATCAGCGAAGGAGATTGCGTTGTGCCTCGCCTTGACCATCTCATTCAACGGGGAGAAGACTAGAGTCTGTCACCCTTATGACCTTTCTCGACCACGAAGCTTTTAAGGATTAGAAACTAATGGTTGATCTACCTTAAGATGAGGGGGACTAGGTTTTATATGGTGAAGGAGGCGTGGGAAGAATGGTGACTGAATCCCGTCACTGGCGGAGGAGGATAAACGGAAAAGTTTTTGGATGAATGACCCAACGGTTGTCTGATGGGCAGTTGGTGTGGAGGAGAAGGCATGGAGAAGGAGGAAGGACAAGGCGTAGAGCGAAAGTACCCGTGGGAAAGAAAGGAGAGGAGAGAGAAAATAAAAAATAATAAAAAAATAATGAATTAAAATATTAAATTGACATAAATAAATAAAAATAATAAATAAATAAAAAAAAATAAATAAATAAAAATTCAAATAAATATATAACCAAATAATTAAATATATAAATAAACAAATAATTATTGAATAATTAGATAAATAATAAAATAAATAAATAAATAATATTATTTATATAATTTTAGTTTTATTAAATTTAATTCTTTTTTATTTTATATAATAAATATAAAAGTAATAAAACATAAATAAAATATCAAAAAAATATAAGAAATAGAAAAACTTAAAAAGAATAAAATTAGGATACATTGCATAATTTATACCAAGAAGGTCCCAAAAATTACTTTTTTGCATAATAATAATGATTCTAGTGAAATCATTTCAATTTGATAGTATAAAATGAATTTTAAAAGTGTGTCATCTAATTCGGAGTTCATATGACTGAGTTACGAGGTCAGGAATTTTAAGGGTCATGACTTTTTTTAGTTTTGAGATTTATCGACATTTGTTGATAAATAATTTAAGTTGATATTTTTATATTTTTCTACTAATTTTTTTATAAAGAAGTTAGAAAAATAATTGGGTTAAAAGGGTTTAATAATTAAATAGAAAAGAAAGAAGATTTATATGCATATAATACGTATATACAAAGGGATCCAAACACCAAAATTCACATGTTTTACTCTAATATTTTTGATATTTTTAATAAATAGAATTAGTTATAAAACGAAGTTTAAAAGTGTGTTTGGTCAATTTGAAGTATTCTATAAATAGTTATGAACCATGAAAGTTGGATTTTACAGATTTTTATGTTCATCATAATTAATTATCCATACATAAAATAATTTTTATAATATTTTTACAAATTAGTATATATTATTTTGAACAATTTTTGTAAAGGAAATATTTTGATTTGAGATAATATGAATGATAATAAAATAGGTGAACATATGTACAAGGTGAAAATTGTGTCTATGTACATTGATGACCTTGGTTTTCTAACATTTCTATCCCCCTATTTATTTACTTTGTCGATCACGTCAATATTAACCTAGTCTCGAGGTTAGGATCAGTCTGTACTTATTCCATATATACATCCTTCTTTTCTTTTTTTTTTCTTTTTTCCATTTATTATTTTATTTTGGATAAAATAAGTGTTAAATATATAATACTAACAATTGAGGTTAGAATGTTAATTAGTGAGAACTAGTGAATTTCTACATGTATTTTACCAAGAATTTTATCCAAAATGAAAGAATAAAGGCATTGATCATGGATTCATGATTCCCCTATACTTTACATTTCCAGTCCCTTAACAAACACTTATTCTATAAATAAGTGTAAAAAAAGAAAAAGAGAAAGGAGAATAAAAGAACTTAGAACATAATTGTTTCTTTAAATCGAATTTCACTTAACGCAAATTCAAGGACTTGGAATATGACTTTGAATTAATAATTTTTCGGGACCATATTAGAATTAGGATTTAAGTCTCAAAACCCTCAAGTACCACAAATCCCTATCAAGTTTCACCTCAACAACCAGCTCAGATTCACCCATCCATCAATCAAACTATTCAGTTTTGAAGTCAATTTGTACTGTGTGAAAGGTATTAACTCTTTCTACTTGAAGAAGCGAAGAAACCCCACATCCTAGTAATACATTCCCATTGCTTCCTCATCTAGATACTCGATCATTGAGGAGGGGGGTATGTCCTTCAAAGGTCAGATCATGTTGTGTCCACAATCGAATAGAGAGAGAGAAATAGAAGAATGAGAAGAGAATTGGAGTGTAACTAGTGCAGTCACATCTCCTTGTGAAGCTTGGTTGGTTTAGCCAAGTCTCGACTATGAAATGCATAATCCTTGAATCTTGGACCATTGTGGTCATGTATATATTTGATATTTGGCTTCTTTTTGGTAGAAAGTACTCTTTGCACTGCATTAATCTTTTGTGCCCTAATGGATGTAGTATCTTGTTTCTTCCATCCAATTTTTGGGGTCTTGGGAAAATTGTGCTAGTACATCATTCCCTCATCTGAAGCTTTATTTCAACCCCAAACTCCCTTCTTTAGACGTCTATGCCACTAGACATGGATGAAAATTCACAACCAAAATGGACCGACCTTTGCAACCCCATGCAAGTTGAGCTAAGTGTAGAGTACATGAGTTTAAAATTGTTTAAAAATAATAATAGTTAAACGTATGATACAAGGTGTCCTGCTTAGGCAAGTTTAAGTTGAATTCCAAACACGGTCTCATGAAACCCAAAGAATTAAGTGAAAGACCTAAAGGGTCTTAATTGAAGTTCCTAATAAAGTTCTTTTAGAATTAAGTAGATTAAGGCATAAACCAAGCTCCATCATTCATACATATATCCATTCGGTTCAATAATGAAACTTGTTCTGAAAAATGCCATTGAATGCAACATTTTTTTATGATGTTTTTTTAGGTTAAGCTTTTTATGAAACTTTTAAAGAATTTTACAATTTTTTATTGAATTTTATAACTTCTATTTTTTTAGAAAATTTTGAAGGAGTTAGTGAATTGCAAACTTGTTCTGAAAAATGCTATTGAATGCAAAGGAAGACATAACTCGAGTTAAGTATAGATTGCTGAAAATAATACTATACTATAATGACTCAAAGAATAACGAACAAACGAATAAACGAATAAAAGTCAATAATCCCCTTTATACTTAGGATCAACTAACCCTAATGATAACATACTCAAAAATGAAGATTATCGAGGTCAAGAGAATGCACACAATCAATGCCTCATCTTGTCTCCCTATACTTAAGGTAAAATATCCCTAAGTATAGAGAAGATTATTAACAGTTGAGGGACAAGCGAGAAAGAAGATGTTACACAAAATTGAAAACAATCAAAAGATGCAATGAGCGATATTACCCCCTATAGTTAGGATAAAGCACACCCTAAGTATAAGAAACAACAAGGGTAATAGAATAGAACAATATGAACACCATAATGTATACATCCCTCCTATACTTAGGATAAAGTACATCCTAAGTATAGGAAAAATCCTAAGTGAGACCTTGGAGTATAAGACAAATGAAATAAAGAATGAATAAAATAAAAAACACGTATGTACAATGTGAAAAAGAACAAAGCAAAGTAAAACTCAGGTATGAGATGCAAAATGTGAAGAATGAAGAACACATCTCATACAAAATTAATGGGGGCAATCTCAATGTTCGGCGACTCATGATCAATAAATGGTTTCAAATGCTACAAAGACCATATCTCCCCCTACTTTATTCCTTATATATTAAGTCAATGATTGACATTCTCACGAGGGTCTGGGTCAGTCTGTACTTATTAGATAATTATATCATTTTTCTCTTTTTCTTTTCTTCTTTTTTCTTTTTTTTGATGATATAATTGTTAATTATACAATATTAACAAGAGCATACATGATGATAGTTTATTGGATTTTAAATGTATTTATAAATATTTTTGCTAATATATATGGCTAAAACAAAAGAATAAAGAATGAGAATCATAGATTCATCAGTGTAGTTTGCCTTTATATCTTATCACTTTTATTTATTTTAATGCATTTTTATGGTTTTAGTTTATTTTTATTTTTTAATGTAATATAAATAATATTTACAAGGATATAAAAATATAAGAGGAATAAAATAATAAAGAATGAATTTCTCCTTTTATTTATATACATGCATATTGCACAATGAGGGTCCAAAAGCAAATTTTTGCATCTTAACTCCAAATTAAATGAAACCACTTTCATTAAATAGATAATTTACTTTTATGAACAATAGAAGTGAGTTTGGTCTATTTTGATCAGTATGGAGAAAATATTGGTCTGTAAAATTTTATTTACGGCATTTTATTATGTATGTCTCGAGCACACTATGCATTATTTTTGAATGAAATCAATTCTTTATTTTTATTTGTAATTTTATGTACAATGTTCATGTTCAAAGTTTATTGATTTGAAGTAGAAAAATAGGAAAACGAAATAGATTCTAAAAGCTAATTATTGATGAACAAAAATTAGGGTTTTAGTTGTATTATCTGTATAATTTCTCTACCCTCTCTCCAGTTATTTTATTCCTTATTGATCAAGTTATCAAGATGAGTAGTTATCATTGTCTAGTCACTCAGTGTTTTTGACACTTCATTCTTTTTCTTTTATTTCCTTTATTCTTTTATCTTGAAATTAAATAAATTATTTTATACAATAATATTGGTCAATTATTGAGATCTATTTTACACAATTTGTTGATATATACATGCATTTAGCTAGGGATTTAAGGCTAAAATGAAAGAATAAATGTGATGAAATGGATATTCATCAGTTGTATCTTTAACATCGAAGTATATGACAACTAATATTCAAATTATTCATTACTTAAGGTCAATTTTGTTATAATATGCATTATAAAATAATTTTTTATATTTAAAATTAGCATCAAATACCTTATATGTTGCTATAACATTAGTAACAATTATATGTTGCTTTTTTCAAGATTTTAATGAATCGTCGCTAGACATTGGACTAGAATTTAACTACGATAAGTTATAAGTTTGAATAGTAGAAACAGATGAGTAGTGTTATATAGATCATTGCTGATGATATAGCAACATATATGACATTCATCCCAAAATTCAAGTATAAAAAATAGTTTCGCAATGAATAATGTCGTTATTTTTTATTTGACATTAGACAATATAATGGTGGATTTTAAAAAAACATCATAAGCTCAATTTGTTATAGTGAATTACACCTGTAGTTAGTTGCTAATGCTGGGCATTAATATAAAATTTGTGGTCGGAATATTTAAATTAAATAGAAAACCCCGTGCAAATGCAAACCATAAAATTATATATCTCGCGTAACGTGAACGGATGAACTTCATTCTCCTTGTCTTCTAACAGAATTCGAAGAAAAGGGATATTGCTGAGAAAGTGACTGGCCATTAATGGTTCTCATAAATATTCATATATAATAACTCTCGTCACATTCTGCAAACGAAATACAAGAAGTTTCTGTTTATACGGACGCAGCTCTTATCCCTTATTAAAGTTGTGATGTGTACCATTTGTCAAGTTCGACATCAATTTCGATCAAATTGATGCAATCCCACTGACAAAAGATTGAGAAGGTTCAACAGCATAGATCCAGAACATGTTGTATATATTGTGCTTTTTTCGGCATCCAATTGCGCTGTGATTTAGTTTAGAGAGAGAGAGAACCTGACTTAAATGCCGTCAAGAGACATAGAGGACCAATAGTTGGCAACTTGGAGAAAACTTGAACGGGCAGTACACTACGAGACAATTAGTGTTCTCTAAATGAAGGCTGGAACAAGTTAAAATAATGCATGAATTTCAGACATCAAAACTTGGCTACCATCCTCAGCCACTACTGTTGATGAACGGATACAAATCCCATATGAAGTTTTTCACACCACAAATTTAGTGCATTTTGCAAAGATGCATATTCGTGGTGATCTGCATGTTTCCAGGAAGATTCTAATCTGATGCATTTTGCAAAAAGAACGGAGTCTTCAACTGCTATCAGAAATACTCCTCTTGGCACTCGTCATGAACTCTAGTGATACTTTCTGTCAACCTGAACAGACTAGTTTCCCACATGTAAACCCAAAATATATTTCACAAAGATGTTACTGAACTTTCATTTGTAACCTTGATGTTATCCTTTCTGCAATGATAAAGCAAGAAAAGGGAACTGTATGAGACCGAGCAGCGTAAGGATCTGGCATTGATTATACGCACGCACAGATGCTTTTCACAAAATTATTAGTCACGTATATTTAATCACATACCTTAACAACGTTTGTGTTCTTAACGAGAAGCTACTGATCTTGAACAAATTCTTGGAGTCCGTGCTCTGTTACTGAACAATTTTCACAGAAAGATCACAGAAAGATAGAACAGATTCATCGATAACACATCTCAACATTGCGAGGAAACTATCTCGAATGCTTCCTCTTTCTTCTGGGACTAGGAACTCTCAAAACTTGCATTTACTTACTAATAAATAACCAACTTTGTTCTCAATATATATTGTTAGAAAAGTCATGTTGAATGAACTGATTACTGACTATAACTACACAAACTGTCTCTGTTTTTCTCATGTGCCCTTGATTAAAGTACAATGGGCCTACTGATAAGCTAGCCCAACGGACCTACTGAATGCTGGTCCGGCCTGACTTCAACCCAATTTCTTTTTCTGTTACTATTTATTTAGCACCAGATGTTAGATGTTATCACTATAATGTGCAAATTGTTGGTGTTGGTGTGTTTAGGGTTTAGGTTTATGCGTTTGGACATATTATCTCACTCGTGATACTATGGCTTCGGTTGGTTGCAGGGTTGGGCATGGTTGGGTTGGGGTACACTAGTGTACCCCTCTTTCCAACCCTCCCAATCCTCCTCACTGTTTACTATTCACAAGGTTACTCCAAACCAACTCAACCCAGCTCAACCCAGCAACTATGGGTTAGAACGTGTGTAACTTGGAATCACAGGTGATATTATCTCACTCGCCAAGACTTTAAGCCCCTTAGTTTTTAAAGAGAAGCGTACACTCTTTGGGATATTCAGCAAATACACCTTCAAAGTCTCGAGAAACTTACACTCATTATCTTTATAAAGAGAAGAGTACTAAATACAGAGGCCCCCCAGGTTTTGGCTATTTTTGTTTTTGCTAGCTTGGTTGTTGAACAATTTTCTGCCACAAACTTTATTTTGATGAATGGAATATGATCGTTTATCCAAAAAAAAAGAGTAGGAATCGTTTCTTACCTTAGGAAATTTTTTACCTGTTGAAAATTATCATAGACACAAGTATTAATGTAGGCTCAACAACACTAAAGTTTCATTACTAAATGATCTCTCAATTCAACTCATTCTAGTTGAATCATTTTAACATGAAACCTGAACATTAAGTTGAACTCAGGTGCGATAAATGTAAGATTTGCATGGTTCCTGTATATAAAAATGATTCAACCAAGATGTCGACATATTTTCTCTTTTTTTCATATGGGTTATCCCAAGATCGGGGCAATCGTTCTATTTGAGTATGGTGTCTCTTAAGTCAATGATTTTTTTGGGGTGAAAGGACAAGTTGACATATTAGTCCTTTTAGGTACTGACCTTTAAACTTAAGCAATCTCAGGAAGTTGCTATTGTTTTTGAGGTGATTTTTTGTAGCTTTGTCCAAATGTTTTGTACATATATGTGTTCATAGAAAATAAAGAAGATTAACTATTTATTTAGGTGTATAATATACAGGTCTATATGTATAAGGAGGTTTAGTTTTTTGTTTTACCTTTTCTTGTCTTTTCTCCTTGTTTTATATGCTAATAGTTGAGTTAGTAACAAGGTTTTATTGCTTGTATTCTTTGTGGGGCGTTTCATATAGGTTATGCGAGTGTATATCAAGGACTTTGGATCAAATTTTGAGTACAAATATGTTAGTAACACATTTATTAATGCTCAATGAAAGAAATCTTGAGGAAGATATTGAATTTTCCATGAAACTAAATTTAGTCTTGAATTAAAATGAGAACACCAAGGAAGGCCACTTACATGATCAATGTAAATCACATATGCTCAACTTTAATAACCATCATCGCATGTGCTTACAGAAAGTGATCTTTCGAAATAAAACGTATGATTTTTCATGAAATTGACACATGTTTTTAATTAAGACAATGAACATGATGGAATGCACTCATCTTTACCATATATGCTCCACTTGAAGAAACGTCATCATCATTGATTAGGTTACAAATGGCACATACAATATCATCATCGTAAATTTTCTATCAAATGAATTAGACGGCATCCCACAAAGCATCACATCATGAGGAGAAATAGAGTTTTGCAATGCTCCAATAAATGTGACAAATATGGAAAATGTTTGATTACAACACAAGTAGTTAAGGACCGCAGTGCCCATCATCGCACGTGGGAACAAAGATAACATAATGTCTACAATATACCATTCACAAATAATGCAGCAAGTATCCCATAGAAACCAGCCTCAATCATACCTAAATGTGCAGCAACATGTCAAGTGAAAATTAGCTAGTAATTAACAACCAGAACCATACAGAGGGGAGTGTATATTAAAGAAAGATCATGCATCGTAGATCAAAAGTGAAACTTGTTGGACATGCGAGCCTACAGCGAGCCATTATGCAATAAATGTTATTGCGAATATCATTCTCTGATCTAAAATGAAGAATAACAAATTTGCATAATAGGTCCCTTAGTACAATTAAGGTTATGTACCATGGCCATCTTAATGATCATATAACTATTGATTCAATTATGGAATCATATAGGTTGGTGCTTGGATGAATATCTAATGGGTTAGATTGATGACTCATTAAGCACCATCAAATGATTGTTAAGAGATGATCTCCTGCCTAAGTAGGAGATGACAATCCTTTCTCATTTGGCCGATATCTAACCGACCTCTTGATGCAGGTCCTCTGCATGGGTAAAGAGATCCAGAGGTGTTATAAGTTAGGTCAAAGAATTGACTTAACAAGATCAAGATAACCACAGTCATATGCCACATGTTCTCACTATATAGGCACGCATCCTCTGACCGGAGACAGGTGTGTTACTATATATCTGAGTATGTACATTTGGCAGACCAATAGATTCATGACCTAACCAAGGTCTATACACGGACGCGTTGGTGTGCATGCAGGGGCATATGAGTAATACGATCTCTCAAAAGGATCATATAGGTTCATTACTGAAGCGGAAAACATGTGCTCACTCATGAGATATTGGAAATAATTAAATTCCGTGCACGGTCGCCTCGCTTTGGAAGCTTGACTGAAGTTGTAGGTTTGATATATACTTCGGAAAGTATATGATCAACACCTAGGTATGATATATGCTTTTGGAAAATATATGATCGATACCAACTCACAATGATCGAATAAGGAACTTAATCATAAAACCCTGAAGGAGACAGACTTAAAGAGATCTAAAACATTGGGTTTAATCTGGGTCTTCTAGTATGCATGATTAGTATTGGGAATACCTGAGGGTGATGTGATCATAAACGATTGTATAACCATGACACTTCCATTCCGAGGGAGTGATGAAATAGGTCTGGATTTTAGTGACTTATTTCATAGAGAAGTAATCTAATCTTAGTCCAAATATGGACATTGATCTGATTGTGATTCAGATGCAATGAGAAGATTAGATCTACAGCTTTGATTTAATCAAACATCTATGGCAGGTCCGCAAGATCTCGATTTGAGATGTAATCTCAATATCCAAGTCACTATACATGGAACAGTACAATCGCCCTGTCCTTATCTCTAGGTATCCGCGAAGAAAGCGCATTATCATTGAAAGAGTTCATGGATAATTTCATTGTTGATGCGTATATGAGCATTGAGAAAATTGATAATTAAATGTGATTTGATTATCATGAAAAATATGAATTTGATTCATATTATAAGGAGAGTTATCTAAAATAATTAAATGTAATTTAATTATCACAGATGTGAATAATGTGAATATGATTCATGTTATTTGGGCACATGAGAAAAGAGATCCAAAATGATTAAATATGATTTAATCATCATGGATATGAATAATGTGGATAACACTATCTATATTAATCAGGTATATTATAAATGCAATTTATAATATATTAGAGATAGCGTATTATGATTTATATTTTGTTAATTAATTATTTATGTGAATTGGATTCACATTAGATAATTAATTGAAAATATAATTTACATTTTGTTTTGGGATGTGAATGTGATTCACATTTTTCAATAGCATCATTGAAATATTTATAAATTAATTTGCAATTAATTTTTTCAATATATTTACAATAAAAGTTGTTGTAAATATTTAAGAGGATAATATGAGATATTATATATCACATAAAATAGAGAAAAATAACCAATATAATAGGTGGTGGACGGTCACCCTTGAAGTATTCAAATGTGTTCATCCCCCCCTAATTTAGGAGTTGACTCTCTCTCTCTCTCTCTTTCTCTTTATCCTCTTATCTAAATTGATTTAATTAAATTAAATTATGTTGAAGATAATTCAATGTATATTTAATTTATTTTAAATTATTTATTGTTGTGTTTTCACAACAAAATCATGGTCATTGAAAGAAACACGAATCAATCTCAATCATTGATTTTTATTTTATCCATGGATTGAGATCCATGGATCCCAAAATCCTATATAAGAAGAGGCACCCCTTGCCCTTCGAGTTACACAATTACGAATGCTCTCTCTTCCTATCTATTTCTCCACATGCCAAACCACTCTCTCTCTCTCTCTCCTAGAGGCATTGTGAGAGTCGTCATCGTTGTAGCATCGTCGTTATGATGCTGGATCATCTTCTTGTATATCTCTGTCTGCTTCGGTGTTCCTCTCTCATGAAGAAGATGTCGGATCTCATTTGACGAGATCAGGAGATTTGTCACTTGGATCATCAACATGGATTACGAGAAGGACGCGTCTCATCAATGCGCTCGCAAGTGTCTCCTCTGTCAGATTGGATTTGAGAGAGGAGGTCTCTTTGTTTAGATACTTGATTGCAACCACACTTCAAGAGGTAACCTTAATACCTATTGTTGTTTAGATGAAATGATCTGAGAAATTTTCTTGGACCATGTGGTTTCATCATTTTAAAATTTTTTAAATTCCCTTGCCCGGAGCAACTAGTGTGACTAGTCTCTCCCGGTCGCATTCGATGCAATCCTCACACTTATGTGATGCACTTAAGAATCTTTCCATATCCTTCAAGTGGTATCATAACTAGGTTGGAGATTTTGGATACGATCTATAAACCTAAGAAGACTTGGGTTCATAAGGGATTGTAAAAATTTTACCGCATTTCAAATTTCGCAGCCCTGATTTGTGATAAATTTTGGCCCTTTTTAAAATGTTTAAACATGAAACTATCACTTCTATCCCATTAATTGAGGAAACTGGGGGATTTGAGTTTGGTAATTTGGATTCGGTTTGTTCAATTTATGATCATTTTAATGACCATATGTCCACAGTTTCGAGGATGGTGAATAATGACTTAACTAAAGAGTTTATTACGGTTAAAAAATACCTGAAAATATGGGTTTATCACTTGAGTTCTATTTTAAATCAAATTAGAAACTTTAGAAATTTATTTTGCTTAATTTTAATTTAAATTGATTGGGATATGTTAATTTTAGTAAGTAGAGATCACTACTAAAAATTACATACTCGATCATGAACATTGTGATTGTCATTTAACTAACTTGTGAAATTAATAGTTAATTTCTTAAAATAATTATGGATAATATTTGAGAAATTAATGATAATTGTTCCCTTAAGTGACATTGCCTCAACCAATAAAGTATTAGATATGATCTGTAGGTCACTAATTGGTTACTTGATACACTTTCATTAAACAAGTTACTTGAATAGGTTTGGGAATTTGTTTAGAAAATTTCTTTATAATCAAAATGGTTTTGATTATTACTATATGGTATAATTTCGATTAAAAAACCGATGAACATCTCAAGTACACAATGATCAATTTGACATTATCCTTTCTTGAGGTGGATATGGTGGCTAGTCGAGGAGCGTTAGGGTAGCATGTTGCACTGTTGTCCCACTCCCGTCGATACTTGCCATGACAGCGGGTAGGAACTCAATAATGCAGGAGAGATCACGGTATATTTTTCTAATTATTAAAATTTGAATAATACGTACTTTGAGACAATACCATTCTTTCAAGTAACAATCAAGTTTATTGATTGTATAGGATTGATAATTGATTTAATGTGATTAAATTGATTATATCCAATTAAAACACTCTATTATGAATAGAGTTGTATTTCTCTTGGAAGAATTAATCATAATGAATATGATTCATAATGATTGATTAGAATTTGAACGTGATATGCAGGATCACATAAGTTACATTCACGGTCTCCCGTCAAGGCGAAGGATTCTGTCGCCATGGATTGTATGTAGGAGACGCATGTCCAAAGTGACATCTTCTATATGCAAGCGCATTTGTATCGGGCTCTTCGCTTCTCAAAAGAGCAAGGATGTATACGTAGTGACCACGATATTGGATCCTCATATTATTGTTATGACATTGGATTGCGCATAGCGAGTTGTATTCCTGTTGATGGTTGGTTCAATTAATGACAGGTCAACATCATCTTAGGGGTGGTGGGCCAAGGTGTTAAAGACTGAATTGGGAATGCAAGTTGACTTGCAAGGAGAAATGTGTTCCTGCTTCTTTTTATCAATTGTGCAGTTTCTCATATTATTGGGATGTGACAAAGATAAGGAAGGCGATCCCAGATCATGCTGAGATATAATGGTAAGTATATCTCTTATATTGAAAGTGATTAATGAAATGAACTTTTAATGTTGACAAGGCAAGACAACTTTGATATAAAATTCCTAAATCAAAGTAAAATATTTATATGTATTTATGCAAATTTCTTATTTCAGATAACCCTCATTAAACCCACTCAATAGAACACTCAATAATAATTAGTAAAATATCATGGATTGGATCTGTGATCAAGATATTATACTTGCAATTGGACACATAATGTATGTGGTTGCCATGTGCAAGTTTCCTCATAGTAATGAGGAATGACAATTAAATAGACAATAGGACTACAACCCTAGGGTTTGTATGTCTCTATAGTCTTGATCTAATCGAATGTACATGGGAAGTGACACGTTGATGATGATCTTAGTTGTCAAATAATCCTTATAAAATCTAAGAATATGTCTTGGCATATATATGTGCTCTCGACATTTAATCATGAATAGCTTGGTTCACTACATCATGCAGAATGGTGGCTCTATAGGAGATGATGTATTCAAAATATTGAATTCCTACCTGAATCAATTTTTTAAGAGTTAAGATGTATGTAGATATGATGAGAGCCATCATTCTATTATTTGTACTCTAGTCATTCATCAAGCTTTATAATATTCACATTGTATGAATTGAATGAAGCATGTATAAATGTTGAAGTACTCTTATATTGATATCTCTTGAATTCAATATACAAATCCTTTGTATTAAGAAATTATTGTTTATAAATGAAGGGAGCGCAGTGGAAGCATGGGTCTGACCCAAACAAGAAGGAACGTCAAGGAGTTGACGGTGCTTCTATAAATTCCATATAACATCCAAAGAGTTGGAAGAATGCCAATACTGCAATCTTCCAATGTATTGATAGTGTGACAATCTAGTATATCTCGGATCCTTTGAGAAGGACTCAAATAGCGCATCGGAATAACCTATATCTACATAATCATTGATATTGACTTTCTTATTTGATAAGATCAAAGTCTATCAATTGTATCTCTTTCTTCTAATGGCATTTGAATGGGTTGCATGTATCTTAGAAGACAAAAAATGATATTATGGTTTAATAGTCATCCATAGATATTGATCCAATTGTTGTAACAATCTCTATTGGACTGATAGACTTCATATTTTCAGTGGGAGAGTTCTTAGTCTTAGAGAATATCTCTATGACCTGCATATTAGAATCCACTCATTGTTTATTCTAAATGTTGGAAATGAACATGAATTTTGGGATAAACCTATCATAGACAGTTACGATGGATATATTTCAGATAGTAATCTAACATCTAATGACTATTAAATTAGAAAATTAATGAATGATTTATTAAGATTTCTAATACTGAAAGTTAAACCTTATTAGATCAACAGGAGGATGAAAATCACTTGACAATGATCTAGCATTAAGCCTTGGACATTTGTCTGTTGATTTGATCAGTAGACTAGTAAGAGATGAAACTTTAGAAAGTCTAAAATTTCAAAACTTACATACTTATGAATATTGTATTCAAAGTAAAATGTCCAATACACCCTTCTTTGGGAATGGTGTTAGATGTCAAGATATTCAAGATCTCATACATATTGATGTATGTGGATCATCTATATCGTAATAAATATTAATGATATGTGATATCTATTGACGATTATTTTTTATATGAAATTCTTCCCTTCACCATAGAAAGCTTTGAAATATTCAAAGATTTCACAAATTTGATTTAGAATCAAAGTTTGAAGGAAGACGAAATGAGTTTAATCTGACCTAGGTAGCAAATACCTATTAGATGAGTTCATGGAATACCTTACGGAGAAAGGAATATCATTCTTATCTCACTGCTCCTAATACACCTAAACTCAATGGAGTTGTAGGGAGATACAATTGGATCATGTATGACATGATCTTATCAGTGATGAATATTAGCATTATTACATCTTAGTTTCTAAGGTATATGTGTAGTAGAGACTAATATATATATATATATATATATATATATCCTTGATAAGGTTCCATGCAAGTAAGCCGGAGGCTTGCACTAGAGAGTGCTACTTCATTTGAAAAATAAAGGATGGTATTGGATACCTACTTTGTGACCTATAGATTCTTAAAAGATCTCATCTTTGATAATGTGATTCTTAGAGGATGTGACTCTTGAGAATAAAGAGGAAAATGAAGTGAAGGAACTCATTGAATCTTGAGAAGATAATGAGGCCCCTGAAATCAGAAACTAAAAGGACAATTACAGATGAAACACTAATACCTCTTGAAATGAGTTTGAGAATGGATTCCATGTGTCAGTTAAGTCTGAAAAATGATCTAACTTCATGTGATGTAGCTTATAAAGATCATGTCATGAAAGTATGGATGTTAGCAATAAAGTCTAAAGTAGACTTCATATACAAGTGTTGTATATGGACTCTCGAGGATCCACCTATATAGGTAAGACTCGTTAAGGTGTAAATGGATCATCAAGAGAAAGAGGTAACCTGATGAGAAGGTATAGACCTTCAAAGCGCGGCTCGTAGCCATGAGCTACACATCGAAGAGAAGACATTTCCTGCAATGAGACTTGCTCTTCAGTAACCATGCTTATACCCATCAGAATATTGCTAACTATAGCTGTACAACTTGACTTTGGCATCTTCAAGATAAAAGTCAAGATTGCATTTCTATATGAATACCTCTCTGAGGATATTCATATGAAGTAGCCCCAAAACTTCATGGTTGAGGAAAACAACGTATACAAGTTGAATAACTCCATCTATAGATTTAAATAAGCTTCTTGTAGTTGGAACATAAGATTTGATGAAATTATAAATGTTATGATTTCAGATAGAATATTAACGAACCATGTGAAGCTTAGTAGGAGTGCCATTATGTTCATCATGCAAAATGTAGATGATATCCTAATCATTTGGAATGATATAAGGATAGTAATAAGTATTCCATAGACTGGTTATTCCATACCTTGAGATATGATCTTAAGGATACCTCTCAGATATTAGTTCTAAAGATGTTCAGAAGCAAAGAGAAGAGGGTATTGGGACCGTCACATTAGTTGTACACCTTAGACATGTTTCATTTTCTGGAAATTTCCAAGAAAGGCTTCCATACCTTGAGATATGTGATTAAACGAGATGTATGAGGGTCTAAATGTCTCATACAAGGCGGAGACAAAGTCGTTGTGGCGACCCTCAGTAAATCCCGATTAAATCAACAATTAACCTACAAGATCAATCAAACAATGTAAAGCAATATGTGGAGTTAAAATTTATTATAACACTCCAACAAGGATGTGTATAGTGCAAGTATGTGTAGAGGTCGAACTCAGGGAGCTAGCAAGATAGATTAAGGAAATAATGCACAAAATGAATGTGATGATTTGTCTACCAATGCTATTTTTTTGTGGGTTTTTAATTTTATATTTTTTATTTGATTTTTGATTTTACATTTTTATGTTTTGATTTTTAATTTATATTTCTTTTGTTATTTTGTATTTTTTTGTCTTTTCTTTTTCCTTTAATAAAGATATAATATATATAAGGAATATCTATACACCAGAGATAAGAGAGGGATAAAATAGGGAAAAATACTCAAAATACAGAGAATAGAATGTTTTTGTGATTTTTATATTTTTCTAATGATTTTTTGATTTTTCTAGATTTTCCTAATTTTTTGGGTATTTTTAAAGTCAAAAAATACTAGTAAACAGTGAAACAAATGGTTGTCCGAAATTAAAATGAGGATGAAAAATATCAAACAGTGTCCAAAATTCCTCAAATTAATTTTAACATGAAGACAACAAAATAGGGAAAATTCAGAAACTAAAATTGTATTTTTAGGATTTTTGTAGAATTGTTATGATTTTTATGAAGGATTTAGGGTTTTGTAATTTTAGGTGTTTTCTTTTGAAAATTTTAATGTTTTTTTGTTTAAAATGAACACACATGAAAAAAAATTTGGAATTTTTCTAAAAAAGTTTATATTTTTTAGGGATTTTCTGATGCAAACAATGCTGAAAGTGCATATTTTTGAATTTTATAAATAATAAAATGAAATAATAATGAAAAATAAAAATATGCTGTGAAACTAGATAGTAACATGAGCTTATGTTTGGTAATTTTTAGGATTTTATAGATGCTTGAAATAAATAGGGACAATGAAGAGAAACTACACTACTAGCAAGGGCATATATGTAAATATTCAGAAGTTCAAGTGTCACGGTGCAATTTTACAAAAAATATTTAACATTAAACACAACTTCCTAGATTAAATATAAATACACAAACCTAGAGGGGGGTCACTGCAAAATTTCTAGACTCACGAGCACTGGGCACGTGACCTGCCAGGGGTATTTTTGCAATATTACAAAGTTTCAGGGGCTATCATGCAATTTTAAAAAATAATACAAATAATAAAAAGTTTTTGGACTTAAATGAAATAAACAAACCCCCAGGGGGACCTAGCAAAATACCCTTCACCTCACGTACACAGACACGTGAGGTGACACAGCGAGGACCTAAATGCAAATAATGAAAGTATGGGGGCCTAAATGCAAATATTACAAAACATTTATAACAGCAAATGAAAGTTTTAATACTAATATTAGATAGACAAAATGGCGAGTGCTGAGGTGCAAAGTACACACGCCTAATATCCTCATACGCGATCGGACGACTGGGAAGTGGTCACTTGTCCACGTGGCGCGTGCACAACACGCGATGACGGTTCGTAGCTAACGGCCACGATTAGATCTCTAGTGGTGGATCGGACAGCTGAGCGGTGTGGAGATCCAACGGTGGCTGCTTGATCCAGAGGTGTGACCCGATCTAACGGTGCAGGAGCAAGGACGAAGAACAGGGAAGAACACCAGTGAGGCGAACTTCCCCGCTCCAAATCTCGATGCTCTGGCGGTCTTCAAAGCTTCAAAAATGGCCGGTGATGCTCCTGGGGTCCTGCTCTTCCTGCTGGTAGCTCCAAAAGATTCTGGTGTGAGCCGGAGCTCGCGGGAAGGCAAGGCGGAGCTGAGTGGCTCCTCTTGTCTCCGGTGAAGCTCAAAATGAGCTCTAGGTACCTCTTCAACGTGCGTGGACCTGCAAAAAGGGGTGAGAGGGTCCAGATCCAAATGCCAGGACCCCACAGTGGTGGAAAGGTGACGTGAAATGGTGACGCAAGATGGTGGCCGGAGGAGCACTCCGGCGAGGTGCAGTTTGAGTGATTTGATGGTCAAAACGTGATGATTCTTGGGGGATTAGGATCCTAAAGCTACGGGAAATAAAATATGCAAGGAAATGAGAAGAAAAGAGCAACCCTCGAAGTTGGTAGACCTGAGGAGGAAAACCTTGATGCCAGAGATGGCGGAGGTGGTGGAGATGCCTCTGACCGTCCTCAACTTGCCCAACGACACGGGGGTGGAGCTGTCACCTCCAGGCACCCGTAGAGCTCGAAAGGAAGGAAGAAGGCGGACCAAAGGGACTCAAATTTTGAAATGGAAGTCGGGTCTGCATATAAGGGGTTGACGTACAGGCGAGGAAGAACGAGACGCAGCGGCTGTCACATCGATCCATCGGTCGAGGTTTCACCTAGGCGTGGGTGCCCATTGAACGAGGAACAAAAGTCGTGAAGGGACTTAGCCGAGAAGGTGCAAGGATGTTCCTCGAAAAAAATCGAGAAACGAGGTCAAAAATGCAGCTCTGACAAGGTCACATGGGGGAGGACAACCGGTTGACCGAGGTCAAGTTGGACTGTCACCTGGTTGGTCCACGTGGACCAACTAGGAAAAATCCCTAGAAATGTTTTATTATTTCAATTTAAATTAGTAAATGAATTTATTAAGTTTTTATTTCTAAATTAAAAATGTTTATTATTTTATAAAGTACTTTAGTACAATTTTTATTTATTTTTATTAAGTATAAAAATACAAGTTGCCTTTTATAGCCTATATAGGTATACACATCTATGTATTTTATTAATTTATTTTTTTGTATATTTATTTTATTTATTTTAGTTTATTATTTTATATATTTATATAGTATTTTTACACACTTAAATATATTTTTATTTTATTTTTTTGAGGTATTTTATACACTTAATAAAATAGGAGTATTAATTATATATATCTGTATAGGTATTATACCTAGGTATTGTATACAGGTATTTTATTTTTGTATTTTATTTATGTTTTTATTCCTGTTTTAATATGTAAATATATTAAAAATAATATTTACAAAATTATGAAAATAAGAAATTATAAAAATAAGGAATAAATAATAAAATGAATATTTTAATCTGTACAAGTATACAATAGGGGTCCAAAACTCAACTTTCAAAGAGTAGCTTCGCAACATAAGAAACCACCTCCATTAAATAGCTTATAAGAAATTATATAAAATTAAAGGTGAGTTTGACGCATTTCGAGTTTTTATTTGGGAGATGCGGGTCTGGGAAGTTGGGATTCTGGATTCTTATTCAGATCATAACTTTTTATCTATACATTATTTTTGTGTGAAAAAAATATATATTTTTCTTTATTTAATTATCTACAACTTTCATATACAAAGTTTCTTTATTTTAGGTATAAAAAAGTGGAACCAAAATTAGGTCCCAAAATGAAATAAATAAAGGGATTTTTATTGGTATTCTGGCCCTTATCTGCCTCTACTTTATTCCTTGTCGACCTATTCATCTAGATGCCTAGGTCTCGGGGTGACGGGTCATAAAATATTTACAATATTTTATTCTTTCCTTTTTCTTTTCTTTATTCTATAACTTTGTCTTTAAAAACTGTATTTTATGCATTATTTACACACACCTGCATGAATGCTAAGATGCACTAATTAAGGGTATTTACATGCATTTGCCAGGGTTTTTGAGGCCAAAATGACTGAATAAAGATGATGAAATGTGGATTCATCATCCCCCTATACTGTGCCTTTGCTAGTCCCTAGCAAACACATGCAATAAGTGTAGAAAGAAAAACAAATAAAAGAAAAAGAAGAAAATTGGATGAAGTAAAATTATCAAACTTGTCTTCGCAAAATCAAAGTTTGGAGCTTAAGTCGGACCTTTGGAATTTTAGTGTGGGCGGAACCTTAATTAGAACCGGACTTGAAATTTAACAGCCTTCAAGAATCCCAAAACTCTGTTCAAGTCTCCTCAATAGCCAGGTCAGAAATATTTCAACTCATACGCAAACCCTTACGACTATGAATCTGACTTGTACAGTGTAAGTGATGGTGGTTCTCCCCAACTGAAATGATAAAGAGACTGGCTTCTCCAATATGACAACCCAATAATTCCCCAATCCAACAAGTCATTCCTCAAGGAGCAAGGTATTCCCTTCTAAGTTCAAGTGCAACCAGCTCAAGAGGAGGGGGTGAAGAGAAGAATGGACGGTAGCCAGTGTAGCTACCTATCCTAGGATGCACGACCAGTGTAGTCAAGTCATCTAGCTGCAGGCTCACATAATTTGACTTTGAAGCTCAAGCTTGTTTATTTGACTATACACATATGTACACTCCGGCAGGCATTTTTTTTGTACAAGCCTGTCCACTTTTTTGGAGTTTTTGCTTTTTGCATTTTTTTAATACTATACATGGCAGCATTTACATAGGGAGCTTTTCCACTTGAGCCAGTAGACTATCCCTCTTTTGAAGGTTTATTGCAACCCACAATCTCCTGTCCTCTAAACTCAGCATCTCCGGATTGGGTTGGGATGCACTTCCCTCCCTGGAGGAGGACAAGTGTTTCCACCAGTGTGCGTCTCATACCAGCAAATCCAAACCCCTCACCATTCCAACTGAGTTGAGCCAAGTGAAAGGTGCATGTGTCCAAGTTAGGTCATTATCAATAAGAGTCATGCGTATGCTCTGAAATACTCTACTTAGGCAGTCAAGAATCCATTGAACCAAGTCTCGTGATCCTCAAAGAATTAAGTCAACTAGACCTGAAGTATCTTAATTATAGCTCCTATAAGGTTCCTATTAATTAGGTAGATTTTAAGGTCCAACCAAGCTCCAATCTTCGAAATTTACTTAGACTCGTTCAATTATCAAACTCACTTCGACAAATGCTCATGCTATGCAAATGCTATGCAGAAAATGTTTTTGAGATGCAATTTTCAAAGATTTTGAACTTTTTATGGATTTTTTGAAAAGATGATGCATATGCATTTTTTATATTTTTCAAAGAGATTTTCAATTGTTTTTGGATTTTACTTGCAAATGTTTTTGGGATTTTTGAAAACAAAAAGGTTTTGGCAAATACTAGGTATAAATATTTACACGGGGATGCATCTTGTGTTTACATGAAGTGGATTTTAAGAATTCACAAAGGGTAAGTGGTCAATTTTATAAGTATATATATAATGAAGATTTTTAGGCGGGATGTATATATTTCTCAAACTTATTTGACAAAGGTTTTTCAAACAATTTTGAAAACTTTAGTCCAAAATATATTTTACAAACAGTTTTTACAAACATGTACACATATTTGAAAATCATTTTGCAAAGGTTTTCCAAACAGTATATATAGAGTTTTCACATATTTTTGCAACCATTTTTCAAACCATTTGCAAACCATTTTTCAAACCTTTTTATTTCACACAAAGAAAATAATTTTACAATCAAAATATTTTTACAAAGGTTGAAAACATGTTACAAAACATTTTCCAAATAGTTTTCAAAAGATTTTCACAAGGATTTTCAAACTATTTTTCAAACATTTTGCAAAAAATATTTTCACCACATTTATTAATCAGTAAGTACAAAAAGAATTTGAGGAATACATACGTCTTTTTATTAAGGTTTTTAATGAATTTTATAAGTATAATTAGCCATAGTTATTAGTGAAAATACGAAAGTACTAGTTATGGCTAAAGTATATACGCAGTATATATGACCCCCTGTACTTAGCTTGAGTTATGTCCTCATAGATAGAAGAGAAAAGAGAAGACATAACTCGTACTAAGTATAGAAAATTCGAAAGAATAAATGAATAAGAGATGAAATGAATAATCGAACGAGAAGTTGACCGTCCCCCCTATACCTAGGATCAACTACTCCTAAGTATAGCAGACTGTACACAAAGCAGGGAGGGTCAAGGGTGGGAATTAACAGATCGTACTAAGACTGCCTCCCCCTAACTCGGGGTGCACACCCCTATACTTAGGACAAAGTACGTCCTAAGTATAGAAGACTGACACAAAGAGGCGGCACCTTTTTGAATGATAAAGAAGGTAGAAGAGGAAAAGAAGAAAAGAAGAAAAGAGAATATACACTTGGGAGGATCCCATCCTTTATCATGAAGGAGGGGATAACATCTGGAGGAGGTGCATTCCTCAAGAAGAGCAGCATAGCGTCCTCACATACTGCCACAAGCTTGAGGCAGGAGGACATCATTCTGGGAGATGGACAACACAGAAGGTGTTCCAATCCGACCTTTGGTGGCCAACTCTATTCAAGGATTCTGATGAATTCGTGAAGAGATGTACTGACTGTCAGAAGATGGGTACTTGCGGACAGAGAGACATGATGCCCATGCAACCCATTCCCTTTTGTGAGTTTTTTGATGCATGGGGGATTGATTTCATGGGCCCATTTCCTAAGAGTTAGGGGTTTGAGTACATTTTTCTTGCTGTGGATTATGTGAGTCGTTGGGTTGAGGCCATCCCCGCCCGAGCCGCAGATGCTAATACTGTGTGTCGCTTTTTGAGGAAAAATATCATTTCACGGTTTGGGGTACCTAGAGTTCTGATTTCAGACGGGGGTCTCACTTTATTAATGACAAGATACTTAGGGCCCTTGCAGATGAGTTCAGCATTGACCATCGTGTTGCCACTCCATACCACCCTCATACTAATAGTCTTGCTGAAGTATCGAACAGGGAGATCAAGACTATCTTACAGAAGGTTGTCCGCCCAGACCGAAAGTATTGGTCACAACTTTTGGACTCGATCTTGTGTGCCTATCGGACTTCCTTCAAGACACCATTAGGGATATCTCCCTTTCGTCTCGTCTATGGCAAGCTGTGCCATCTACCAGTGGAGATCAAGCACAAGTCACTATGGGCAGTTACTGAGTTATTATTAGATCCCAAGAGTATAGGAGAACAAAGGAAAGCAGAGTTGGCAGCCCTGGAGGAACTGAGAGACACAGCCTTTTCTAGCATCCTATAGTATAAGGAAAAGGTTAAGACATGGCACGATTATCATATCAGCCATAAACAGTTTGAGCCCAATCAATGCGTATGGTTGTTTGATTCTAGGCTGAAATTATTTCCAGGGAAATTACAGAGTAAGTGGAAAGGACTGTATGTGGTCACGAAGGTACATGACAATGGTAGTATTAACATATCCGAGTTGTCATCTTCCTCTACTTTTCGCATCAACGGTCAACGCTTGAAATTATATCTTGATCATGATCCACCGATCGTTGACGTTGACCCCATTCATTTGGTATGAGATGTGCTCTTTGACTCACATCACCTGCATTTCATACATGATATCACTTCTACCTTCCACTGTATAGATCCATTTGTCCATATCATTCATTCTTTCTTCCGTATGTCTGCCACCCCATTGCCATCCTATGATTTTGCTATACTTAGGATGTACTTTGTCCTAAGTGGTAAAACTTGGCCTTCGCAAGAAAGGTCTCAAGTTTCTTCCTGGGCCAACCCTGTGGAACCGTCTTGGTGACAAGATAGTTCACAATGTCGTCGTACCACAGGAGCGAGGTGATAGCCAAGATCGCCTCATCTGGAAACGTCTCTGTAATAGGTGCGCTGGGCTCAGATTCCTCAAGGTTCTCTAAGCGGGAGAGGTGATTCGCCACCACATTCTTATCTCCAAGATTATCCTTAATCTCAATGTCAAACTACTGGAGCAGAAGGATCCATCTGGTAAGGCGAGCTTTGGCATCCTTCTTGGCCATGAGATATCGGATGGCAGTGTGATCTGTAAAGATAGTCACTCTAGATCCGAGAATATATGATCTGTACTTATCCAAAGCAAAGACTACAGTTAGCATCTCCTTCTCAATCACAGTGTAATTCCGCTGAGCGGCATCCAAAGTCCGGCTAGCTTAGTGAATGGCATACGACAATCCATCCCTCCTCTGTCCAAGCACAACCCCTACGGCAAAATCAGAAGCATCCGTCATGATCTCTAAAGGGAGAGACCAATCGGGTTGCTGAAGGACAGGAGCCATGACAACCACACTTTTGAGTCTGGAAAGACGTAAGACACTTATCATCTACAAGGAACTCAGTGTCTTTCGTCAGCAAATCAGTGAGTGGTCGGGCAATACGACTGAAGTCCTGAATGAACCGTCGGTAGAAACCGACATGCCCAAGAAAAGACCACAATTGACACAAATTGGATGGTGGATTGAGTTTTCTAATGATATCCACCTTAGTCGGATCAACCTACATGCCCCTGTTGGAGATGATATGGCCAAGGATAGTCCCTTGAGTCACCATGAAGTGACTCTACTCCCAAGATAAGACAAGGTTGACCTCTATGCAGCGCTGAAGCACACGGTCTAGGCAGTCAAGACAAGCATCAAACACTAAACCGAGAAGTCATCCAAGAAGACCTCCAAACAGTCACCCACCATGTCTGAGAAAATGGACAACATGCACCTTTGGAATGTCGTCGGGGCCTTACATAGACCAAAGGGCATCCGTCTGAAAGCATAAGTCCCAAACGGACAGGTGAATGTCGTTTTATCCTTGTCTTCGAGTGCAACAACCACTTGATTATATATAGAGTACCCGTCAAGAAAACAATAGTGACTCTTCCCAGCTAGCCTCTCGATAATATGATCAATGAATGGCAGCGGGAAATGATCCTTCTTGGTGGCCTCATTCAATCGTCTGTAGTCCACACAGACCCTTTAAGAAGTGGGTACCCGGGTAGCTATCTCCTCTCTAGACTCGCTCACAACTGTAGTGATACCCGTCTTCTTGGGTACCACATGCAATGGACTAACCCACTTGGAGTCGGAGATGGGGTAGATAAAATCGGCACTCCACCACTTCGATATTTCCTTCATGACCACATCTCGAAGATTTGGGTTCAACCGTCGTTGGAACTCACGCGATGGCTTAGCATCCTCTCCGAGATAGATGTGGTAGGAGCATAGGGACGGACTAATCCCCTGTAGATCAGCTATACTCCATCCAATCGCCTTGCGGTTTCTTTCAAGAACCTCCATCAGACGAGATTCTTGTTCTCCAGTCAAATCTGCTGAGATAATGACTGGGTGCATATATGGCTCACCCGCAAGGAATCTGTACTTCAACGACTACGGCAAGGGCTTCAATTCCAGACAACTAAGAGGTGGCAGATCTGGCTTCTGATATGTTTGTATGAAGGCTACCAGGTCTGCATGAGAGAACTCTCGTTGCTCACAAAAATCTGACGAAGGGAACCATGTTGAATCATCTATGAATTGTACTGGCTCGCACTCCGTCCTAGCTGTCGTCTCAGAAGAAATCAGACATGGCAAATACTCATCAAAATCATCCCAATCTATGTCTGACGCTGAGGGAACTGAATATGAAGAACACGAATGAAATTCTGCTTCACCGCTCATCCCAGAACTCTCGGCCTCAAATGTGTCCCCTCCCAGGGGTGTGCTCTCCAAGCTCTCAACTGCCATAAGTTGTAAGTATGTGGAATCTGCGGGCAAGGCGAGGGCTCGCGCTACGAGATCTGTCCAAATGGATTCATCATCTATCATCACAAAATCACACTCCTGGTGGACGCCTCGCTCAGCCTCTGTCATCTGCTCGGTATCACTGGACTGCTCTGAGCATGCTGATTCTCTCGCTCTGGTCTCGTTGATCGTCTCTATTTGTATACTTTCGCCCACTACGTGAAAGTAAACCTTCCCACAATCATGGTTGGTCACCGCCTTGGCAGTGGACAAAAATGGTCATCCAAGTATGATGGGGGCATTTGTTACCGAGCCAGGGATCTCCATGTCCAATACAACAAAGTCCACGGGGAATTTTAGGCCCTGAATGGTAACAACCACGTCTCTCAACAACCCCTTCGGCCTCTTAATCGATCGATCAGCAAACTGAAGGACTGTCATACTCCGAAGAAGAGGACCAAACTCGAATCGGTCGAGTAAGCCTGCCGAAAGGAGGTTGATAGAGGAGCTGTTGTCTAATAGAGTACGGTCAAACTGCTGCTCCTGAATCTCGCATCTGACATAGGGAGCTCCTGCATCAGGTTTCTTGGCTGGCAGTCTGTTCTGAATGGCAAAGCAAGTAGAATGGGTGAGCACATGGATCTCATCTCTGCAGTTCCTCCTCTTCCTACGGACTGTAGTTTCTCTCTTAAATTCTTTTGGAAGAGGGGGATGTGATCAAGCGCCTCTTGTAGAGTCAGCTGGATCTGAAATCTGTTAATCATCTGGTTGCTGAACTCTAACTGGTGAGTCTTTTCGGATTTTCTTTTTTATTCCCCTTCACTAAGCGGAGTGCTTGAGCGAATGGTAGGGGCCTCCTCAGATGGAGGACTAGGAATAGGTCCATGTGCTTGTGAAGGAATACAATGATCATTAAGCAACACATATGGACTCGAAGTGGATACAGAAACCTTTCCTTTATTCATATTTTTGTTCTTTTTCTTGTTACCACAGTCCCGAGATACAAAAGGTGGCAACACAACAGGTGGGAGCTCAACAAAAGTCGAAGTGGTGGCCTCAGTACCACCCACGACATCTAACTTTGCGACATCAACACTGCGCTCTGGCACATCATAAAAAATGATGGCATCAGCACCACCGTCTGCTTCTGGATCATCAAACAAAATGGTGGCCTCAGCACCATCTCCTGTGTCTGTAATCATGATGGCCTCAGCACCATCATCCGGATCTGCATCCTTGGTGGCATCAGCACCACCATCATCAACATCATTAGCAGCCTCAGCACCGCTAATCTCCTCATCTGGCACTCCTAGTTCATCATGTGGTTGTCGATCAGATGAGGCACTGTCGACTGGCATCCTACCGCTCCTAGTAGTCGCGAAATCAGCATCACAAAAAGAATACATGTCATCCAAAAAGTCACTAGGAGTGGTAACCTCTGAAGACTGTACCTACTCATATTTCCTCTTCAAATTGTTCGGATTAGGCTCAATCTGTGCTGGTATGGCGGCCTTGCCCTTGATGATATCCCTCATCTCCTGCTGGAACTCATCCATTTCCCGTCGGAAGGATGCCTGCTATTCAGAGAGCAAGCATGAGAGGTCATATAGAGCTGTGTTTTCGAAGGCTGACGCCTAGGAACCAGAAGTGTTCCCCTATTGGAAATGAGGCTGCTGCTGGTGAGAGTAGTGTTGGGACGGCTGGGAGTATGCCTGGTAAGGCTGGTGACGCTGCCTCCATTGTTGTTCCTAATAGGAGGGATGAGGACCCTGCTGGTATTGCTGGTGGGCATACTGGGACTACTGCTGGTGTTGGCTGCTCTAACTTCCCTGAGCGAGAGAATGCTGTTGGGAGGAGGTGCCTCTGGTGGTCCAGCGGAATCCGGGGTGATCACGTCGAATCCCGACCAGCTGTGGGTATCGGTCGTACCATATCCCATTGACTTCCATCGATGGCTCCAGCTCGAAGGATGGTGGGGGTAGAGCTGCAAGTGGTTGATCCGGCTGATAAACCACTATCTGAGTGTCCTGAGATGGTGGCTGCGACAGGTAGTACTGTAGCTATTGGACCGGCTCTGCATGTAAGTGATGAACCTGGTGGTTTTGGGCAGAAGGCTGGGTGGAGCTGCTACTGCTAGCATCAGCACGCGATGTGGGGGGCTGCGTGGACGTCTATGCTTCCTGAATACACAAGATCTGTGTCTTCAGGTCACTCATGGTCTTCATCAACTGGTCCATCTGGGCCAGCCCCTGACTCTGTTTCTTCTCGAGGATCTCTATGCGGTCCAACTTCTCACTAATGATCCCCATGTCGGCTGCGGCAGATTCGGCTTGAGCTGCGACTGCTGATGGAGTGTGGGGGCCGGCATCGATGCGGGCGATCCTCTGATATGATCCTGCCCCTTAAGGGGGCTTCTGTTGTGTGTAGACTCGGGCTTGGGCCATGACTGTTGAGTTTTCTACCATCCCTTCATAGATGGACCAAACGTCATCTTCACCCTTGTAAAATAGGACCCACCACAAGAGGAATTTACAAGCCCCTACAGCTCCGGTGTCAGCCCACAAAAGAAACTATTAACCAGGGTGGGCTTTAATATGTCATGATGTGGACACCGGTCAATGAGCTCTCTAAAGCGATCCCAAGCCTCATGGAACTGTTCATTCGGTACCATTGTGAAGTTACTGATCATATCTCGCGCTGCGTTGGTCCGACCGAGAGGATAATACTTATTCAAGTATGAGGTCCGGAGTTGTGCCCAGGATGTGACATACCTCCCAAAGTGTTTCAGCCAGTAGGCTGCTCTGTCAGCTAAAGAGAATGAGAAGGCAACCATCTTGATTATATCCTCATCCACAAATCTATCATGGATAGTGCTGCAAATCATCTCAAACTCCTGCAGATGGAGATGAGGTTCCTCGGTGGCTAGCCCATGAAACTTGGGCAATAACTGAATAGTCTACGGGTGAAGCTTGAAGTTCCCAACAATGGTAGGAAGCAAGATCCATCTGTGAGTGAGGGTTGCAGCTGGGTTGTGCAACTGCCTCATGGTCATTGGCGGCGGCCTCTCCTGGTTAGGGTCTCCTCCTCCGCCTCCTGCTTCTGGTATGCCCCCACCACCACCCTCAGGTATGTCTTCTCTGCCTTCTCGCATCTGCGCCAGCTCTCTCATGATGTCACCCATGAAAACTCCCTGGTCTCTGATCTGCCTCTGCATGGTCTCCAAGGAGGCTAACAGTGAATTGTTGATGGCAGCTTGATCATATATAAACGAAGGGAGTTCCTGCTCATTTGGGTGTTCTTCTCTGCCGGCCATCTCTTGATTCTCTGAAAAGGCAAAAGAACCCATCTCAGATGCCGTCAAATGCTCTGAACTATGTGCTGCACTAAATTCTGACACCACTGGACTGATGGAGGAAGAAGGATGGTCGAGGGGGAACAGGGTGGAAGTGAACTCAGGCTCGGAAAGTGGGTCTGGACTCCCTGAAACCGACCTAGATGAATAGGAAGGAGTGCTCGATAGCGGTGCCACCAGACGTGGCCTAAGGGATCTCCTTCCCATCATTTTGATATGGAAAAAGGGCGGATGAGATCTGGAATGCAAACAAGATGTGAAAACAAACCCCCAATTCTCCTACGCGACTCTGAGATGATGACCGTGAAGGTTCGATCTTTTATCTTGTCAAGTTTTATTAAGGTAACCAGTCAATCTATCAGAGCGATTAAGCGAGCTGTTGGGAACCTAACTCTCCTAGCCAACTGTCCCAATCCAAAATGAGATCTTTCCCAGCCAGTAGGAGTTGCGGACCGTTTACCGGCTACTTGATCAACCCCGTCTGCTAAGGACGTCGCGGTCTGCTTTACCGGTTATCGGAGAGATCCTCATAGGAGAACGACTAACCAAGACCAGTAGTCGATCAAGATTTCGGGTGTGGCTCTATCCTAGGGTATGGGTCACTCTCTCGCTGTAGATAAATCAAACAATGAGGGGGTTACTCTCCCCAAGACAACATTTTTGGTGGGATGAGTTTTAGAGTCAAGTTTGCATTAGCAGTCCTAATTTTAAGTTTTTCACTTTTTTAGGTATTTTTCTAAATGAAGACAACGCCTAACGAATTTTCCGATCTCCTGATTATCTTAAGTCCAATAAAATGGGTCAAACACAATGATGCATGCAGAGATAGAAAATGTATACCTTTCTCCAGCACTCTACATGCAGGGTGATCCACGCATAAATTAAAAGATGGTAACAAAACTGCCTATATGATGCATGAGTCGTCCCTAGATGAGCAACTTCTATTAATCGTGAAGAACAGATATCTAACACTCTGAAGAGAGACCGGAGTCCAGTCTTGGAGCCGATTGGTGTCCACCACAATGGATCCTGCACGCACTGTATACGACCCCTCCCGGCACGTGATCTCTAGTCCAAGTCAATAGCTTTTTCAATTGATTTTTAGCTAAGTCCAATTACGATCTATAGGCACAGGCAAGATATTAGGTGTTGGGCCTTAGCTATTTACGTTACAATCAATAGAAATTCCTAAAACTAGGGGTAAATCCGCGTGAACCAATCAGGTAATTAAATCGACGAAAACCACGAGAAAACTACAAAAAATCGACGAGGCCCCCATGGAAACAATCCCTTGGGCACTGGACCTCGTGAAGTGTCGAAGTGTCCAAGTCATGTTTAAGTTACAAATTGGAGTCACTCCCTCACAAATAATTACAAATATATAGACAGAAAAGTAAAGTAGAGCTAATCTACAAAAACTATAAGTCTTCTTTGTGCAGGCCGTAGTTGGCTTCACGTGGGTTCCCAGGCGCCTATGAAAACATGCCTCCCTCGATCCGCGGTACCTCGCACAAAGACAACAAAGAAAGTGGTCAGATAGATCAACAATGTAATTCAAATACAAGGGAAATGAATGAAGCAATAATGGTAAACAAACAATCACAACCAGTCATAAAAAAATGATCTATACGCTGTTGCTCCCCGACAACGGCGCCATTTGACTAAGCGAGATGTACGAGGGTCTAAATGTATCACACGAGGCAGAGACAAAGTCGCTGCGGTGACCCTCGATAAATCTCGATTAAATCAACAAATAACCCACAATATCGATCCAACAATGTAAAGCAAAATGTGGAGTTAAAATTTATTATAACTCTACAACAAAGATGTGTATAGTGCAAGCATGCATAGAGGTCGAACTCAGGGAGCAAGCAAGATAGATCAAGGAAATAATGCATAAAAATGAATGTCATGATTTGTCTACCAATGTTATTTTTTGTGGGCTTTAATTTTATATTTTTTATTTGATTTTTGACTTTATATTTTTATATTTTGATTTTTAATTTACTGATTTTATATTTACTTTTGATATTTTGTATTTTTTGTCTTTTATTTTTCTTTAAATAAAGATATAATATATATAAGGAATATCTATACACTAGAGATAAGAGAGGGATAAAATAGGGAAAATACTCAAAATACAGGAAATAGAATGTTTTTGTGATTTTTATATTTTTCTAATGTTTTTTTTTATTTTTCTAGATTTTTCCTAATATTTTTGGGTAATTTTAAAGTCAAAAAATACTAGTAAACAGAGAAACAAATGGCTGGCCGAAATTAAAATGGGGATGAAAAATATCAAATAGTGTCCAAAATTCCTCAAATTAATTTTATGAAGACAACAAAATAGGGAAAATTCAGAAACTAAAATTGTATTTTTTGGATTTTTATAGAATTTTTAATATTTTTATGAAGGATTTAGGGGTTTTGTAATTTTTAGGTGTTTTCTTTTGAAATTTTTAATGATTTTTGGTCTGAAATGAACATACACGAAAACAATCAAATTATAATTTTTTGGGAATTTTTCAAAAAACTTTTTATAAAATTTAGGGATTTTCTAATGCAAACAGTGTTGAAAGTGCATATTTTTGAATTTTTATAAATAATAAAATGTCAATAATAATCCAAAATAAAAATATACCGTGAAACTTGAATGTAACAGGAGCTTATGATATTTTTTGGTAATTTTTAGGATTTTATAGATGCTTGAAATAAATAGAAACAACGAAGAGAAACTAGACTACTAGCAATGGCATATATGTAAATATTCAGAAGTTCAAGGGCCACATTGCAATTTTCCACAAAATATTTAACGTTAAACACAACTTCTTCGATTATATATAAATACCCAAACCCGAAGGGGGGTCACTGCAAAATTTCCAGACTCACGAGCACTGGGCACGTGACCTCGCAGGGGTATTTTTGCAATATTACAAAGTTCCAGGGGCTATCATACAATTTTACCAAAATAATACAACTTAAATAAAAAGTTTCTGGACTTAAATGAAATAAACAAACCCCCAAATGGGTCCTTGCAAAATGCCCTTCACCTCACGCACACAGGCAAGTGACGTGATGTGGCGAGGACCTAAATACAAATAATGAAAGTATGGGGGCCTAAATGCAAATATTACAAAACATTTATAACTCCAAATGAAATTTTTAATAATAGTAATTAAATAGACAAAATGACAAGGGTTAAGGTGCAAAATACCCACGCCTAAAATCCTCGTGCGCGATCGGACGGTTGGGAAGCGTTCACTTCTCCACGTGGCATTCGCGGCTAATGGCCATGATTAGATCTCCAGTTATGGATCGGAGGACTGAGCGGCGTGGAGATCCAAAGGTGGCTGCTCTATCTGGAGGTGCGACCCGATCTAATGGTGTAGGAGCAAGGAAAAAGAACAGGGAAGAACGCCGGCGAGGCGAACTTCCCCGCTCCAATTCTTGATGCTCTGGCGGTCTTCGAAGCTTCAAAAATGGCCGGCGACACTCTTGGGATCCTCATCCTCCTGCTGGTAACTCCAAAAGACTCCGACGTGGGCTGGAGCTCGCGGGAAGGCAAGGCGGAGCTGGATGGCTCCTCTCGTCTCTGGTGAAGCTCAAAATGAGCTCCAGGTACTTTTTCAACGCATGTGGACCTGCAAAAAGGGGTGAGAGGGTCTAGGGCAAAATGCATGGACCCTGCAGTGGTGGAAAGGTGACGTGAAATGTTGACGCGAGATGGTGGCCGGAGGAGCACTCCGGTGAGGTGAGGTTTGAGTGATTTGATGGTCAAAACGTGACGATTCTTGGGGGATTAGGTTCCCAAAGCTATGGGAAATAAAATGCGCAAGGAAATGAGAAGAAAAGAGAAACCCTTGAAGGTGGTAGACCTGAAGGGGAAAACCTCGACGTCGGAGATGGCAGAGGTGGTGGAGACGCCTCTGACCGTCCTTGACTTGCCCAATGACATGGAGGCGGAGCTGTCACCTCCAGGCACCCGTAGAGCTCGAAAGGAAGGAAAAAGGTGGATCGAATGGACTCAAATTTTGAAATGGAAGTTGGGTCTGCATATAAGGGGTTGACGGACAGGCGAGTAAGAACAAGGCGCAGCGGCTGTCACGTCGATCCATCGATCGAGGTTTCACCTGGATGTGGGTGCCCATTGAACGAGGAACAAATGTCGTGAAGGGACTTAGCCGAGAAGGTGCAAGGATGTTCCTCGAAAAAAATTGAGAAACGAGGTCAAAAATGCAGCTTTGACAAGGTCACCTGGGGGAGGACAGCCAGTTGACCAAGGTCAACTTGGACTGTCACGTGGTTGGTCCACGTGGACCAACCAGGAAAAATCCCTGGAAAATGTTTTATTAATTCAATTTAAATTAGTAAATGAATTTTTTAATTTTTTATTATTAAATGAAAATTTTTTAATATTTTATAAAGTATTTTATTACGATTTTTATTTATTTTTACTTTGAGTCCATTTCTTTCTACTTTGATTATGGACGAGTTGACAAGTCACATTCAGGATGAGTTACCTTGGTGTATGTTATTTGTTGATGATATTGTGTTGATTGACGAGACTAGAGATGGAGTAAATGAGAAGCTTGAGGTTTGGAGACATGAATTGGAGACTAAAGGTTTTCGTATAAGTAGGGCTAAGACGGAATATATGGAATGCACCTTTGATGGAAGCAATGGTGAAGGAATCGAGGTGAAGATTGGTGACGATAACATTCAGAAGAGAGATTCTTTTAGATATCTGGGATCTATTTTGCAACATGATGGGGAAATTGATGGAGATGTTACTAATAGAATAAATGCAGGCTGGCTAAAGTGGAGAGGAGCCTCCGTTGTTCTCTGTGATAAGAAAATTCATTTAAAAATTAAAGGAAAGTTTTACAAAGCAGCCGTGAGACCTGCTATGCTTTATGGTTCTAAATGTTGGCCTGTAAACCATAGACATGTGCAGAGAATGGCTGTAGCAGAAATGAAAATGCTAAGATGGATGTGTGGACATACACGTAAAGATCGGATTCGGAATGATGCAATCAGAAAGAAAGTTGGTGTAGCTCCGATCGAGGATAAGATGCAAGAAAACCGCTTAAGATGGTTTGGTCATTTGCAAAGAAGGTCAAGTGATGCACCGGTTAGGAGATGCGAGTGGTGGGATGTTGAGCCGGCTAAGAGAGGGCGAGGACGGCCCAAGAAGTGTTGGAAAGAGACTATACGAAGGGATCTTAGTTTTTTGGATATAATTCCGAGATTGACCCAAGATAGATCTGAATGGAGGCGAAGAATCCATGTAGCCGACCCTACTAAATTGTGGGAAAAGGCTTTGTTGTTATGTTGTTGTTGTTGTATAAAAATACAAGTTGCCTTTTATAGCCTATATAGGTATATACATCTATGTATTTTATTACTTTATTTTTGTTTTGTATATTTAATTTATTTATTTTATTTCATTGTTTTATATATTTATAAAGTATTTTTATACACTTAAATATTCTTTTATTTTATTTTTCTAAGGTATTTTGTACACTTAATATAATAGGAGTATTAATTATATATATCTGTATAGGTATTATACCTAGGTATTGTATACAGGTATTTTATTTTTGTATTTTATTTATGTTTTTATTCTTGTTTTAATATGAAAATATATTACAAATAATATTTATAAAATTATAAAATAAGAAATTATAAAAATAAATAATAAATAATAAATTGAATATTTTAATTTGTACAAGTATATAATAGGGGTCCAAAACTAAACTTTCAAACCGTAGCTCCGCAACATACGAAACCACCTCCATTAAATAGCTTATGAGAAATTATATACAATTAAAAGTGAGTTTCACACGTTTCGAATTTTTATTTGGGAGATGCGGGTTTGGGAAGTTGGGATTCTGGATTTTTGTTCAGATTATAACTTTTTATCTATACATTATTTTTGTGTGAAATGATGTTTGAATTTTTATTTATTTAATTATCTACAATTTTCATATACAAAGTTTCTTTATTTTAGATATAAAAAGTGGAACCAAAATTAGGTCCCAAAATGAATTAAATAAAAGGAATTTTATTGGTATTATGGCTCTTATCTCCCCCTACTTTATTCCTTGTCAACCTATTTGTCTGAATGCCTAGTTCTTGGGGTGTCGGGTCATAAAATATTTACGATATTTTATTCTTTTTATTTTCTTTTCTTTATTCTATAATTTTGGCTTTAAAAACTGTATTTTATGCATTATTTACACACACTTGCATGAATGCTAACATGCACTAATTAAGGGTATTTACATGCATTTGCCAGGGTTTTTGAGGCCAAAATGACAGAATAAAGATGATGAAATGCGGATTCATCAATATGGTACTGACCTATCTAAAGGGATAACACCTCAAGGAGTAGAGTAAGTAAATGCTAGAATTACTTGCCCTTGTGCATCAGTTAAGAGAAGCCGGGCATATGTTAGATGTATACAAAAGTCAAATGTCTGCCATGCAGTGGGAGTAGTAAATTGTTGATAATCCTATTGTGGAAATAAAACACTTTATTGCAGGAATAACAAAATCTTCAAAAATGACAAGACTTTAGAAATAGTGATCTCTATGTCTTATCTTTAAGAACTTAAGACATTGAAGATAGTGATCTAAAAGTTCTTACTACAGATACCTTAGGAGATAGAGATCTCCACGAATAAGAGTATTCTGATGAGGATTATGGAAATACTGGTTATAATAATTATTGAGTGGTAGTGTCAAGAACACTATAATTGACAAAATTGAGTATTGGTTGCATAAGATGCGACATTCGCATTGGATGTAATCACCGTTACTGGGGGATATGCAAGTGACGTAAAAGGACTTGGCATAGTCTCTCAAGAACAGAGTGATTGATCAGATTGCCTAGCTATTTTTCTAAATAATCTATGATTGTCACATGAGTGTGGGTTTAAATTATTAGCCCATTAGTGGCTCTTTGGGCGAGTGAGAGATTGTTGGACATGCGAGCCCACAGCGAGCCATTATGCAATAAATGTTATTGTGAATATCATTCTTTGATTTTAAATGAAGAATAACAAATTTGCGTAATAGGTCCCTTAGCACAATTAAGGTTATGTACCATGGCCATCTTAATGATGATACAGTTGTTGATTCAAATATGGAATCATAGAGGCCAATGCTGGGATGAATATCTAATGGGTTAGATTGAGGGCTCATCAAGCACTATCAAATGATGGTTAAGAGATGATCTCCAACTTAAGTGGGAGATGTCAATCCTTTCTCATTTGGCTGATATCTAACCGACCTCTTAATACAGGGCCTCTGCATAGGAATACAGATTCGAAGGTGTTAGATAAGTTAGGTCAAAGAGTTGACTTAATGAGATCGAGATAACCAATGTCCTATGTCGTATGCTATCACGATATAGGCATGCATCCTCTGACCGGAGACAGATGTGTTACTATATATCTGAGTATGTACATTTGACAGACCAATAGGTTGATGACATAAGCAAGGTCTATACACCGACGCGTTGATGTGCATGCAAGGGCATATGAATAATATGATCTTTCAAAAGGATCATACAGGTTCATTAATGAACCGAAAAATTTGAGCTCACTCATGAGATATTGGGAAGAATCAAATTCCGTGTACGGTCGCCTCACTTTGGAAGCTTGACTGAATTTGTAGGTTTCATATATACTTTTGGAAATTATATGATCTACACCTGGGTATGATATATGCTTTTGGAAAGTATATGATATATGCCAATCCACAATGATCGAATAAAAAATTTAATCGTAAAACCCTGAAGGAGACAATCCAAAAGAGATCTAAACCTTTGTGTTTACTCTGGGTCTTCCTGTATGCAGGATTATAGGCATTGGGAATACCGGAGGGTGGTGTGATCATAAATGATTGTATAACCATGACACCTCCATTCTGAGAGAGTAATGAAACGGGTCTGGATTTTAGTGATTCCTCTCATAGAGAAGTCATCTAATCTTAGTCAAAATGTTGGACATTGATCTGAATGTGATTCAGATACAATGAGAAGATTAGATCTATGGCTTTGATTTAATCAAATATCTATGGGAGGTCCGCAAGATATGGATTTGAGATGTAATCTCAATATCTAAGTCACTATACATGGAACAATACAGTCGTCACGTCCTTATCTTCAAGTATTCGTGAAAAAAGCGCATTATCCTTGAAAGAGTTCATGGATAACTTCATTGTTGATATGTGTATCTGAGCATTGAGAAAATTGATAATTTAATATGATATGATTATCATGAAAAATATGAATTTGATACATATTATAAGGAGAGTTATCTAAGATAATTAAATGTTATTTAATTATCAAAGATGTGAATAATGTGAATGTGATTCATGTTATTTGGGCACATGAGAAAAGAGATCCAAGATGATTAAATATGATTTAATCGTCATGGATATGAATAATATGGATAGCACTATCTATATTAATCAGGTATATTATAAAAATGATTTATAATATATCAGAGTGAGCATATTGTAATTTATATTTTGTTAATTAATTATTTATGTGAATTGGATTCAGATTGAATGATTAATTGAAAATATAATTTACATGTTTTAGGATGTAAATGTGATTCATATTTTTTTAATGGCATGATTGAAATATTCACAAATTAATTTGAAATTAATTTTGTGAATATTTGCAATAAAAGTTGTTGCAAATATTTAAAAGGATAATATGAGATATTATATATCACATAACATAGAGAAAAAGAGCCAACATAATGGGCGGTGGACGGTCACCCTTGAAGTATTCAAATGTGACCATCCCCCCAATTTAGGAGTTGACTTTCTCTCTCTTTGTTTCTTTTTATCCTCTTGCCTTAATTGATTTAATTAAATTAAATTGTGTTGAAGATAATTCAATGTATATTTAATTTATTTTAAATTATTTATTGTTGTGTTTTCACAACAAGATTATGTATATTGAAAGAAATACAAATCATTGTCAACCATTGTTTTTTGTGTCCATGGATTGAAATCCATGGGTCCCAAAACCCTATATAAGAAGAGGCACCCCTTCCTCTTCGAGTTACACAATTATGAATGCTCTCTCTCCCTCCATTTCTCCACATGCCAAACCACTCTCTCTCATAGACGTCGTCCACCATGGAATCATTGTGAGAGTCGTCACCGTCATAGCATCGTCGTTATATTGATGGATCATCTACTTGTGTATCTCTACCTCCTTCGATGTGCCTCACTCATGAAAAAGATGTCAGATCTTATGTTATGATATCAGGAGATTCGTCGCTTCGATCATCAACATGGATTGCGAGAAGGACGTGTTTCATCAACACGCTCACGAGCATCTCCTCCGTTGGAATGGACTTGAGGCAGGAGGTCTCTTTGTTTAGAGACTTAATTGCAACCACGCTTCAAGAGATAACCTTAATATCTATTGTGGTTAGATGAAATGATCTGAGAAATGTTCTTGGATCACGCGGTTTCATCATTTTAAATTTTTTTAAATTCCGCTGCCCGGAGCAACTAATGCAACTAGTCGCTCCCGATCGCATTCGATGTGATCCTCACACTTCTGTGATGCGCTTAAGGATCTTCACATATCCTTCAAATGGTATCAGAATCATGTTGGAGGTTTTGGATAGGATTCATAAACCTAATAAGACTTGGGTTCATAGGGTTTGTGAAGATTTTATCGCATTTCAATTTTCGCAGCCCTATTTTGTGATAAATTTCGACCCTGTTTAAAATGTTTAAACATGAAACTATCAATTGTATAATGTTTTCCATTAATTTAGGAAACCGTGGGATTTTATTTTGCATCATTTGGATTTTGTTTGCTCAAGTTATGATCATTTTAATGAACATATGTCTACTGTTTCGGGGATGACGAAAATGTGTAATTAAAGAGTTTATTACGGTTTCAAAACGCCTGAAAATGTGTGTTTATCACTTAGATTCTGTTTAAAATCAAATTAGCAAACTTCAGAAATTTATTTTTCTTAATTTGGATTTAAATTGATTGAGATATGTTAATTTTAGTAAGTAAGGGTCACTGCTGAAAATTACATACTCGATCATGAACCTTGTGATTGTCATTTAAGTAACGTGTGAAATTAATGGTTAATTTCATGGAGTAATTATGGATAATATTTGAGAAATATTTTATGATAATTGTTCCCTTAAATGACATTGTCTCAACTAATAAATAATTAGATATGATCTAAATCACTAATTGGTTACTTGATACACTTTCATCAAACAAAGTTACTTTGAATAGATTTTGAGAATTTGTTTAGTAAATTTCCTTATAATCAAAATAGTTTTGATTATTACTATATGGTACAATTTCGATTGAAAAACCGATGAACATCTCAAGTACACAATGATTAATTTGGCATTATCCTTTCCTGAAGTAGATATGGTGTCTAGTCGGGAAGCGTTGGGGTAGCATGTTGCACCATGTGCGGTCTGTCCCACTCCCGTCGACACTGGCCATGACAACGGGTAGGGACTTGATAATGCGGGAGAGATCACGGTATATTTTTTTAATTATTAAAATTTGAATAATACTTACTTTGAGATAATACCATTCTTTCAAGTAACAATCAAGTTTGTTGATTATATTGGATTGATAATTGATTTAATGTGATTAAATTGATTATATCCAATTAGAACACTCTATTATGAATAGAGTTGTATTTCCCTTGGAAGAATTAATCATAATAAATATGATTCATAATGATTGATTAGAATTTGAACGTGATATGGAGGATCACATAAGTGACATCCATGGTCTCTCGTCAAGGCAAAGGCTTTCATCACCAGGGATTGTATGTAGGAGATGCCTATTCGAAGTGACATCTTCTATATGCAAGTGCATTTGTATTGGGCCATTTGCTTCTTAAAAGAGTAAGGATGTATACGTAGTGACCCCAATATTGGATCCTCATATTATTGGGGCGATATTGGATTGTGCATAGCGAGTTGTATTCTTGTTGACGGTTGGTTCAATTAATGATGGGTCAACATCACCTTAGGGGTGGTAGGCCTGGGTATTAAAGATCGAATTGGGAATGCAAGTGAAGGATATTGAGAATCCTTAAGCGCATCACGGAAGCGTGTCGATTGTATCGTATACGATCGGAGCAACTAGTCGTACTAGATGGTAGATGCAGCGGATATTAAAATTTTAACATAACGATGAAACCACATGATCACGAGAACACTTCTCGGATCGTTTCATCAAACCACAAAGTATAAGAAATACCTCTTGAAGCGTGGTTGTGATCGCGAGATCCCAAAGTAGAGATCCTCCTATCTTAAGTCCGACCCACGGAGAATGCGCTTGCGGGCACGATGATGAGTCGCGTCCTTCCCGCAATCCTTTGACGAAGATCCAGGCGAAGCCGAAATGCTCTCCTTCGCAATACACAAAGTGGACGGCCACTTGAGTATTATGGAGAGCCCACACGAGAATGAGAGAGAGAGAGAGAGAGTTCTTGAACTCAAGAATGTTGTCACTTGGAAAGGCTACCCTAGCCCTCCTTTTATACTAGTTTAGGATCCAATGGATCTCAATCCATGGGACACATGGATCCAATGGCTATGCTTGGTCCATGATAAATCAATGGCTATGATTTGTTGTTGGTTAAAAAGCAACAACATCAATTTAAATATAAATTAACTAAGAGATAATATGATAAATCAAATGGAGCTAACCAACCTCCTAAAAAAGGGGGGGCGTCACCCATGAACCATTCATGGGTGACGCCACCTCTAGAGGTGGTTATTTGCTCCATTTTATTTATCTTATTATTCCTTAATTAATTACAATAAATATTCACCAAAATAATTCCAAATTAATTTGTGAATATTTCAATCATGCCATTGAATATTGTATGAATCATATTCACAACCCAAACTAGTTAGTAAATTGCATTTCCAATTAATTAACAAATGTGAATCCAATCCACATTATTAATTAACAAATGCTATTTACATAAATTCTCTCTCATACATATGTATATTATAAATCATATTTATAACACACATATATCATGGATAGTGTTATCCACATTCTCTTAATCCTTGATAATTAAATCTCATTTAATTATCTTAGATAATCATTTTCACAATATGAATCATATTCATATTTAAGCTTGATAATTAAATCTCATTTAATCATCAAGTCCTTGCTTGGATATTTCATCAAAAGAATTATTCTTGAACCCTTTCAAGAATAATGTGCTTTCTCCGCAGATACTTGGAGATAAGGACAGGGCGATTGTATAATTCCATGTATAGTGACTTGGATATTGAGATCTTATCTCAAATCCAAATCTTACGAACCTCCCACAGATGCTTGATTAAATCAAGACCGCAAATCCAATCTTCTCATCGAATCTGAATCTCATTCAGATCAATGTCCAACACTTGGACTAAGATCGGATTGCTTCTCTACAGAAAGGAGTCACTAATATCCAGACCTGTTTCATCACTCCCTCGGAATGGAAGCGTCATGGATATACAATCGTTTATGATCACATCACCCTTCAGGTATTCCCAATACCTGTACATCCTGCATACTGGAAGACCCATGATCAACCCGAAGATCAAGATCATTTTATAATGTCTTCTTCAGGGTTTAATCATTAAGTTTCTCAATCTTGGTCATTGGGATTTGGTATCGATCATATGCTTTCCCAAAGCATATATCATACCTTCAAATTCATGTCATGCTTCCAAAGCATGACGACCATGCATGGAATTTGATCGTTCCCAATACCTCATGAGTGAGCTCATGTCTTCCGGTTCACAAGTGAACCTGTATGATCCCTTTGAGAGATCATATTGCTCATATACCTTTATATGCACACCAGCTCGCCGGTGTATAGACCTTGGTTAGGTCATCAACCTATTGGTCTGCCAAATGTACATACTCAGATATATAGCAATATATCTGTCTCCGGTCAGAGGATGCGTGCCTATGCTGTGACAGCATTCAACATAGGACTTAAGTTATCTCGATCTCGTTAGGTCAACCCATTGACCTAACTAATGTAACACCTCCGAATCACTATTCCCATGCAGAGGACCTGCATCAAGAGGTCGGTCAGATATCAGCCTATGTGAGAAAGGATTGCCATCTCCTACTCAGGCTGGAGATCTCCACTTGACAATCATTTGACGGTGTTTGATGAGTCCTCCATCTAACTCCTTAGATATTCATCCAAACACTAGCCTCTATGATTCATTTATTGAAACAACAGCTAAATGATCATCAAGCTGGCCATGGTACATAACCCTAATTGTACAGAGGGACCTTATAGTGCATTCATTCATATAATTTCAGAAAGGGAGTGAAACATCAATAACTTTTATTGATAAACTTAAATATTACAATAACATTTATTGTAAGAATGGTTCGCCCAGGGCTCACAAGTCTAACAATCTCCCACTAGCCCTCAGAACCATTCAGGTACAATCCGTAAACCCATACTCATTACATGCTGGTCAAAAACCTTCTGTGTCAGAGGTTTGGTAAGAGGATCAGCAATGTTGTCGGCAGAGGCCACCTTGGTGATGATGATATCACCACGCTTTTGAATCTCCCGAATGATGTGGTATTTCCTTTCCACGTGCTTGCTCTTCTGATGGCACCTGGGCTCCTTTGCTTGGGCAATGGCTCCAGTGTTATCGCAGAGTAACGGGACGGGAGTATCAGAGGAAACTACGCCAAGCTCCAAGATGAACTTGCGCAACCACACCGCCTCCTTTGCAGCATCCAATGCGGCAATGTATTCGGCTTCTGTTGTTGAATCCGCCGTAGTGTCCTGCTTCTTGCTTCTCCAGCTCACAGCACCACCGTTCAACAGGAATACAAACCCTGATGTCGACTTTCGATCATCAATATCTGACTGGAAGTCTGAATCTGTATATCCCAAGACTTGGAGATCACCATCCCCATAGACCAAGATGTAATCTTGCGTCCGTCTTAGATATTTGAATATGTTCTTTACTGCATTCCAGTGTTTTTCTCCATAGCAGGATTGGTAACGACTTACCACTCCCACTGCATGGCAGATGTCTGGCCTAGTACACATCATGGCATACATCAAGCTTCCTACGGCTGATGCATAAGGGCATCCAGCCATGGCCTTCTTTTCCTCAACACTTTGAGGAGACATCCCTTTGGACAGATGGATACCATGTCCTAAGGGGAGGAATCCTTTCTTCGAACTATCCATACGGAATCGTTCAAGAATCTTCTTGATGTATCCATGTTGTGATAATCCCAATATTCTCTTTTCTCGGTTTCTGAACAATTTCAGGCCTAAGATGTAAGAGGCTTCTCCAAGATCTTTCATCTCGAAGGTATGGGATAGCCAAATCTTCACACTGGTCATCATTCATGTATCATTCCCAATGATAAGGATATCATCTACATAAAAGCACGATGAACACAATGGCGCTCCCACTAAGCTTCTTGTACACACAAGGTTCATCAGGGTTTTGCACAAAATCATAACTCTTTATGGTTTCGTCAAATCTGATGTTCCAACTACGAGAAGCTTGTTTGAGCCCATAGATGGATTTCTTCAGCTTGCATACTTTACCGTCCTCAGCTATGAAGCCCTGGGGCTGCTCCATATAGATATCCTCCTCGAGGTATCCATTGAGGAAAGCTGTCTTGACGTCCATCTGCCAGATGTCGTAGGCAAGATATGCAGCTATAGCTAGCAGTGTCCTGATGGACTTAAGCATGGCCACAGGAGAGAATGTCTCATCGTAGTCGATGCCTTCTCTCTGTGTGTAGCCCTTGGCTACGAGCCGTGCCTTGAAAGTCTCTACTTTCCCATCAGGTCCCCTCTTTCTCTTGAAGATCCATTTACACCCAATGGGTTTTACCCCTTTAGGTGGATCCTCTAGGGTCCATACACCATTCTTATGCATGGAGTCAATCTCTGACTTCATTGCTAGCATCCATCTGTCCATGTCGTGATCCGCAAGTGCTTCATCATATGAAGAAGGATCATTGTCAGTCTCACCTGACACATGGAATCCATACCTTTCCGGTGGTGCAACCACCCTCGAACTCCTTCGAAGAGGTATGGGTGTTTCATCTTCATTTATCTCTTCAGTTTCTGGTTCAGGAATCTCAGAATCCTCTGGGGATTCAATGAGCTCCTCTACTTCATTCTTGTCTTGACTTTTAAGGAAATCATCCTCCAGAAATTTCACATCCCTAGAGACAAAAACCTTTTGGGTCTCAGGGTCATAAAGTTGGTATCCAATACCATCTTTAACATACCCAATGAAGTAGCACTCACGAGTGCGAGATTCTAGCTTACTTGCGTCCACGTTCTTCGCATGAACCAAGCATCCCCAAACCCTCAAGTGATTGACACTAGGTTTGGTTCCATACCAGAGCTCGTGAGGAGTCTTTGGTATAGATTTGCTAGGAATCTTGTTTAGGATATATATTGCAGTCTCTACTGCATATCCCCAGAAACTAAGAGGTAAATGTGCTTTACTCATCATTGAACAGACCATGTCCATGATGGTCCTGTTGCGTCTTTCAGCAACACCATTAAGTTGGGGAGTTCCAGGAGGAGTGAGATTGGAGACAATTCCACTCTCTTTAAGGTATTCCTTGAATTCATCTGAGAGGTACTCACCACCTCGGTCAGATCGAATCCGTTTAATCTTCCTGTCGGCTTGGTTCTCAACCAAAGCCTTAAACTCTTTGAACTTTTCAAAGGTTTCAGATTTATGACGAAGCAGGAAGATAAACCCATATCGCGAATGGTCATAGATAAACGTCAAATAATATCGATATCCATTTCTAGTCGCGGTATTGAAGGGACCACATACATCAGTATGTATCAGGTCGAGAATACCCTCGCATCTCGTAACCTTGTTACGGAAAGGCATCCTGGTCATTTCACCTCGAATACAATGTTCACAAGTAGGTAAAGTTTGAACCTGTAGAAAATCTAAAGGTCCATCTTTTATCAATCTATTGATCCTATCAACAGATAAATGACCGAGCCTTTGATGCCAAATCATATTCGAATGATTTCCATTCTCCCTGGATCTCTTGGGGTTTTTATTATCAGTGGTAGTGACATTTATGACACATTCATTAATGCACAACTCATAGAGTCCACCAGAAGTCAGAACACCTTCCGCAACAAATTTATCATATTGATTAATGACTAATTTATTACAGAACAGGAAGGAGTACCCATATCTAACAAGCTTAGACACAGATATCAAGTTCCTCCTGACCTCAGGTACATAAAGACACTCTTTAAGTACTAGGACTCGACCACTAGATAACGACAGTCTGCATGTCCCGATGGCGACTGCTGCAACACTTGCATCAGATCCCATCTGGATAACTATCTCCCCATGCTCAAGATTCCTAGTTTCCTGAAACAAATGCAACGAATTGCATACATGAACAGAAGCACCCGAATCTATAACCCAACTTCCTTCTCGTCCAACGAGAAAGCTAGTTTCAATGATGAAAGTAGATTTCATACCTGCTGGAGCTTTACCTTTGTCAGTGGACTTCAGGTAATCTAGGCAGTTACGCCGCCAGTGCCCCGGCTTCTTGCAGTGGTGACAGACATCGGTCTTTTTCGATGTCATCAGTGTGGAAGCACTAGAAGATGAACCAACTCCTCGATTCTTCTTCTTTCTCTTTGAGGCTAGGCCCTTCTGAGAACCTTGCTTCCGCCCGCGCTTTCCTCTTGCCTGTGCAACCATTGCACTAGCAGAGGGGCCGTCCTTTTTCATGACGTCTTCTGCAGACTTCAATGCAGCTAACAGCCCAGCGTTTGTGAAATCACCTTTGTTCATGTGGTAAGACACAAGAAAGTTGTTGAAAGACTTAGGGAGCGACAGGAGAATGAAATCAGCTTGCATTTCAGAATCCAAGTAGGCTCCCAGGGTTTCCAGCTCAGAGAGGTACCCAAACATTTTGAGTACATGTTCTCTGACAGAGGTCCCTTCCTGCATCTTGCAGCGAATAAGCTCTTTCATCACATTATAACGCTGTGTGCGGTTTATGTCACCGAACATTTCTTTCAGATTCAGCATAATCTCTTGGCAATTGTTCATTTCCACATGTTGCTTCTGAAGCACATTGGACAATGACCCAAGGATGTAACACCTTGCCAGATTATGGTCTTCATCATATTTATCATTATATGATTTATCTTCATCAGTCATAGGATTTGCTATCTTGTCCTTGCTAAGCACGTAGGAGATGCGCTCTGCAGAGAGAACAAGATCCAAATTTCGGATCTAATCCGAATAATTTGGTCCGGTCAACTGGTTGACCTCTAGAAGCCTGCTAAGTGGGTTCATGGACTTCATTTTCTGAAATTAAGAATGCACTATATTAGAATAATTATATATTCATTTTAAGATTAATTTGATTAAGGCATTTTAAATCAAATTTGTCTTGCTAGGTCAACTTTGAAAGATTATTCCCTTGTTTTTCTTTCAAAGTAAGAGATATACTTACCGCTATATCTCAAGCAAGATCTGGGATCTCCTCTCTATCCTTATCACATCCCAATAATATGAGAACCTGTGACTCGAATAAGAGAAGCGGGAACACATTCCACCTTGCAAGTCCAACTTGCATTTCCCAATTCGGTCTTTAACACCCGGACCCACCACCCCTAAGATGATGTTGACCCGTTGTTAATTGAACCAACCGTCAACAGGCTTAATACTCGCTATACGCAATCCAATATCGCCCCAATAATATGAGGACCCGATATTGGGGTCACTACGTATACGGCCTTACTCTTTCGAGAAGCAAAGAACCCGATCCAATTAAATCATGCACAGGATCTGTCACTTCGGACAGGCGTCTCCCATACACAACAACTGGCGACGAAATCCTTTGCCTTGACGGGAGACCATGGATGTCACTTATGTGATCCTTCACCTCATATTCAAATTTTATAATTAATTATCGTGAATCACATTCACATAATTAATTCTTCCAAGGGAAATACACATTTATTCAAAATAGAGTGTTTATTGGATATAATTAATTTAATCACATTAAATTAATCATTAATCCAATCATCAACAAACATGTCTTTTACTTGAATAGTAGGTATATTCTCAAAATACGTATTATTCGAATTTTAATAATTAGAAAAATACATATTGTCTGTCTCCGGTATTATACAATCCCTACCCGCTGTCATGGCCAGTACCGACGAGAGTGGGACGGACCACATACGTTGCAACCCGCGACCCCAATGCTCTCCGACTAGGCACCACATCCGCCTCGGGAAAGGATAATACCAGATAGACCATCATGTACTTTGAGATGTTCATCGGTTCTTCAACCGAAAATTATACCATATAATATAAATCAAAACATTTTTTATTATAAGGAGATTTGCTAGACAAATCCCCAATCCTATTCAAGCAAAAGGGTTTTTCATGTAAAAGTTGTCCTACAACTATTGTAGGATAAACTATAGTTTTCATGAAAGCAATGTTTGTTGATGAAACAATGATCAAGATCTAACATCTCATCATTGTGGTTTAGGCAAGTGTTATTCAATGAAATAATTATTTCTTTAAATATTTCACAAATATTTATCACTAATTATTCCAGAAAATTAAAATTAATTTTCATCATGATGATTGAATGACATATCACAAGGTTCAAGATCAAAAATTGTTAATTTCCAGCAGTGACCCCCAATCACTAAAATTAACTTATCTTGATCAATTTAAATCCAAAAAATGCAAACTCAGTTTCCAAAGATTGCCTATTTGATTTATTAGAGAACCCAAGTGATAATTCACGCATTTCAAGGCGGATTAAAACCGTAATCATCTCATTAATTACGTTCAAATCCGCAGTTCCCGCAACAGTGAATAAAGTCATATTCAAAAAGCCATATCTTGAGCAAATAAAGTCCAAATTTAGTAAACTCAAGTCCTATGGTTTCCTTGTTTAATTGGGAACAAAATCCAATTGAAAATTTCGTGTTTAAACATTTTAAACAGTACAGAAAAATTCAATTAGACAGAGGTGCGAAAATTGAAATGCAGTAAGAATTTCGCAACCCTTTCAAGAACCAAATCGTCTAAGGTGTATGGATCATATCCAAAACCTTATTCGACCTATGGTCTGATACCACTTGAAGGATATTGTCAATACTTAAGCGCATCACGGAAGCGTGTTGATCGTATCGTATACGATCGGAGCAACTAGTCGTACTAGATGCTAGATGCAGCGGAAATTAAAATTTTAACATAACGATGAAACCACATGATCACGAGAACACTTCTCGGATCGTTTCATCAAACCAAAAAGTATAAGAAATACCTCTTGAAGCGTGGTTGTGATCGCGAGATCCCAAAGTAGAGATCCTCCTATCTTAAGTCCGACCCACGGAGAATGCGCTTGCGGGCACGATGATGAGTCGCGTCCTTCCCGCAATCCTTTGACGAAGATCCAGGCGAAGCCGAAATGCTCTCCTTCGCAATACACAAAGTGGACGGCCACTTGAGTATTATGGAGAGCCCACACAAGAATGAGAGAGAGAGAGAGAGTTCTTGAACTCAAGAATGTTGTCACTTGGAAAGGCTACCCTAGCCCTCCTTTTATACTAGTTTAGGATCCAATGGATCTCAATCCATGGGACACATGGATCCAATGGCTATGCTTGGTCCATGATAAATCAATGGCTATGATTTGTTGTTGGTTAAAAAGCAACAACATCAATTTAAATATAAATTAACTAAGAGATAATATGATAAATCAAATGGAGCTAACCAACCTCCTAAAAAAGGGGGGGCGTCACCCATGAACCATTCATGGGTGACGCCACCTCTAGAGGTGGTTATTTGCTCCATTTTATTTATCTTATTATTCATTAATTAATTACAATAAATATTCACCAAAATAATTCCAAATTAATTTGTGAATATTTCAATCATGCCATTGAATATTGTGTGAATCATATTCACAACCCAAACTAGTTAGTAAATTGCATTTCCAATTAATTAACAAATGTGAATCCAATCCACATTATTAATTAACAAATGCTATTTACATAAATTCTCTCTCATACATATGTATATTATAAATCATATTTATAACACACATATATCATGGATAGTGTTATCCACATTCTATTAATCCTTGATAATTAAATCTCATTTAATTATCTTAGATAATCATTTTCACAATATGAATCATATTCATATTTAAGCTTGATAATTAAATCTCATTTAATCATCAAGTCCTTGCTTGGATATTTCATCAAAAGAATTATTCTTGAACCCTTTCAAGAATAATGTGCTTTCTCCGCAGATACTTGGAGATAAGGACAGGGAGAATGTATTATTCCATGTATAGTGACTTGGATATTGAGATCTTATCTCAAATCCAAATCTTACGAACCTCCCACAGATGCTTGATTAAATCAAGACCGCAAATCCAATCTTCTCATCGAATCTGAATCTCATTCAGATCAATGTCCAACACTTGGACTAAGATCGGATTGCTTCTCTACAGAAAGGAGTCACTAAAATTCAGACCTGTTTCATCACTCCCTCAGAATGGAAGCGTCATGGATATACAATCGTTTATGATCACATCACCCTTCAGGTATTCCCAATACCTGTACATCCTGCATACTGGAAGACCCATGATCAACCCGAAGATCAAGATCATTTTATACTGTCTTCTTCAGGGTTTAATCATTAAGTTTCTCAATCTTGGTCATTGGGATTTGGTATCGATCATATGCTTTCCCAAAGCATATATCATACCTTCAAATTCATGTCATGCTTCCAAAGCATGACGACCATGCATGGAATTTGATCGGTCCCAATACCTCATGAGTGAGCTCATGTCTTCCGGTTCACAAGTGAACCTGTATGATCCCTTTGAGAGATCATATTGCTCATATACCTTTATATGCACACCAGCTCGCCGGTATATAGACCTTGGTTAGGTCATCAACCTATTGGTCTGCCAAATGTACATACTCAGATATATAGCAATATATCTGTCTCCGGTCAGAGGATGCGTGCCTATGCTGTGACAGCATTCAACATAGGACTTAAGTTATCTCGATCTCGTTAGGTCAACCCATTGACCTAACTAATCTGACACCTCCGAATCAATATTCCCATGCAGAGGACCTGCATCAAGAGGTCGGTCAGATATCAGCCTATGTGAGAAAGGATTGCCATCTCCTACTCAGGCTGGAGATCTCCACTTGACAATCATTTGACGGTGTTTGATGAGTCCTCCATCTAACTCCTTAGATATTCATCCAAACACTAGCCTCTATGATTCATTTAATGAAACAGCAGCTAAATGATCATCAAGCTGGCCATGGTACATAACCCTAATTGTACAGAGGGACCTTATAGTGCATTCATTCGTATAATTTCAGAAAGGGAGTGAAACATCAATAACTTTTATTGATAAACTTAAATATTACAATAACATTTATTGTAAGAATGGTTCGCCCAGGGCTCACAAGTCTAACAGCAAGTTGTACTTGCAAGGCAGAATGTGTTTCTGCTTCTTTTTATCCAAGTTACAGTTTCTCATATTATTGGCATGTGACAAAGATAAGGAACGAGATCCCATATCTTGTCGAGATATAATGGTAAGTGTATCTTACATTGAAAGTGATTAAGGAATGAACATTCAGTGTTGACAAGGCAAGATAACTTCGATATAAAAATTCCTAAAGCAAAGTAAAATATTTATATGTATCTATGCAAATTTCTTATTTCAGATAATCCTCGTTAAACCCACTCAATAGAATACTCAATAATAACTAGTAAAATCTCATGGATTGAATCCGTGATCAAGATATTGTACTTGCAATTGGACACATGATGTATATGGTTGCAATGTACAGGTTTCCTCATAATAATGAGGAATGACAATTAAATAGACAATAGAACTATAACCCTAGGGTTTGTATGTCTCTGTAGTCTTGATCTCATCGAATGTACTTTGGAAGTGACATGTCGATGATGATCGCAATCGTCAAATAATCCTTATAAATCTAAGAAGATGTTCTGGCATATATATGTGCTCTCGACATTTAATCATGAATGACTTGGTCCAATGCATCATGCAGAATGATGTCTCTATAGGAGATATAGTTTTTAAAATGTTGAGTACCTACCTGAACCAATGTTTTGAGAGTTAAGATGTATGTAGATATGATGAGTGTCAGCATTCTAGTGTATGTACTTTAGTCATTCATAAAGGTTCATAATATTCACATTGTATGAATTAAATGAAGTATGTATAAATGTTGAAGTACTATTATATTGATATCTCTTGAATTAAATATAAGAGATCAACTGTATTAAGAAATTGTTGTTTATAGATGAAGGGAGCGTAGTGGAAGCATGGGTCTGACACAAACAAGAAGGAAAGTCAAGGAGTTAGCGGTGCTTCTATAACTTTCATATAACATCAAAAGAGTTGAAAGAATGCCAATACTTCAATGAGTTGATGTATTGATAGTGCGACTATCTTGTCTATCTAGGATCCTTTGAGAAGGACTCAGATAGTGCATCAGAATAATCTATATCTACATATAATCATTGATGTTGACTTTCTTATTTGATTAGATCAAAGTCTATCAATTGTATCTCTTTCTTCTAATGACATTTGCAATTGGTTGCATATATTTTAGAAGACAAAAAAATTTGATATTAAGGTTTAATAGTCATCCATAGATATTGACGCAATTGTTGCAACAATCTCTATTAGAGTGATAGACTTCATATTTTCAGTGGGAATCCTTAGTCTTATAGAATGTCTCTATGACCAGGATATTAGAAAACACTCATTTTTTATTTCTAAATGTTGGAAATAAACACGAATTATGGAATAAACCTATCATAGAGAGTTATGATGGATATATTTCTGATAGTAATCTAACATCTAGTGACTACTAAATTAGAAAATTAATGAATGATTCATTAAGATTTCTAATACTGAAAGTTAAACCACATGAGATCAATAGAAGAATGAAGATAATTTGACAATGGTCTAGCACTAAGCCTTGGATATTTGTCTATTGATTTGATCAATAAACTAGTAAGAGTTGAAACTTTAGAATATCTAAAATTTCAAAACTTACATACTTATGAATATTGTATTCAAAGTAAAATGTCTAATAAACCCTTCTTTGGGAATGGTGTTAGATGCCAAGGTATTCAAGATCTCCTACATATTGATGTATGTGGATCATCTATATCATAATAAATATTAATGATATGTGATATCTATTGATGATTATTTTTTATATGAAATTTCTTCCCTTCACCTTAGAAAACTTTGAAATGTTCAAAGATTTCACAAATTTGGTTTAGAATCAAAGTTTGAAGGAAGATGAAATGAATTTAATCTGACCTACGTTGCAAATACCTATTAGATGAGGTCATGGAATACCTTATGGAGAAATGAATATCATTCCTATGTCACTGCTCCTAATACACCTAAACTCAGTGGAGTTGTAGGGAGATACAATTGGATCATGTATGACTGACGAGTCCGAAATCGCAGCGTTAAAGATTGTTTATGTATGATCGTGAGTAAAATAATGATTTGATGATTTGTCGTTTCGTTGTAGGCAGCAATCGAAATCGGTCAAGAAAATAACCACACAGAATATTTATCAATTTTAATGAATGTGGTTTTATGTTTATTTTACTTGGGCAAGTCCCAAGGTCGAACATAAGGAGGCAAAGGAACAACCCAGAATTATGTCTATCAAAGTTCGTACGCGGTTTTCGATGCGGGTTTTTTTTGTTATTTTTAATGCAATAAAAGATGCAATATGCAGTTTTGTCCTATTTACAGGATTAAAATGTCAATTACGTTCAAACGATGTCCGAAAAATATGAAACTTGGCCAAGCAAAATATGATGAAATGAATGCACTGTAATTTTTTTGGAATTTTTGGACGCAATATGAATTTTTTTATGAATTTTTATATCAAATAAAATGAATTTCAATATTTAATTATAATAAATATTAAACCTGGTTATTTTCAAGGGATAAAATTATCTAAGATCTATCACTAGGTGATTGATCTCAGAAAAATTCTAAACCTCGAAAATACTAGTTTCAATACATATTAAAAATCAAACACTGAAATATGCAAAATGATTTTTATAGGGCAATTTATGCATGCAAATACAAATCTTTTTGGGCACAATGTTAATCACAACTAATTATATGATATGTGATTTTTCAGTAATTTGTAGAGCAACGGTTAATCAAAGGCAAATTTCAAAGCATGAGATGGGCAAAATATACAATTTTCCACAAAATAATTAATTATTAATTAACCATCAATCACAAAAATGTCCACAATTATCAAAATGTAGATAATTAAACGAGGAACACAGTGCTATTTTTGTATAAATAAAATGATGAAATATAGAGGTCTAAAATTACTAGGGAACATAGGGGTATAACTGTAATAGATAAATAAATAAAAATAAATATAGAAATACAGGGGGACTAAATTTAATTACCAAGAACAGAGGGGCCTTCTTGAAATTTTCCCAGTAGGTCACGTGCGATGCACGTGACCCCTGGGTCGGTGGGGCTTCTGCGTAATAAGGCAAAGTGACCGGGCTTCTTTGTAATTTACCCAGAAGGTCACGTGCAAAGCATGTGACCCCTGGGTCTCTTGGCGAATTGGAGAGAGGTCGGGGGTGACGGTGCAAATTCCCCCAAATGTACGTGCGTAGCACGTGGGTGGAAGCCTCGGGCATGGTGCTCGGTGCTGGCGATGGCAAGGGTGCCCTTCGGTCGGCGGTCGTCGGTGAAGTCGAAGATGACTGGAGCACCTATGATGAAGTTGTGGAAGATGGACGTTGCGCGGCGATGCAGTGTTGACGGTGGAGGATGGTCGTGCGTTGATGCCGCAGAGAGTCGGTGGCGGAGTTGCATCGTGGTCCGTGGAGGAAACTGACGTTGCGGAGGTGACGACGTAGTCGATGGAGTGTTGTCGGAGAAGATGGAGGTGTGCGGTATCGTCGGCTCGACGAGAAGTACTCGGAGCCGAGCATCTAGGTCGGGATGTCATCGTCACGCAGCACCAAGGTCTAGAGACCTTGGATCTCGCCGTTAATGGCGACCTTGCTGGGTTGTCACCACCGGCTCAACCGACCTTTGTGCAAGCGGTGGATGGGTTATCGAGGGGGGCGGTGCGAAGCTTTTATAGGTCGAGGGTTGCTCCGGCGATGGAAGATGAGGGATTCGCAGGGATCGAATAACTTGAGATCTGACAAGATGCTCGAATCCCTGATGAATCGAAGGTGGCGGTACAAGATTGGAGGACGGCTGTGAGATTTGTGGCGGCCATCAAGGGACGGTGGATCTATCGAAGGAGGCGCCAGCTTTGTCGATTAGGAAAGGGGACCTGGGAGGACGACGACCCCTAGCCGTCCGATCGGCCGAGATCGGGCGGCCAGAAGGGTGCCACGTGGCGCAAAGGGGAGTAAGGGGGCGGCACGTTCTTGGAGCATGCCTCGCACGTGCGGGATTTTTAAATTTTTTAATTTTTTATAGAAACAATAATTAAAAATGTTAAAAACGGCTGACACATGACGGCTCCAGGAGCTGCCACGTGTCAGCACCACAAAAACCAGAAAATATATATTTTGTAAAATAAAAAATAAATAGTAAACGGCCTCGGATCGAAAACATTTCTTCACAAAAATTGCTCGTCTTGATGAGATCTGCAACTTTTATGAAGACATCAAAATCAAAATCGATCAAATGCACAAAGAATATCTTGATTATGGGTTTTTGTAATTTTATATTGATTTTAAACTAGATAAAAATCCGGAAAAAAATATGGAAAAATCAAAGATAAATAATTACACACTAATCTAATTTTTTATTTTTATTAATTGATAAAAGCCCTACTTAATTGTGCGAAAAGGCTTTGTTGTTGTTGTTATTAATTGATAAAATATGTACATAAAATATCAGGTCAAAAACCGTTAAAATACAAAATGCACAAAGAGGCTCAAAATCCAACTTACACATATGAGCTCTGAATCACTTGAATTGGTCTTGTTTTGAAGGTAATTGAATGTACATTAGTTCAAAAGTGAGTGGGATTAAGATGAACACTGGATGAGGAAGATATGAGTTTTTATTCCGGAAATCCTGAAACTAAGGTTTGGGTTTTTGGTCCACTTATTTGGGTTAGTGATTTTTTTTTATTTTTCACTGATTCTTGTTAGTGATATGTACACATTGGAGGTGGTTTTGGGTCATTCAGAGTCAGCATGAATGAGTTAAAAATCCGGGAAGTTAGGCGATTTACAGGTCATTTTTGGCTTGGATTTTTGGCTTCTTATTTTGAGCAGAAATGTGTGCTAAAATGCAATTCTTATGAAAACATGCATGAATGCTAATTATGCAGAATAGATGCAGAAATTTTGTTGATTGTGAGGGATCTGAGCTTAATAAATGAGATTTATAGTGATGAATCCGAGATTCATCTTCCCCCTATACTTAAAGCATGCTTGTCCCTAAGCATTAAAAAGAAATGCCATGAGGTGAAATGAGATTGGGTTCCATACCAAGACCATGAGCTGAAGGTGAAAATGAACTAGACTCGACCTTTGGATTAATAGTTTGGCGGAACTTCTGTGAGACTTAGAATTTCAAAATCAACATCCTTCAAGTTCTACACATCATTGCTGCAGTTTCGGCTCAGAAGTCATCTTAGATCAATCCTCTTCCCAAAGTATACCCTATCAACATTGAACAATCGACTCATGTGTGTGAAAAGTTTTAGCTCTAGCCATCCAGAATGCTGGACTACCATGCTCATCTCCTATCCAGTAACTCGTCCTCAGGGAGTCAGGTGTTTCCTTCTATGGTCTCTCACGTTGTGTTCACAATCGAATTGGGGAAGAAGTTAGAAGAAGGGGAAAAGAACTGGAGGGTGGCCAGTGTAGTCACCTCTCCTTGTGAAGATGGCCAGTGTAGCCGAGTCTCCACCAAGATCTACAGGTTTCTTGAAGCTTAGACCTTTTTGGTCAGATATTTATTTGGTAGAATGCTTCTTTGTATTTGGAATTTTTGGTGGTTCTGCTTGGATCTTGTTGTGCCCCTACGGATATAGAATCTTTTTGTTTCCGTACATTTTTTGGGGTCTTAGAGAAAATTGTACCCAGTCGTCCATCTCTTTTCTGAAGCTTTAGTTCAACTCGTACTCCGGTCATTAGATTTCCATGCTACCAGAAAAGAAACTCACACAGTCATCCAACATCCCGTCTGAGTTGAGCTAAGTGCATAATGCGAGAGTACAAATTAATTCCTTATTCCAGAGTTGTACCCAAAATGAAGAGACCAGGTTAGACACTAAGAGTCAAACGTTGCACATTGTCATGTGGAACTTAAAGAATTAAGTCAAAGACCTGAAGTTTCTAAAATCCTATTTCTCGGTGAAGTTCCTCTGAAAATTAGGTGGATTAAGGTCAAGTCCAGACCACTCTTGGTTTCTGCTCATAACTCAGTTCAGAACCCAAAGACTTTTCACTGATGCAAATGAAATACTGGATGAAATGCAGGTGCGTGAAATGCAGACACATTTTTTCTTTTGATTTTTTTATGCAGGGTTTTTTTGGGGGGTTATGCAAAAACGAAGAAAAAGCCATTTTTTTCAAAAATTTTGGACACAGTTAGTGTTAGTAGCAAATTTTTTTTCTTTTTCTTTTCTCTTGTTTTTTTTGTTAATTACCCACCCTGTAAATATATATAGACTTACACGAAAGTACGAGGTATGGCTAAACTATATACACAGTATATATACAGATCCCCCTATACTTAGCAAGTGATGTATCCTCAGAGCACAAGAAGTGTAAAGAAGACATAGCTCGGGCTAAGTTTAAGAGAGTAAAGAGGAAAAGAAAAAGAACAAGATATACATGTCCGCCCCCCTATACTTAGACTGTGAATAATCTGAGTATAGAAGAAGGGCGGAAAAAATGAAGCGGATGGGATATGTGAATGAGGAGAGTATATACAGGTGGGTGTCGGTTCCCCCTATACTTAGGCTATGGTCAGCCTAAGTATAGAAGAAGGGTGGAAGTGGAGTGATCGGGAGATAGGAGTGTGGTGAGGGAAATGGTATATACAGATGGCATCCGTCCCCCTATACTTAGGCTCTGGTCAGCCTAAGTATATACTTGGCCTAAGTAGAGGAAGAAACTGTACAAGGAGATCGATGTGGTCGGGAGGTAGGGTGAGTAGCCGATGATTTAAGGTGGTTTTCGGTTGATCTTCTTGTGATCCTATGATGGGATATCGGTATAACGAGACGGAGATGAAGCATATGATTCTCAACTATTATCAATGTCATCCTCAGAAAAATCATGATGGATAGTAGATGAAACATTTGAGTCAGATGAAAGGTAGCCATCATCAGAGTTATCCTCAGAGGAATAGTATTTGAAAGTGGACACACTCCAGATATTCATGTCTTTTTGTTTCTTCAATTGTTTCCTTAAAATTCGTTCCTTTTTAAGATCAAGCGGTTTGTCCTCAGATGAATACTCAGAAGCACCGGTCTCAATCAGCTCATAAGAAATAATTCCAGTGTACTTGAAGAGGGCAGGAGCATCAGCTTTATATGAATAGTAGTTAGGAACGGGAGTTGTCCAACGAGAATTGAATCTTGGATCCTTGCGAAGATATGGCTTTAGAGCTGCCGAACAGATTTCACTCATGTAGACTACCTTTTCCGCACCTGATGAGGGATGATCAGCTGATTCCTCTTCCGAAAGATCAAAGGTGACTTTCTTTTTCTTGTTTCGTGAAGGTGTCGGTTCACTTAAGTATCTAGATGAATAGCCATTGGAATTTTTCTCCTTGGTCGGTGTTCCTCATGCGTGTTTGTTCTTAATTTTTTGAATGTTGGGGCACTCTCGATTTGGGATGATTTGGTCAAGGTATTCAGAGTAGGTTGCCTCAGGGTGCGACCATGCATGTCTCAGGATCATAGAAGAATTTTTTTCCTATTTTGAGATCCGCGAGAATTGAAATACTGGGGAGAGTCTCTGCATGTTCATTCTCAATTGATTTGATGTTGGAGCATTCCTATGTCCAATTGATGTGATCCATGTAGTCAGAATAGGATGACCCAGGGTGTGCATATGCATAAGTCTCCGGATGATATGATTCATATACATGATTCTCCATGGTGAGAGCGGCTAGGAATGGAGCAGGGGGACATTCTCTAAATCGATAGTCTCATCAACAACCGCTATCTCACGTGTAGCAGTGGGGTAGGGCTCTTCTACCGTTTCATAGTTACGGTTGTCGGGGACTTCGTGAGTTGCTTAAAAGATCGTGGTTACTCAAAGACTAGGTCAGATCGTAGTACTTCCAATGCTGTGAAATTGATTTCCCAAGTCTCACAATTAATAATTGCCTTAGCCAATGCTAAGAATGGCTTTCTGAGAATAATTGGAGACTGGGTGAATTCTCCTTGATTCTTAATATCAATGATCGTGAATTATACTTTGAGCAGAGAACCTTAGAATGTTATGATGATAGAAATAATTCCTCTTGGTCGTTTTATCGATCGGTCCGCCAAGTGTACAATCTCTCGTATCTTCCTGATCGGTCTGAGTTTGAGTTTGTGAAATACAGAGGTCAGGAGGATATTGATCGGTGAATCGTCATCAATACGAGCATGGGTGAAAATTGTGTCTTTGATTATGCAGTCAAATCTGGGCAACCGCTTCACTATGCGGCTCTTGGTTTTTCTCCTCAACATCAAGGAGGAGGCCATTGACAAGATATGTCTTTCAGTCTTTGTCTGTATCCTTCCCGATTTTTTAATTATTAATTTATCCAATACAAATCCTTTAAGGTCGGGGAAGTGTTCAATGGACTTTGTAAAGGGAAGTTCAAACATTAATCTTTTCTCCAAAGCTTCCCGTAAAGCAGGATCCAAATTCTTCAGATCTTCTTCAGATTCGATTTTTATGTGTTTTTCAAGATTTTCAATTTTTTGTGGTTTTCAAATATTCCAATTTTTTGGTATTTTCTGTGTGGTGTGGTGATGTGGTATGTTCCTCAGATGAGAAGGGGCTTTGATGTTCAGAGTACGAGTCAGAGGCATAGTCTTTTCTAGGGGAATAATATGCAGAAGTGCTACTGTCAGAATCATCCCCAGATTTTTGAATATCCTCAAAATTTTCAATCTTAGATTCAATCATTTCCTTATTCATTTTTATGTTTGAGCCACCGTAGATTAAAATTAGTCGGTCGACGAATTTTTGAAATCTATCCTCCATTAATTCAAATCTTTTATTTATCCTTGAAATATCATTCTCCAAAATCTGTTCATGATCAATCATTGGAGCAGTCAATGTGTGTTTTTGTAATTCAATATTTTCATATTCCGTTTTCCTGTATGTGCTTGGAGAAAAGTTTATTGAAATATCCAATACATGATCGTTATTTTTCTGAAAATTTCTCCTCAAAAATTATGGAAGGATGCTACTCTGTGGAAGGGTTTTGTGGGAATGTGTTGGTCTCATACTCAGCATGCCGTGACTCGGGCATGTCGTCCTGGTTTGAGTAGAGCCTACTTCCATGGTCATGATTGATCGTATCCTCGAATAATGGGGTCATACATGGTGCATATGTGTCGATCTCATCCATGTAGTCCTATGTATGTAAAGGCTTATCAAATGAGTGATATTCGGGTTAGTCAATAGGAATTTGTTCGTTATGGTCAATCCAATGCCGATGATCATTAATTACGGGTCTTTCCATCTGGGTTTAGTTTCTCGGCCAGTCATGAGACTCAAAGGTATTTTGATCATGAAATGGTTCATTGGCGAGAAACCGGTAATAAGACAGTTCAGTCCAAGATGGTAGGTGGTCATGTGTGGTCGGATGATTCGAGTAGGAATTCAATGAAGGGGCCGAAGTCATCTGCGGGTGAAAGTCTCCCGCAAATGTTGGAGGAATTTTGAAAGAAGGGGATGTAGTTGATTTGGGCTTAACCAAGACAAATTCATTTTCATGGTATAGCTCTGATGGATTTTCAGATAAATCTTCGGTCATTTTTGAAAGATCTGAAATAAATGATGGATTGGGTCTGCAAGGATTTTTATGATTTGGAAAAAGTTCCATGATGAGATTTAAATCAAGAAAAGGGAGAGATGATTGCACGGGATAGTCAAAAGAAATTTTATCAAAAGTGCGGCTTTTGATCTTCAATATCGGTTTACGCACACCATTGCAAATACAAGTCAAACCTCGGGTTCATCAACTCACACATTGAAGCCGTAAGAGTTCGACTATTATCTTTTCAATTTTAAGTTTGTGACAAATCAATCTTGGAAAGAATTTAGCGAGTTGTTAGGTGCCGAAAGTTTCTTAAAGACTGTCCCAAATTCGTACGACTAGTTGCATCTACTTTCGGCCAGTATAGGTGTGAGTACGACAGTAAAACAGCTACCCGTGTTACTTAAGGACGGAGCCTTGCACGGTGTCCTTTAAACCACCCACTCTGCTAAGGAAGTCCGGACCGATTATCGGCTACCCGTATTCCTCACTAAGAAGTAGCTAATCTTTTTAAAATCAGTAGTCTAAATGAAAATAGCGAAGCTTGGTTCTAACCTTAAGTGTCATCTTTCACTCACTCAAAAAAATAAAAACATCTATGGTCGGGGTTACATTCCCGCAAAAATTCTTGATTTTATGGGTTAATTAGAAATCGACTATATTTAGCAGTCCCAATTTTAATTAGGCAATCACTGAAGAATTAAATTAGCACAAATATACGTCTACCATCCAGTCCCGATTTCCTTTAAAATTATGTGATAAAACAAGAGGGAGAAAGTCGAAAAAAGTCGATGCACGTGAAAACAATGATGTATGCTCAGTTAGAAGACTTATAGTGAATCCTCGCAATCTCCATGTGGGATGCTAGACAGTAATTGAAAATTTATTCTAAATGAATGCAAGCCTATAAAAAACCGCACCTAAGTAGAAAGTTCTATTAGCGGGGAAGAATTGAGTTAAATTTTTGTCTAAATTGAATGATCTATGTGTGTCTCAGTTAAAATGAAGTGTGGCATAATTCCTACGAGCACAATCAAGAAATTAAAATGCTCTGAGAGCCGTATGTGCATGTCTATCCTAATCGCCACTCAAGTTGGGCTCCATCCTCACCGGAGAGTGAAACATGCCACGACAAACCACAGAAAAAGTTTAAGTTCTTTTTACACATGCGAGAGTCCAAACGGATACCGCTGTAAATGAGCAATTAATTACAGAAAATTAAAAATTTGCAGAAATTAATCCTAGACTCTACGCTCTCTCATGACTCGACTCGATCTTAAATTCATTGTGGCTTTTTGGAGGTCGGTGAAGTTGCGTCGGTTCTTAAAAAACCGCTCCACGTACGTTGGGTGCCTCGCAAGAAAAATAAGAGAGATTTGTGTAAGAGAGTGACTCAAAAAATAATAAAATAAACAAGAAAGTAAATGCAGGAAAAAATGGAATTTACAGTGAAAAATTCAGGGTTCAGAATCCCCGAGTGCGGAAAACCAAACGAAAATTTTCAAAACACAAAACTAAGTCATTTGCCTCCCCGACAACGGCGTCATTTGACGAGTCCGAAATCGCAGCGTTAAAGATGTGTTTAAGTATGATCGTGCGTAAAATGATGATTTGTCGTTTCATTGTAGGCGACAATCGGAATCGGTCAAGAAAATAATCACACAAAATATTTTTCAATTTTAATGAATGTGGCTTTATTTTTATTTTACTTGGGTGATGACCACAAAAACTGAGCGAGCGAGATAAATCAGGTATATCTCATGCGGTCGTTGCGACCTCAGTCACTCGAGTGATCAATCGAGAAAAACAGACCACCAAAATTGAATAAAAATCAAATAAGCTCAAGTAGCGGTCTCGCTATTAGATTAACCTGGTATAGCGACCAGGGTCGAACACAAGGAGCACGTGATGGCCTTACGGCCTACGAAGTAGTCGAAAATAGAATAAAATAAAAGAAAATGGTTTTTGGTGGATTTTTGATGTTTTTATAATTTTTTTTGGATTTTTAATTAATTAAGAAAATAAGACAAGCAAACAAATGGCAACTTCAAACAATTATTCAACTACTCAAAATTATTCCAAAAATTCAAACAAAAATATTTTTATGTTTTTTATATTTTTTTACTATTTTTGGTTAATTTTTGGTAATTTTTTGACTTTTATTGAATTCTATAAAAATCAAACAAGGCGGAAAAATGAAGGTACTGTCCAGTCAGGTGTCAAGGGCCAATTTAAAATACAAAATGACCCTATTAACACCTGAAGATAATTTTCCTATATAGTAGAAACTATAGAAAATCTAGGCACCAGAATTATTAATTTTTGATTTTTATTTTATTTATTAGAATTTTTATGAGTTTTTAAGGGTTTTGTAACTCTATGGGTTTTATAAAGCTAAAAATGACCAAAATTGGTCAGAAAATCAAACAAGGCAAAACAACTACTGTATAATTTTTTTGTAATTTTTAGGGGTGTTTTAATATTTTGTGAATTTTAAAGTTAAACAGTAACAAAAAATGTGTTTTTGAATTTTTAAAATGTCAAATGAAATCAAAAATGTCTCCAAAAATAGGAGAAAATTTTACATATGGTAGGAGCCATGTGTCCAATTTTCATCACATTTGGAGTTAATTTGCTATTTTATTAAAAATGAAAACTAAGGTACAGTGCACAGGGACCTGTACGCAAATAGTAGAAGTTCCAGGGGGTCCGGTGCAATTTCTCCAAGGTTGCACACGCGAGGCACGTGACCTGGGCACTCAGGGACCTATTTGCAAAGAAACTAAGGTTCCTGGACTATTTAGTAACAAGTACTAAAAGCTCAGGGGCCTCAGTTTAAAATACCCACTAAATTAAGCACGTGCACATTAAAACCATTCACAGGGGTATTTCTGCAAATATCAAAAGTATAAATGCATTCAAGAACACCCTGAAACTATGAGTCCATACATGCAAAGAACCCAAACAAACACGTGTCGATGCACGTGATGCACTACACATAGGGGCATACACGTAAATAACAGATTAGACTTGGTCCACTATGCAATTTACCCAACGCAAATAAAAGTCTAAAACTATTTACAGGACTAAAAACAAACTACTATAAAGCTAAGGGCTAAAGTGAAATTACACTTTATTAAGACGAGGCCCGGATGCTCGCCACGTGGAGATCGGATGGTCGGGGTGCGGCGCGGCTAAACACTGGGGTCCTCGGCCCTGATCGACGGCTGGGGCCTCGCCACATGGAATATCGGGCGGCTGGGATCTGATGTGGGAAGCCCTCGATGATCGGACGGTCCCGATCAACCCTCTAAGGATCTAACGGTCACTGCTACTCCACGAACGAATGGCTCGATGAAGACCTGGAGCTGGGGCTGGATCAGACGGCTACGGAGGGTCCTCGAAGAACTGGGCTCCGGTGAGGTTCGCCGGGTTCGTGCTGGCGCTGGATACCTCCTCGGAGGCCACTGATGATCGGAGAAGATGTGTGGGGGCCTTCCGCGTCTAATGGCACCCTCCGATGACGCAACGGAGCTCCGGAGAGCTCAGGCCACGCTGGCGGAGGAGAAGCGGCTGCTCCAAACGGTCGAGACCTGCAGATGGGCTCGGATGTACCTGAAAAGCATGGGAACAAACTCGCGGGTCGAGGGCAAAGTGCCTCGAGCCAGTAAGCGGCGGTGAAGGTGGATGGTGCGGCGGGGCGTGCGAGCTCCGGCGGGGTGACGGTGAAGGAACTCGACTCCCAGCTCCTGTGCGAGCTGGGTTGGATGAAGGGTTGGGGAAGGTGCGCGGGGAGAAGGCAATCGTGATGGGCGACTCCGATGGTCGGGACGAAGGGGAGGATGGTCGGAATCGAAGCTCGAAGGTGACGGAGCGATTTGGGGGAAATGTGAAATTAAGGAAATAGAGGAAGAACATGGACTACCTACTGGCTGATGTCGACTGTGGAGGAGCAGGGCTTGCTCCAGGTCCTTTCCTCGAGGACCGTCGGTGTCCGAGGCTCTGGCGTCACCTCTAGGCGGCGCACGGCGGCGCAATGTCACCGGATCGATGGTCTCCTTGCTCCCTCTCCTCGCTGCAACACCACCTGGGGCGAGCTGTCACTCTCGCTGAGACGATGGAGGTCACTGGGTGGAGAATGGATGAGCCAAAGATGAAGAACAAGGAGGCGGAGCTCGGATTAAATATGGTTGCAGGTCCGAGAAGAATGGATCGGGTAGGGTTCCGTGAAGCACGGATCCCCACGCGGATATGGTGGCGAGGGTCTCGGATGCACGGGGAAGAAGACGAGCCTGGGATTTGCGGGTATGGTGATCGGGTCATGACGCAAAAATTTTGAGAAATCGGGTCGGGCGTCATGGACCCGTGGGAAGTGGTCCAAGGGGGGGAGTTGACCGGGGGGTCAACGTCCCCCGTGGACCAATCAGGGATGGCCACCTGGAAAAGATTTGAAAATTCATTTAAAAATAGAGGATGGCAGAATTATTAAAAACTTAAAACATGAAAAATGTTTATTTTAATTTCTTCTATTTTTTGTGATTTTTAATTATTTTTTTGAAATAAAATAGGCTATTTACATTCTAGTGCTATTTATAGGTATATATACAATATAGCCTTTTAATTTTTGATTTTTAATTAGTTATTTTTGTACATTTTTATTCCCATTTTATATTTTATTTATTTATAGCATAAAATAGTGAATAAAAAGATATTTTTATTTTATTTTTATTATTTATATACAAGGGTGAAATAAGTAGAGATATACATCTATATACATGGTATATGTATAATGTTATTTTTGGTTTTTAATTTTGTTCTTTTTATTTTATTTTTGTTTTTATGGTTTTTATTTTATTTTATTCACACCATCAAAGATAGAATATATACAAATTTTATGGAAATTAATTTATTTATTTATAGGGTTAAATAACTATAGGTGTGGGAGTATGTACATGGTGAATATGCACAAGTAACTCATTTTTATTTTCTTTTTAATTTTTCTCTTTTTATTTGGATTTTATATTTATAAATATATCTACAAATATATACAATCCCATTTTATTCTATTTTTGGAGGAAAATATTTTTATTATATTTACCGGTATATTTACACACATGAGCCCTTATCTCCCTCTACTTTGGCTTTTATGCGGTCAGGCCCATGCTGAGCCCTCCCTTGGGATTAGGTTGCTCAATATTTATTCTAAATATCTCTCTCTTTTTCTTTTGTCTCTTTATTCTTTTATTTTTGCACAAAAACATGCTAATTATTAAACTTTATACAATGCATGTCTTTTGGTAATTATTTGTATTTACACCTATCTACATGTATTTGCAAAGGTTTTTGTAGCTAAAATACAAGAACAAAGAGTGATGAATGAGTATTCATCACCCCCCTATACTTAACTTTGCTAGTCCCTTAGCAAACACTTATTTGAAAAAGAAGTGAAAAAGAGAAAGAAAAAGAAAAAGAGGAGAATATACATGGATTAAGGCTGATTATTAAACTTGCCTTTATTAAATTGAATTATGGAGCTCGATCAGATCTTTGGATTATTAATGTGTCGGAACCTTATTTGGACTTAAGCTTAAAACTCAACAGCATCTAAGTTCCACCAATTTATGGACAATACTCCTCAATAAACCAGATCAGAACAAGTCTACATACACAAACTCTAATGACCATGAATCTTTCCATGCAGTGTAAGTGATATGTAGCTCCCCACCTCAGAAGTAACAAAGAAACAACCTCCCCCAACCTGGTAACTCTAATGCCTCGGTCTAGCAACTCTTTCCTCGAGAAGCGGGGTATTCCCTTCTAAGTTCAAGTGCAACCGGCTCAAGAAGAGGGGGAAGAAGATGAAGAATGGACCATGGCCAGTGTAGCCACGTATCCCTGGGAGCCCAACCAGTGTAGCTAAGTCTCCCGCTGCAAGCTTCATGAGATGTAACATGGATACCATAAGCTTTTGCTTTATTTGACTATATACACTCCGGTGGGGTTATTAAATTTTCAATCCGACCCACCACTTTTTTGGAGTTCTTTTCTTTTTGTACACATTTTTTTCATGTGCAACTGTACAACATATCTACATGGTGCAGCATATATACAAGGAGTTTTTCCTCTTGAGCCAGTAGACTATCCCTCTTTTGAAGCTTTATTGCAATTCACGGTTTCTGTCTTTAGCCTTCATCACCACTAGACCAATTTGAGACGCACTTCCTTCACTAGAAGAAGAAGAGAGGTTCCGCCTAGAAGTACTACCCTCATATGCTACCCCAAGCCAAAGGAAACTGCCTCCTCACCACCTCATCAATGGAGAGCTATGTGTAAGGTGCTGGTGCAAGTCAAGCCATTGTCTCTAAGAGTCATGCGTGTGTTGTTAAGTGCTCTACTTAGGCTCATCAAGATGAAATATGCTTATAGCCTAGTGGACTCAAAGAATTAAGTCCCAATAGACCTGAAAAGCCTTAACCCTAAGCCTTATAAGGTTCCTCTTAGAATTAGGTGGATTAAGATCTTAATCAAGCTCCATTTCCCAATTTAATTCCAGGCTAGTTTAAATGTCAACCACGATCCATGAAAAACTATACAAATATTTACAAAGATGCTATTTACAAATGTTTACAATCATGCAAAATTTGAAAAATGTTTTGAAACCATGGATGTATGCATGAATGCAAGTTTTGCAAAATTTATTTACAAACATTTACACAAGGTTTTTGCAAACTTTTTGTTTTCAAAACATTTTGAAAAAATTTTGTATTATATACATAATTTTGATATGAAAATATTTACAAATCCTTTACACAAATCATTTTACAATCATTTGTACAAAAATAATTTGTATAAATAAATAGGTATGTGCCAGATGAATTTTATATACAAGGGAGAAAAAATTTTAAATTTTATGGGTTTTTAGCCATTTTTATTTATTCACACACTCACACAAAGTACGAGTTATGGCTAAAGTATATATGAAATATATACACACCCCCCTATACTTAGCTCGAACGATGTCCTCATAGTAATCAAGAGCGATGAAGAAGACATAACTCGTGCCTAGTATAGGGACGTGAAAAGGAATGGCTGTATACAGAGATGAAACAAAGAATAGAATGAATAGAAGATCAAGAGAGTCTCGGCCTTTCCCCCTATACTTAGGATCAAGTAATCCTAAGTATAGCAAGTTGTACATGAAGGGAAATCCGAGTGAAGGATGTACAGAATCTCCCCCCCCCCATACTTAGGGTGAAATATCCCTTAGTATAGGCAGCAAAACAGGGGTAGAAAGGATAAAAAGAATACCCGAAGGTCCTACATCCCCCCTATACTTAGGGTAAAGTACACCCTAAGTATAGCATAATCATAAGATGAGAAAAAGGGATGTGGGACTAAAGAATAGAGTGATATAGACAACTGGATCTATACAGGTCGTAAGAACAGTGATAATCAGGCGTGAGATGCAATAGATGTGAGTCGAGAGACCACATCTCACGCAAAATGGATAGGGGCAACATCAACGACCTGCGGCTCATGATCTAGAAATGGCTTGAGCCGCTGCCCGTTCACTCGAAAAGGTACTCTCATAAGACAACTCAGATATATCAATGCTCCCGTTGTCGTGTACCTTTCTCACAAGATAAGGTCCCTTCCATTTGCTCTGTCGCCTCCCTGGAAATAGACGAAGCTAGCATCAAACAGTCATACTCTCTGTCCAGGCTCAAAATGCTTGTGGCTGATATGAGAATCATGCCACTCTTTCACTCTCTCCTTATATTGTAGGCTGTTTGAGAAGGCGGTATCACGAAGCTCCTCCAGGGCTGCTAACTCTGCCCTCCTCTGGTCTCCTACACTATCAGGATCCAAAAGAATGTCTGTGACTGCCCAAAGTGACTTGTGCCTCAACTCAACAGGTAAATAGCACGGCTTGCCATAAAGAGGCGAAAGGGAGATGTGCCCAAAGGTGTCTTGAAAGACGTCCTATATGCCCACAAGACCGAGTCCAAAAGCTGTGACCAATCCTTTCGGTCAGGGCGGACGACTTTTTGCAAAATAGTCTTGATCTCCCTGTTCAACACCTCGGCTAGACAATTCGTCTGTGGATGGTATGGAGTGGCAACTCGATGGTATATACCGAACTCGCTAGCAAGTGCCTTCACCTGGTCATTGATGAAATGAGACCCCCCATCTGAAATCAATACTTGAGGTACCCCGAACCGTGTAATGATGTGCTTCCTCAAAAATCTGCAAACTGTCCTGGCATCAGCGGTTCGGGCGGGGATGGCCTCAACCCAACAACTCACATAATCGACAACCAACAGAATGTACTCAAATCCCTGACTCTTAGGGAATGGACCCATGAAATCGATGCCCCATGCGTCAAAAACCTCACAGAAGTGAATGGGCTGCATCGGCATCATATCACGCTGTCCACAAGTACCCATCCTCTGACAGTCAGTACACCTCTTCACAAACTCATCAGAGTCCTTGAATAGGGTAGGCCACCATAGGCCGGATTGGAGTACTTTCTGTGCCGTTCTCCTCCCTGAGTGATGTCCTCCTGCCTCCAGCTTGTGGCAATAGGTAAGGACGCTGTGATGCTCCTCCTGAGGAATGCACCTATATATGCCAGATACTATCCCCTCCCTCATGGTAAAGGATGGGATCCTCCAATGGTAAAACTTGGCCTTCGCGAGGAAGATCTCAAGTTTTTGCTTGGGCCAATCTTAAGGAACTTTCTTGGCGACAGGATAGTTCACAATATCAGCGTACCATAGGAGCAAGGCGATAGTAAGGATCGCCTCATCTGGAAAGGTCTCACAAATAGGGTCAATCTGCTCAGAATCCTCAAGATACTCCAATCGGGAGAGATGATCCGCCACCACATTCTTGACTCCAGGCTTATCCTTAATCTCTATGTCAAACTCCTGGAGTAGAAGGATCCATCTAGTCAATCTGGCCTTGGCATCCTTCTTTGCCATGAGGTACCTGATGGCGGTCTGATCTGTATACAAAGTCACTCTAGATCCAATAATGTATGATCTGAACTTATCTAGGGCGAAGACTACGGCTAGCATCTCCTTCTCTATGACTGTATAGTTCCGCTACGCGGAATCCAATGTGCGGCTAGCGTAGTGGATAGCAAATGGGACTCCATCCCTCCTCTGTCCTAGCACAGCCCCCACAGCAAAATCGGAGGCATCCGTCATGATCTCGAATGGGAGAGACCAATCTGGTGGCTGAAGGACATGAGCCTCAACAACACAATGCTTGAGAGTCTCAAACGACGAAAGACACTTGTCATCGACAAGGAAACTCGGTGTCTTTCGTCAGCAGATCAGTCAACGGTCGGGCAACCCTACTGAAATCATGAATGAATCGCTGGTAGAAACTGACGTGCCCCAGGAATGACCGTAACTGCCGCAAATTGGACGACGGTGCAAGTTTTCTATTGACAACAACCTTGGCCGGATCAACCTCCATGCCCCTGTTGGAGATGATATGGCCAAGCACCGTCCCCTGAGTCACCATGAAGTGACTCTTCTCCCAAGATAGAACCAAGCGAACCTCTATACATCGCTGAAGTACTCGGTCTAGGCAGTCAAGACAGGAGTCGAATCCGTCGCCGTAAACCAAGAAATCATCCATGAAGACCTCCAAGCACTCCCCTACCATGTCCGAAAAGATCGACAGCATGCATCTCTGAAAAGTCGCAGGGGCATTGCATAGCCCAAATGGCATGCGTCGGAAGGCGTATGTGCCGAAGGGACATGTAAAGGTAGTCTTGTCCTGGTCCTCTAGAGCGATGGCCACCTTGTTGTAGCCCGAGTACCCATCCAGAAAACAATAGTGGCTCTTCCCTACCAGTCTCTCAATGATCTGATCTATAAAGGGCAGGGGGAAATGATCCTTCTTGGTGGCCTGGTTGAGTCTCCTGTAGTCAACGCAGACCCGCCAAGAAGTGGGTACCCGTGTAGCAATCTCCTCTCCAGACTCACTGACCACTGTAGTGATGCCTGTCTTCTTGGGCACCACATGCAAAGGGCTGACCACTTGGAGTCGGAGATGGGATAGATAAAATCGGCGCTCCACCACTTCGAAATTTCCTTCATGACAACCTCCCTCAGATTCGGGTTCAGCCACCGCTGGAACTCACGCGACGGCTTTGCCTCATCCTCGAGATAGATATGGTGGGAGCACAGGGCCGGAATAATCCCCTGGAGATCTGCTACGCTCCATCCAATCGCCTTGCGGTTCTTTTCAAGAACCCCCATCAGACGGGATTCTTGCTGTCCAGTCAAATCGGCGGAGATAATGACTGGGTACATCTCATGCTTACTCGCAAGGAATCTGTACTTCAGCGAAGTAGGAAGCGGCTTCAGCTCTGGACAACTGGGTGCTGGCGGATCTGGCCTCTGAAAAGTTTGTGTGAACGCTGCCAAATCTGCATGGGAGAACTGAAACTCTCGGTCAATCTCAGAAACTGGAGAAGGATGCCCTGCTGGACTGTCTCTGCTCTGCTCGGCATCTACCTCCTCTCTATCTGCAGGCTCAGTGGAAATCAGGTCTGGCATGTAATCCTCACAGTCTTCCCAATCAGACTCTTACTCCGAGGGATCTGTGTCATCCAAGGTGGCATCAGCACCACCATCATCACAAGAATTTGTCCCACGGCTGAGAATCGGCTCTGCTGCTTCTGAAGTATCCTGGACCAGGAATGTGCTCTCCAAGCTCTCCTCTACTGTCGTCTCTGCATCAGCGGAATCTGAAAATGAGAGGATGGCCAGTGCGGCTGGGTCTGCCCAAACTGCCTCATCGTTTGTGATCACAAAGTCAAAGTCCTGGTGGATGTCTAGCCCGGTATCTGTCATCTGCTCTGTGTCTGAGGTGGTCTCTGAGCATGATCTGTCTCTGGCTCTGTTGTCCTCGACCGTCTCTATTTGTACACTTTCGCCCTCGACGCGGAAGTATACCTTCCCGCTATCATGGTCGGTTACTGCCTTGGCTGTGGCCAAGAACGGGCGACCTAGAATGATGGGGGTATCGGTCACAGACTCAGGGATATCCATGTCCAACACTACGAAGTCCACAGGGAATTGCAGGCCCTGAATCGTGACGACAATGTCTCGCAACAACCCCTTCGGCCTCTTGACAGATCTATCCGCAAACTGAAGGACTGTCCTGCTCTGTCGAAGAGTGCCCAGCTCAAAGCGATCGAGAAGGGATGCCGGAAGTAGGTTGATCGACGATCCGCTATCTAATAGAATACGGTCGAACCTCTGCTCACTGATATGGCATCTGACATAAGGGGCTCCTGAATTTGGCCTCTTGGCCGGCAGACGGTTCTGGATCGCGAAACAAGTGGATTTCGTCAGCACATGAATCTCTGAGTGGTGGTTCCTCCTCTTCCTCCTGACTGTGGTCATGTCTCTCAATGAACGCTGAAGAAGGGGAATGTGCTACAAAGCCTCCTGAAGAGTCAGCTGTATGTGAAACCGATCTATCATCTGCTGGCTGGACTCTTCTTGCTCCCTCTTTTTGGAATTTTCTTTTCTCTTCCCCTTCCCCATCTGCAGGGCTCTAGGGAAGGGGATCACAGGGTCCTTCTCATATGAAGGACTAGGAAATGGTCTAGACGGTTCGACAACCGGATCCACACATACATCATGCACCACAGTGGGACCAGAAGAAAATAAACCCTTTCCTTTATTCACAGAAAAGTTCCGAGATACATTAGAAGTAGGAAAAACAACAGCTCTCTCTAATTGAACACGGGTGGCCTCAGCACCACCATCGGCTGGATCAACTGGAGAACTCGCGGCCTCAGTACTGTGCTCTGGCTCGGCATCGTGGGTGGCCTCAGTACCACCTCCTCAAACTGGTGAAATGGCGACCTCAGCACCGCCTGTGGAGTCAGCATCCTTGGTGGCATCAGTACCACCGTCATCATCTCCAGCGGCCTCAGTACCGCTCTCCTCCTCCTCGTCAAGCGCTCTGGGTGTGTCCTCGTGGTGTCGCTCAAACGAGGCGCGGCCTGTTGGCATCCTACCGCTCCTAAGTGCGACAAAATCAGTATCAAAAAGTTCTGCAGACATATCATCAAATGTAGCACTAGGAGTGGCATACTCGGTGTAAGCTACCTGCTCAGATTTCCTCTTCAGGTTGTTGGGGTTCGGCTCGATCTGGGCAGGGATGGCGGCATTCCCTCTCACGATGTCCCGCATCTCCTGGCGGAACTCGTCCTTCTCCCGTCGAAAGGTAGCCTGTTGATCTGTGAGGAGGCGGGCTATGTCATCCAAGGCGGGGCTCTCGTAAGGTGGTCCATGGGAACCCGACGGGTAGCCTCTCTGGTAATGAGGCTGTTGGAACTGGTGCTGCTGCTGCTGAGAGGGGTATGGGTGATGTTGTTGTTGTTGCTGGTGAGGCTGCTCATACCTCCACGACTGTCCCTGGTGATAGGGACGAGGACCATAGGATGATTGTTGTTGCTGCTGTGATGGGTACACTGGGGGTTGCTGCTGCGGCTGGTGCTCTCTCTGATGGCCGTACTGGCCACCCTGTCCTGACGGCTTCTGCTGGGGCTGGGTACCTCCGGTCCCCCACTGGAATCCGGGATGGTCTCGTCGGATACCGGGTTGAGGGCGGTCATACCAAATCTTGTTGACATCCATCAATGGCTCTACATCGTACTGGGGTGGTGGGAGCACTGCCAGAGGTTGATCCGGCTGGTATACCACCATATGTAAGTCTGGAGATGGTGGTGACTGGTAGGTGGGCTGCGGCTGTTGGTACGGCTCTGCCTGTACAAGGTGAACCTGTCTAGGCTGCTGGTGTGAGCTGGAGCGCTGGGACGAGCTGCTGCTGCTACCGAAGTCGCCTCGCGACTGAAGACGGGGCTGGGAAGTCGTCTGTGCCTCCTGGAGACACATGAGCTGGGTCTTCATGTCGCTCAGAGTCTGTGCCTTCTGCTCCAACTGAGTGATGCCCTGGCACTGCTTCTTCTCAATCAACTCCATCCGGTCCAGCTTTTCGTTGATGATCCCCATGTCCACGGCTGATGACTCGGCCTGTGCTGCTGCTACTACGAATGCACTGGAAGGGTTGTCATTGACCCGTGCTATCCTCTGGTACTGCACGGATTATGGCTGCTGGGGTCTGCCCTAAGTGTACAACTGGGTCTGGTACATCACCATGTAGTTCTCGGTCATCTCCTCGTAGATGGCCCAGACCTGGTCGTGATCCATGGCGAAGTAAGACCCGCCACAAGAAGCGTTCACCAAGCCCTGAAGCTCTGGTGTCAGCCCGCTGAAAAAGCTCTGCACGAGGTTCGGCTTGGAAATGTCGTGGTGCGGGCATCTATCAGTCAGCTCTCTGAACCTCTCCCATGCCTCATGAAACTGCTCGTTGGGGAGCATGGAGAAGTTACTGATCAGGGCTCTCGCGTCATTGGTCCGCCCGAGTGGATAGTACTTGTGCAAGTACTCGGCATGGAGCTGCTCCCAAGTGTAGACGAACTTCCCCAGATGTTTCAGCCAGGGGGCTGCTCTGTCTGCCAAAGAGAAGGGAAAGGCAATCATCCTAATGGTATTCTGGTCCACCTGACGATCGTGGACAGTGCCGCAAATCATCTCAAACTCCTGAAGATGGAGATGAGGCTCCTCAGTGTCCAACCCATGAAACCGGGGTAGAAGCTGCAAAGTATTCGGGGGGAACTTGAAGTCCCCCACGATCGCTGGTATCACCACCCAACGGTGCGTCAGAGTCGATCCAGCATTGTGGTTCTCCCGCATCGGTCTCGGTGGTCCTGCTGCTGATGCTGTTGTGGCTGACTGCTGTCGCGGTTGCGGCTGCTGTGGCAGCTGCCGCATCGTCGGGTCCTCCTCCGCGGTTCTCACGGTCGGCTCTCATCTGCTCAAGCTCTCGCCTCATCTCGACCATAAAAGCTCCCTGATCCCTCAACTGTTGCTGCACTGTCTCGAGGAAGGCGATCAGGGTGGAGTTGATCGCACCCTGGTCCAAAACAAAATGCTCGGGCTGTGGACCTCTACTGCGATCATCAGAACTGCCGGCCACAGTCTCTGCAAAATCAAACGATCCAAACTCAGGTGCCTATAAACCTGCTAGTCTCTCCTCTGGCACTGGTCTCTCGGAATCGAAAGAAAGGGGGTCGAGGGGGAACAGGGTGGAATCATACTCGGGTTTGGAGAGCGGGTCTCGGCTCTCGCGAACCAACCTAGATGAGCGGGTAGACGCGCCCGAAAGTAGTGCAGCCAGAGGCTGCTTAAGAGATCGTCTGCCCATCATCTTGATGTGGCGAGTAAGGCGGATGAGATCTGGAAAAACTATGATCACAAGCAAACCCCCGGTTCACCAACGCAACGCGAGCTGAAGACCGTAAAGGCTCGGTCAATTATCTTGTCAATTTTATTTTGGTGAACAATCAAGATATCAGAGCGATTACGTGACCTGTTGGGATACCCGATATTTTCCCAACCGATTGTCCCGCACAGAAGAAGTCGGTAATCAGTCGAGAATAGTACCGGAGGGCTCTAACTAGTGTCTCGGGTCACTCTCTCGCACAATCAAACCAAGCAATGAGGGCGTTGCTCTCCCTAAGACAAGTTTTTAAACCAAGGGTCTTTTAGTGATCAAATAGTTTTAGCAGTCCCAATTTTATGGTTTTTCTTTTTTAGGTATTTTTCAATAAAAGCAAAAATGCCTAACGAATTTTTCGGTTCTCCTGGTTATTAAGCCCAAAACAGGGGGGAGAAGTCGAAAAAGCCGATGCGCGAAAATCAATTATGCATGTAGAGTAAGAGATGCGTACCTGACTCCAGCAGTCTACATGCAGGATGATCCGCGCAGAATTTTAAAAGACAAGAAATAAACTAACTAAATGGTGTAGGCAAAAAACCGAGTCCCTAAACAGTAGTGCTACTCGAAAGATCGGCTGCCGACCATTAGCCTCCAATCCAGAGAGTCTGATCTAGATCCACCCCTCCTCTTCTCGACATGTTGAGTTCAGGAGTAGCGCTTAACGGGGCAGGCTTGCGACGCGTAGGCTCGGAGGTGATGGGATGGCTCTTTTATTAATTTTTTTATTATAGGTCCAATTACCGATCTATAGGTGCAGGCAGATATATTAGGGTATTTGGATCCTATTTTTTTACGTCACAATCAAGCAGAAAATCCTACGGCTAGGGTCTCGAAAATCCGCATGAAACTGGAAAATACAGGAAGGAAATAAAACCACGTAAAAAGCCGCGTGAAAACCGACTAACTAAGAGGTCCCCCGAGCACACCGGTGCTCGGCGAAACAGACTCCGAAAGTCTGAATCTCTGTCTCTGGTCCCTGTATTATTACAACAGTTCAAATATTGCAGGAAATAAATTCTAATCTATTCTAATCTAAACTCGCGGCTATTCTGCGGCTCCCGCACTTCTGCCTGCTCCTCGTGTCCTCCGGCGGCTCTGTAGAGAAGAGAGCCGCCTCTGACTCCTGCGGTTGCTCGGCTTCCGAAGAAAGCCGCCTCGGTCCTCGGCCCTCGCAAGAAAACAAACAGAAAGTGGTCAGACCAGATAAATGTATAAACAGGTCAAAAATATATATACAAAAATATATACAAAAAGCCGCGAAAAGAAAGCTGCGGGAAAAATCGAAAACCGACTACTAAGCTGTGCTCCCCGGCAACGGTGCCACTCTGATGACCACAAAAACCAAGCGAGTGAGGTAAATCAGGTATATCTCATGCGGTCGTTGCGACCTCAGTCACTCGAGTGATCAATCGAGAAAAACAGACCACCAAAATTGAATAAAAATCAAACAAGCTCAAGTAGCGGTCTCGCTATTAGATTAACCTGGTATAGCGACCATGGTCGAACACAAGGAGCACGTAATGGCCTTATGGCCTATGAAGTAGTCGAAAATAGAATAAAATAAAATAAAATGGTTTTTGGTGGATTTTTAATGTTTTTATAATTTTTTTTTATTTTTAATTAATTAAGAAAATAAGACAAGCAAACAAATGGCAACTTCAAACAATTATTCAACTACGCAAAATTATTCCAAAAATTCAAACAAAAATATTTTTATGTTTTTTATATTTTTTACTGTTTTTGGTTAATTTTTGGTAATTTTCTGATTTTTATTAAATTCTATAAAAATCAAACAAGGCAGAAAAATGAAGGTACTGTCCAGTCAAATGTCAAGGGCCAATTTAAAACACAAAATGGCCCTATTAACACCTGAAGGTAATTTTCCTGTATAGTAGAAACTATAAAGAAAATCTAGGCACCAGATTTATTAATTTTTTATTTTTATTTTGCTTATTATAATTTTTATGAGTTTTTAAGGGTTTTGTATATAAAGCCAAAAATGACCAAAATTGGTCAGAAAATCAAACAAGGCAAACCAACTTCTGTATAAGTTTTTTGTAATTTTTAGGGGTGTTTTAATATTTTTTAATTATAAAGTTAAATAGTAACAAAAAAATGTGTTTTTGAATTTTTAAAAATATCAAATGAAATCAAAAATGTCTCCAAAAATAGGAGAAATTTTTACACTATGCCAGGAGCCATATGTCCAATTTTCATCACATTTGGAGTTTATTTTCTATTTTATTAAAAATGAAAACTAAGGTATAGTGCACATGGACCTGTACGCAAATAGTAGAAGTTCCAGGGGGTCCGGTGCAATTTCTCCAAGGTTGCATGCGCGAGGCGCGTGACCTAGGCACTCAGGGACCTATTTGCAAAGAAACTAAGGTTCCTGGACTATTTAGTAACAAGTACTAAAAGTCCAGGGGCCTCAGTGTAAAATACCCACTAAATTAAGCACATGCACATTAAAACCATTCACAGGGGTATTTCTGCAAATATCAAAAGTATAAATGCATTCAAGAACACCCTGAAACTATGAGTCCATACATGCAAATAACCCAAACAAACACGTGTCGATGCACGTGATCCACTACACACAGGGTCATACACGTAAATAACAGATAAGATAGGGTCCACTATGCAATTTACCCAACGCAAATAAAAGTCTAAAACTATTTACAGGACTAAAAACAAACTACTATAAAGCTAAGGGCCTAAAGTGAAATTACCCTTTATTAAGCCGAGGCCCGGATGCTCGCCACGTGGAGATCGGACGGTCGGGGTGCGGCGCGGCTAAACACTGGGGTCCTCGACCCTGATCGACGGCTGGGGCCTCGCCACGTGGAATATCAGGCGGCTGGGATCTAACGTGGGAAGCCCTCGATGATCGGACAGTCCCGATCAACCCTCTAAGGATCTAACGGTCACTGTTACTCCACGAACAAACGGCTCGATGAGGACCTGGAGCTGGGGCTGGATCGGACGGCTACGGAGGGTCCTCGAAGAACTGGGCTCCGGCGAGGTTCGCCGGGTTTGTGCTGACGCTGGATACCTCCTCGGAGGCCACTGATGATCGGAGAAGATGCGTGGGGGCCTTCCGCGTCTAATGGCACCCTCCGATGATGCAGCGGAGCTCCGGAGAGCTCAGGACAAGCCGGCGGAGGAGAAGCGGCTGCTCCAAACGGTCGAGACCCTCAGATGGGCTCGGATGTACCTGAAAAGCACGGGAACAGACTCGCTGTTCGAGGGCAAAGTGCCTCGACCCAGTAAGCGGCGGCGAAGGTGGATGGTGCAGCGGGGCGTGCGAGCTCCGGCGAGGTGACGACGAAGGAACTCGACTCCCAGCTCCTGTGCGAGCTGGGTTGGATGAAGGGGTGGAGAAGGTGCGCGGGGAGAAGGCGATCGTGATGGGCGACTCCGATGGTCGGGACGAAGGGGAGGATGGTCGGAATCGAAGCTCGAAGGTGACGGAGCGATTTGGGGGAAATGTGAAATTAAGGAAATAGAGAAAGAACTGGGACAACCTACTGGCTGCTGTCGACTGTGGAGGAGCAAGGCTTGCTCCAGGTCCTTGCCTCGAGGACCGTCGGTGTCCGAGGCTCTGGCGTCACCTCCAGGCGGCGCACGGCGGCGCAATGTCGCTGGATCGATGGTCTCCTTGCTCCCTCCTCGCTGCAACACCACCTGGGGCGAGCTGTCACTCTCGCTGAGACGATGGAGGTCACTGGGTGGAGAATGGATGAGACAAAGATGAAGAACAAGGAGGCGGAGCTCGGATTAAATATGGGTGCAGATCCGAGAAGAATGGATCGGGCAGGGTTCCGCGAAGCACGGATCCCCATGCGGATATGGTGGCGAGGGTCTCGGATGCACGGGGAAGAAGACGAGCCCGGGGTCTGCGGGTATGGTGATCGGGTCATGACGTGAAAATTTTGAGAAATCGGGTCGAGCGTCATGGACCCGTGGGAAGTGGTCCAAGGGGGGGAGTTGACCGGGGGGTCAACGTCCCCCGTGGACCAATCAGGGATGGCCACCTGGAAAAGATTTGAAAATTCATTTAAAAATAGAGGATGGTCAAATTATTAAAAACTTAAAAAAAAATGTTTGTTTTAATTTTTTCTATTTTTTGTGATTTTTAATTAATTTTTTGAAATAAAAATAGGGTATTTACATTCTCTTGTTTTAAGGGGTATATTTACAATATAGCTTTTTAATTTTTGATTTTTAATTAGTTATTTTTGTACATTTTTATTCCCATTTTATATTTTATTTATTTATAGCATAAAATTAGAAATAAAAAGATATTTTTATTTTATTTTTATTATTTATATACAAGGATGAAATAAGTAAATATATACATCTATATACATGGTATATGTATAATGTTATTTTTGGTTTTTAATTTTGTTCTTTTTATTTTATTTTTGTTTTTATGGTTTTTATTTTTTTTTACACCATAGAAGATAGAATATATACAAATTTTATGGAAATTAATTTATTTATTTATAGGGTTAAATAACTATAAGTGTGGGTGTATGTACATGGTGAATATGCACAAGTGACTCATTTTTATTTTCTTTTTAATTTTTCACTTTTTATTTGGATTTTATATTTATAAATATATCTAAAAATATATACAAGCCATTTTATTCTATTTTTGGAGGAAACTATTCTTATTATATTTACAGGTATAGTTACACACATGAGCCCTTATCTCCCTCTACTTTGGCTTTTATGCGGTCAGGCCCATGCTGAGCCCTCCCTTGGGATTAGGTTGCTCAATATTTATTCTAAATATCTCCCTCTTTTTATTTTGTCTCTTTATTCTTTTATTTTTGCACAAAAACATGCTAATTATTGGTAATTATTTGTATTTACACCTATCTGCATGTATTTGCAAAGGTTTTTGTAGCTAAAATATAAGAATAGAGAGTGATGAATGAGTATTCATCATTGGGCAAGTCCCAAGATCGAACAGAAGGAGGCAAAGGAACAACCTAGAATTATGTCTATTAAAGTTTGTGCACGGTTTTTATGCGGTTTTTTTTGTTATTTTTAATGCAATAGATGATGCAATATGCAATTTTGGCCTATTTCAGGGACTAAAATGTCAATTATGTCCAAACGATGTCCGAAAAATATGAAACTTGGCCACTATGCAAAATATGATGAAATGAATGCACGCAATTTTTTGGAATTTTTGGTTGCAATATGATTTTTTTATGAATTTTTAAATGCAACAAAATGATCTTCAAAATTTAATTATAATAAATATTAAAACTAATTGTTTTCAAGAGATAAAATTGTCTAAGATCTATCATTAGGTAATTGATCTCAGAAAAGTCCTAAACCTCGAAAATACTAGTTTCAATACCTATTAAAAATTAAATACTGAAATATGCAAAATATTTTTTACAGGACAATCTATGCATGCAAATGCAAATCTTTTTGTGTACAATGTCAATCACAATTAATTCTATGATATGTGATTTTTTGCGAATTTTTAGAGCAACGGTTAATCAAATGCAAATTTCAGAGCACAAGATGGGTAAAATATGCAATTTTCCACAAAATAATTAACTATTAATTAACCATCAATCACAAAAATGTCCTGTCAAAATGTAGAGAATTAAATGAGGAACACAGTGTTATTTTTGGATAAATAAAATGACGAAATAGAGAGGTCTAAAATTACTAGGGAACACAGGGGTATAATGCAATAGATAAATAAATAAAAATAAATATAGAAATACGGGGGGGCTAGATTTAATTACCAAGAATAGAGGGGCCTTCTTGAAATTTTCCCAGTAGGTCACGTGCGATGCGCGTGACTCCTGGGTCGGCGGGGCTTCTACGTAATAAGGCAAAATGACCGGGGCTTCTTTGTAATTTACCCAGAAGGTCACGTGCAAAGCACGTGACCCTTGGGTCTCTTAGGGAATTGGAGAGAGGCTGGGGGTGACGGTGCAAGTTCCCCCAAATGCACGTGTGTAGCACATGGGTGGGGGCCTCGGGCACGGCGCCTGGTGCTGGCGATGGCAATGGTGCCCTCCGGTCGGCGGTCGTCGGTGAAGTCGAAGATGACTGGAGCACCGGTGATGAAGTTGTGGAAGATGGATGTTGCGCGGCGATGCAGTGTTGACGGTGTTGGATGGTCGTGCGTTGATGATGCAAAGAGTCGATGGCGGAGTTGCGTCGTGGTCGGTGAAAGAAGATGACATTGCGGAGGTGGCGGCGTAGCCGATGGAGTGTTGTCGGAGAAGATGGAGGTGTAAGGTATCGTCGGCTCGATGTGAAGGACTCGAAGTGGAGCAAATAGGCTGGGAAGTCACCGTTGCGTTGCAGCAAGGTCTAGTGACCTTGGATCTCATCGTTAATAGCGACCTTGCTGCGTTGTCACCACCGGATCGGCTGACCTTTGTGCAATCGACGGATGGGTTATCGAGGGGGGCGGCGTGAAGTTTTTATAGGTCTAGCGTTGCCTCCGGCAATGGAAGATGAGGGATTCGCGGGGATCAAATAACTTGATATCTGACGAGATGCTCGAATCCCTGATGAATCGAAGGCGACGGTACGAGATTGGAGGACGGCGACGAGATTTGTGGCGACAATAGAGGGACAGGGGAGATATCGAAGGAGGCAGCAGCTTTCTCGATTAGGAAAGGGGACCTGGGAGGACGACGACCCCTGGCTGTCCAATCGGCCGAAATCGGGCGGCCTGAAGGGTACCACATGGTGCAAAGTGGAGTAAGGGGGCGGCACGTGCTTGGCACGTGCCTGGGAGGCATGTGCCTCGCACGTGCAGGCTTTTTAATTTTTTAATTTTTTTTTATAGAAACGATAATTAAAAATGTTAAAAACGGCTGACACGTGGCGGCTCCAGGAGCTGCCACGTGTCAGCAGCACAAAAATTAGAAAATATATATTTTGTAAAATCAAAAATAAATAGTAAACGGCCTCGGATCGAAAAAGTTTCTTCACAAAAATTCCCCATCTCGATGAGATCTACAATGTTTTGAAGACATCAAAACCAAAATCGATCAAATGCACAAAGTGATATTTTTGGGGCATCCCATGTACATAGAATACCTTGATTTTTGGGTTTTGTAATTTTTATGTTATTTTTAAACCAGATAAAAATCTGGAAAAATATGGAAAATCAAAGATAAATAATTACACACTAATGTAATTTTTTTGGATTTCTATTAATTGATAAAATATGTACATAAAATATCTGGTCAAAAACCGTTAAAATACAAAATGTACAAAAGAGGCCCAAAACTCAACTTACACATATGTGCTCCGAATCACTTAAACTGTCTTGTTTTGAAGGTAATTGAATGTACATTACTTCAAAAATGAGTAGGATTAAAACGGACAATGGATGAGGAAGATATGAGGTTTTTAGTTCGAAAATCCTGAAACTAAGGTTTGGGTTTTTGGTCCACTTATTTGGGTTAGTGATTTTTTTATATTTTTCATTTATTCTTGTTAGTGATATGTACACAGTGGAGGTGGTTTTGGGTCATTCGGAGTCAGCATGAATATATTAAAAATCCGGGAAATTATGCTATTTATAGGTCATTTTTTGCTTGGATTTTTGGCTTCTTATTTTGTGCAGAAATGTATGCTAAAATGCAATTCTTATGAAAACAGGCATGAATGCTAATTATGCAGAATAGATGTAGAAATGTTGTTGATTTTGAGGGATCTGAGCTTAATAAATGAGATTTAGAGTGATGAATCCGAGATTCATCAATGACATGATCTTATCAATGATGAATATTATCATTACTACCTCTAAGTTTCCAAGGTATATATGTAGTAGAGACTACAATATATATATATATATATATATACACATACATACATATCCTTAATAAGGTTCCATTCAAGTAAGCTGGAATCTAGCACCAGAGAGTGTTACTTCATTAGGAAATTGGATACCTACTTTATTACCTTGAGATTCTTAAAAGATCGCATCTATGAGAATGTGATTCTTAGAGGATGTGACTCTTGAGAATCAAGACGAAAATGAAGTGAAGGAACGCACTGAATCTTGAGAAGATAATGAGGCCCCTGAAATCGAAAACTAAAAGGATAATTAAAAATGAAACACTAATGCCTCTTCAAATGAGTTTGAGGATGGATTCCATGTGTCAGTTAAGTCTGAAAGATGATCTAACTTCGTGTGATGAAGCTTATAAAGATCATGTCATGGAAGTATGGATGTTAGCAACAAAGTCTAAAGTAGACTTCATTTACAAGTGTTGTATATGGACTCTCGAGGATCCACCTATATGTGTAAGACCCGTTAAGGTGTAAATGAATCTTCAAGAGAAAGAGAGAACCTGATGAGAAGGTAGAGACCTTCAAAGCACGGCTCATAGCCATGAGCTACACACCGAAGAGAAGACATTGTTTGCAATGAGACTTGCTCCTTAGTAACCATGCTTATACCCATCAGAATATTTCTAACCATATAGCTACACAACTTGACTTTGACATCTTCAAGATGTAAGTCAAGATTGCATTCCTATATGAATACCTCTCCGAGGATATTCTATGAATAGCCCCAGGACCTCATGGTTGAGGAAAGAAAAGTGTACAAGTTGAATAACTCCATCTATGGACTCAAATAAGCTTCTTGTAGTTGGAACATAAGATTTTATGATATTATAAATGTTATGATTTCAGATAGAATTTTGATGAACCATGTGAAGCTTAGTGGGAGTGCCACTATGTTCATCGTGCTAAATGTAGATGATATCCTAATCATTTGGAATGATATAAAGATAGTAATAAGTATTTCATAGACTGACTATTCCATACCTTGAGATATGATCTTAAGGACACCTCTTAGATCTTAGTTCTAAAGATGTTCATAAGCAGAGAGAAGTGGATATTGGGACCGTCACATTAGTTGTAACCTTGGACATGTTTCATTTTCTAGAAATTTCCAAGAAAGGCTTCCATACCTTAAGATATGGTACTGACCTATCTAAAGGGATATCACCTCAAGGAGTTGAGGAAGTAAATGCTAGAACTACTTGCCCTTGCGCATCAGTTAAGAGAAGGCGGATGTACGCTAGATGTGTACTAAAGTCAAATGTCTGCCACGCAGTGGGAGTAGTAAGTTGTTGCTAATCCTATTGTGGAAATAAAACACTCTGTTGCAGTAATAACAAGATCTTCAAATATAACAAGACCTTAGATATAGTGATCTCTAAGTCTTATCTTCAAGAACTTAAGACGTTATAGATAGTGATCTAAAAGTTCTTACTACAGATACCTTAGGAGATAGAGATCTCCAAGAATAAGGGTATTCTGATAAGGATTATGGAAATACTGGTTATAATAATTATTGAGCGATAGTGTCAAGGACACTATAACTGACAAAATTGAGTATTGGTTGCATAAGATGCAACATTCGCACTGGATGCGAGCATTGTTACTGGGGGGATATGCAAGTGACGTAAAAGGACTTGGCATAGTCTATCGAGAACAAAGTGACTGATCAGCTTGCCTAGCTATTTTTCTAAATAGCATAAGATTGCCACATGAATGTGGGTTTAAATGATTAGCTCATTAATGGCTCTTTGGGTAAGTGAAGATTGTTGGGCATGCGAGTCCACAATGAGCCATTATGCAATAAATGTTATTGCAAATATCATTCCCTGATCTGAAATGAAGAATAACTAATTTGCATAATAGGTCCCTTTGTATAATTAGGGTTATGTACCATGGCCATCTTAATGATCATACAATTGTTGATTCAATTATGGAATCATAGAGATTGGTGCTTGGATGAATATCTAGTGGGTTAGAATGAGGACTCATCAAGCACCGTCAAATGATTGTTAAGAGATGATCTCTAGCATGAGTAGGAGATGGCAATCCTTTCTTATTTGGTTGATGTCTAATCAATCTCTTAATGCAGGTCCTCTTTATGGGAATAGAGATTCAGAGGTGTTAGATAAGTTAGGTCAAAGAGTTTACTTAACGAGATCGAGATAACCAAAGTCCTATGTCGTATGCTTTCACGATATAGGCACGCATCCTCTGACCGGAGAGAGATGTGTTACTATATGTCTGAGTATGTACATTTGACAGGCCAATAGGTTGAGGACCTAACCAAGGTCTATACACCGATGCACTGGTATGCATGCAAGGGCATATGAGTAATACGATCTCTGAAAGAGATCATACAGTTTCATTACTGAACCGAAGACATGAGATCGCTCATGAGATATTGGGAAGAATTAAATTCCATGCACGGTCGTCTCGCTTTGGAAGCTTGACTGAATTTGAAGGTTTGATATATATACTTTTGGAAGGTATATGATCAACACTTGGGTATGATATATGCTTTTGGAAAGTATATGATCGATAACAACTCCCAATGATCGAATAAGAAACTTAATGATAAAACCCTGAAGGAGGCAGTCCAAAAGATATCTAAAACTTCGGGTTTACTCTGGGTCTTCCAGTATGTAGGATGTACGGGTATTGGGAATACCTGACGGTGATGTGATCATAAATGATTGTATAACCATGACGCTTCCATTCTGAGGGAGTGATGAAACATGTCTGGATTTTAGTGACTCCTCTTATAGAGAACTGATCTAATCTTAGTCCAAATGTTGGACATTGATTGAATGTGATTCAGATTCAATGAGAAGATTAGATATGTGGCTTTGATTTAATCAAACATCTGTGGGAGGTCTGCGAGATTTGGATTTGAGATGTAATCTAAATATACAAGTCACTATACGTGGAACAATACAATTGCCATGTCCTTTTCTTCAAGTATCGGTAGGGAAAGCGCATTATCCTTGAAAGAGTTCATAGATAATTTCATTGTTGATATGTGTATCTGAGCATTGAGAAAATTGATAATTAAATGTGATATGATTATCATGAAAAATATTAATTTGATTCATATTATAAGGAGAGGTATCTAAGATAATTAAATGTAATTTAATTATCAAAGATGTGAATAATGTGAATGTGATTCATGTTATTTAGGCACATGAGAAAAGAGATCCAAGATGACTAAATATGATTTAATCATCATGGATATGAATAATATGGATAACACTATCTATATTAATCGTGTATATTATAAAAATGATTTATAATATATTAGAGAGAGCATATTGTGATTTATATTTTTTTAAATAATTATTGATGTGAATTGGATTCACATTGGATGATTAATTGAAAATATATTTTACATTTTGTTTTGGGATGTGAATGTGATTCGCATTTTTCAGTGGCATGATTGAAATATTCACAAATTAATTTGGAATTAATTTTGTGAATATATTTGCAATAAAAGTTGTTGTGAATATTTAAGAGGATAGTATGAGATATTATATATCACATAAAACAGAGAAAAAGAGCCAACATAATGAGTGGTGGACGACCACCCTTAAAGTATTCAAATGTGATTGTCCCCGCCAATTTAGGAGTTGACTCTTTCTCTTTATCCTCTTATCTATATTTATTAAATTAAATTAAATTAAATTATGTTGAAGATAATTCAATGCATATTTAATTTAATTTAATTTATATATTGTTGTGTTTTCACAACAAGATCATGGTCATTGAAAGAAACACAAATCAATCTCAACCATTTATTTTTGTGTTGTCCATAGATTGAGATCCATGTATCCCAAACTCCTATATAAGAAGAGGCACCCCTTGCTCTTCGAGTTACACAATTACGAATACTCTCTCTCTCTCCCTCTCTGTTTCTCCACATGTCAAATCACTCTCTCTCATAGTGGACGTCCACCATGGAGCCATTATGAGAGTCGTCATCACTGCAACATCATCGTTGTGCTGTCGGATCATCTACTCGTGGATCTCCGTATACTTCGGTGCATCTCACTCGTGAAGAAGACGTAAGATCTTGTGTGACGAGATGAGGAGATTCGCTGCTTGGATCATCAACATGGATTGTGAGAAGGTTGTGTCTCATTAACGCGCTCGCAAGCGTCTTCTCTGTTGGATTGAACTTGAGACAGGAGGTCTCTTTGTTTAGAGTCTTGACTGCAATCACGCTTCAAGAGGTAACCTTAATACCTATTGTGGTTTAGATGAAACGATCCGAGAAATGTTCTTGAATCATGTGGGTTCATCATTTTAAAAAAATTTAAATTTCGTTGCCGGAACAACGAGTGCGACTAGTCACCCCCAATCGCATTCGATGCGATCCTCACACTTCCGTGATGCGCTTAAGGATCTTCCGATATCCTTCAAAACCATAATTAGTAGGTGGTAAGAACATAGTGATGGATTTCGAAGTTCGCAAAATATATTCTGATGTATTACCTTGTAAGTTGAGTTTAACTAAAGAAAGTTTCTTGGACACAACTTATTAACGAGGTAGGTATACCTTGAGTTGAATACAGTGAAGTTGCTCACTCTCTAGGTTGAGAAAACGCACACCAATACGGGTGTTCAAATTCTTATACTTGTTTAAGTATTTTTATTTATTTTTTTTCAATATTTAATGTTTAATTATTTTAATTTTGTGGGTTTTTTTTCAAATTTAGATAATAGATAAAATAAAACAAGATTAGATAAGGAAATGATCAAGTTCGAAAAGGAGGGATAATATTTCTCAGCAATTAAACAAGATCAAGGGACGCATGTAAAATTGCAAAAATGGCCATGTGGTAACCGTTGCTTGCTCTTGCAGAAGGGTTATCTCATTGAATAAGAAAATGCTTGTGGGTGCCCTTGCTAAAATGCCACATATGTGACTCACATCACATGCCTCTCCAAAAGTTGTAGACGACTAAGATCGGTGGCAGAGTGGATCTTCTGATGTGGTGTTGTGCCTGTTGTAATTGCTTGAGCTGCTCGATCTTGATCGAGTGGTTTGCACAATTTTGCATGGGACCCACAAAAAGTACAAAATCACGTGAACCGCTCAATCAAGATCGAGCGGCTCAAACGATTATTGTAGACTCTGTTGAACTTCACGCTGCAGTAAACGATCCATCTCCAAATCAGTGGTTGGGGTTGATGATGTGGGTGGGGATCTTGTCTGATAGGTGATCGAGATCAGAGGATTAGGGTATCATTCGATGGTATTTGTTCACCCTCTCCACCCCTTCTTCTATATTTGTATGCCATGAGTGGAGGGAAGCGGGGAAGCCCCAACGGATGGATACTCCGATGTGTGTTTCATGTACATCTTCTCTCCCTACAAACAAAAATGGGGTGTGATTCGATCTCAAACTCGATCAAGCGTGAGCATGGTGGTGGCATATGAGACATTATTCTCGAAATAAATCATAGTTGCGACTACATGTGCGATTAAATCTACTCACAATGCTAGGGAACGAGATAATGGAACCAAAATACCTCACAATATGCTAAAATCTACATACAACCACCAGCATGACTATTAATGGTTCAAATATGCTGGCAAATGAACGTGCAACTATTTGCCACTGCTAGTAGTCACATTTCATAACTCAAAAACTAACCAATTTTCTAGTAGGAAAAAGAGTATGCAGTACAAGAAACATGTTCAAATAGCCCTTGTTGTGATCTACTAAGCTACCCCAAGGAGAATGTGCTGCAACTTACAGGCAAGAAGACAGCTCGAGAAGCTTGGAAAGCCTTGATGGTGTTACACTTCAGAGTAGGGAGGGTAAAGGAAATGAAGATTTAGGTACTACATTGGGAATTTTAGAACCTAAGGATGGGTGGTGATCCACAACAGGAGAATGAATTCACTAGCGTAATATAATCAAATCGGCCAGTCCTTGGGGAGAAAATAGAGGAAGGACATGTTATGAAGAAATTACTTCCTTGTGTGCCATCGAAATATCTCCAAATTACATCTACGATAGAGAAGTTTGGATATCTGAAGGCCATGAAAGTGGACGAGATCATTGGAGCCCCAAAGGCTCGTGAAGAAGACTACTATGACTATGATGTGAGGCAGTAGCTGATACTTCTAATGAGAAATTATCTGAAACATGAAGCATAATCATATTGAGTTTTTGAGTCATCTGCTCGCAACCCCATAGGTGTGCACATGGTAACTTACACGGCCAAGGTCGTAGGTGAGGCGACATTCGAGGAGGAGGAAGCGATGTAGGTAATATGAACCAACAAGTTAGAGACACCGCGAAGGTAGATGAGATAAAAGCAAGAAACAATGCTTCTATTGTGAAAAACTTGGACATTACACATCAAAATGTGCGGGAAAAAAATAGAAGGGGAAGCTAATCTTGCCTAGATTCAACACGACGAATTGGCACTTTTTCTGACTAGGACTGTGCGTCAATCCCTCAATCAAGTGTTCTTGAATGAAGATGAGGCATTGCCAAGATTCTATGCCACCACCCACACTTAATCAAATATATGGTACCTCGATAATGGGGGCAAGTAGCCATGTAACTGGATATCAATTTTGATGAGAGGGGTCCAAGGTTCAGTCAAGTTTATGGATGGATTTATAATGGAGATTAGAGGATCAGGCTCAATTATCTTTAATCTCAACACTAGTGAGTAGATAAAACGAAATGAGGTATATATTATACAGAACCTCAACGGCAACGTAATTAGCCTTCCATATAGAGTCGCTAATAAGTGATTGATGAATCTCCATTTCATCACATTTATTATATCCTTCTCGCCATAAAAATCTAGTAAATGCATGTAAATAGCATTATTTTATACAAATTAACATTCATTATTTGTTCAATTTATTGTATATAAATTATTATTTTTAATGCCAAAATTATAAAATAAAGAAAAGAAAAGGAATAAAATACCAAAGGTATTTTATGATCCTAAACATTGAGATCTAGGCATCTTAATGACTGCTTCGACAAGGAATAAAGTAGGGGGAGATAAGAGCCAAAATTCCAATAAAAGTCTCATTTATTTATTCCTCGATAAGTTCTTTTTTGGACCAATTTTATTTTCTATTCTTTATACCTCAGATAAAGAAACTTTGTACATGAAAGCTTCAAACAAAAGACAAAAAAATACAACATTGTGTTTATACAAAAATAATATACAATGTACTTTTTATACTTTAAATAAAAAGCCAAAAACCAAACTTCTCATACCCATATCTTCTCTATATGAATCAAAATGCATCAAAATCACTTTAATTGTATATAACTTTTAATGAGATTTTTTAATGAAATGGTTTCATTTAATTTGAAGTTAAGATGCAAAAGTTATATTTTGGACTCCTATTGTATAGTATTCTTGAATAAATTATTCTTTTTATTAATTCTATATTATTTTTATAATTTTATTTTTATAACTTTGTAAATATTATTAGAGCATATGTACATATTTATAATAGAATAAAATCATAATAAAATACAAAAATAAAATTGTATACAAAATTCATAGATGAAATACCTACACTTATACTTATGTAATTAATGCCTTTATTTAGTTGAGTGTACATATTATATCAGAAAACTATAATAAAATGCATTTATATATATAATTATTAAATAAAGAAAATAAAATAATAAAATACAAATTACAAAAAATGAACATACAAAATATAGGTGATTATACCTATAAATAAACCCTCAAAAATTAACTTGTAATAAATAAGCCCATAAAGATAAATAAAAGTCATATTAAAATACTACATGAAATAATAATTTTTTTATTTTCTAGATAAAACTAATAAAATCATTTATTAAATTATTTTAATCTGTTTAAATTTTTAATCCAGTTTTGTCGTTTGGGGATGATGTTGCCAAATCAGGCCACACCATCCGTTGACCCGGGTCAACTGTGACCACGGATCTAGACCCGTCACAATAGCCTTTGACCCTTGCTTCTCGATTTTCCCCTCATGATACACCGCTCGAGGAGGTGTACATCCTTCTTGACTTGTCTTCCCTATTCATCTAGGAATCACGCCGACCTCTCTCTTAGGGCCGAGCTCCATCAATTTTGTCGTTAGCCCTAGATGAAGTCATCATGTCCACCATCTTGTACAAATACCCCTCCTCCATTTTCACTATTCGGCTCCCTTTTGACTTCCATATTTCCCTTAAATTGTGTCCCTAGGCTCGAGATAGGAGATAGCATGTTTGTCTGACATTTTTGTAGTGAGGAGGCAGAGGCTAGAAGTGATCCCAGCCATCTCTGACCATCACGGGTGTCGAGGTTGATCGCCTGGCTTCCGGCCATTGGAGGTGAGTTTTCTTTAGTTATTTTGTTAGTTGTAGTTCTTAGGATAGTTCTTAGGATTGTTTTTATGCATTTTATTTAGTCATTGAATTATTGTTTAGCCGAGGCTTAGGTCTTAAGCCCTTGCTAGAGCTCTTGAGCTCCGGCCACTCCGTTCCATCGTACTATCGCATGTTTCGACCATCACCTTTCCATTCCACTTTCCTCTCCTCTCATTTCTCCACCAAATCGACCCATTAGCCCGCTCGGATATACCCTATATCCGAGATTCAAGGTCCATCCTCCATCATCATTGTCGGACCTCCTTCGCCTTCATCCATTTCTCCTTATCCGACCACCAAATAACGGCCAGTTTCTTATCTTTTGCCATGCAATGCTTTGTAGAACTTTTGCAGGTTCTGAAGGGACCTTCTACGGGTCTTTTGCTTCTACAAGATCCCCTAGGTCTCCAGTCAAAAACATCGACCTCCAAGGCTCGCTCCTTGAGATCTGGACCTTTTTGAAGGATCAGGGTGACGTGCAGTAGCTGCAAGAGTGAGTAGCATGCATCGGAGGAGTCTCAGGCAACCAGCGATTTGAACGTCAACCGATTCAAACTTGTCGGGCACGAGTTCTTACTGTGTTCTTGCTGACCACCTCCATGTTGTTGGATTAGGAGCAACATCCTAGTCAAGCAGCGATCATCCAATGCAAGCCAATTCCACCATCATATCAGGATGAGGATTTAATCATGGGCATTCATCGTTGAAGAAGTATCATGCATTCTAGGGTCGACTTGTGGCAAGTTAGAGCATCCCAGTCGTCCTCCTGAACATCTATTAGTGGGTAAATTACGAACTCCACCCTACTTTTAATCTTTTTATTTTTAGTATAGCAATTATTTTAATTAGTGTAAAACTTTTGGTAAACTTGCATCGGAACCCCTGTATTTTATTCATATTGCATATTGGTCTAGTCCATGATACCTTATGTGCGGTACCACGTGAGGTGGCCATTTTGTAGAGACACACTCGTAGGTATTTGTATTCCTTCTTAGTTTAGTAATTTTTTTATTCCGATTATAATATTTTGCGTAAATTGCATTAACATCCTTAACTTTATTTTTATCTATATTTATGTCCATGTTATCTCATTAACTTTTGTGATTGTTTCTCATTTATAAAATTATAATCCATGCTTGAAAATTTTGCAAAAATAGGATTAAGAGCCTACTAGATTGTAGTTCCACACCATATATGTAGAATAGCATTATAGGACTTTTTCATATTTAAAAAAAATAAAAAATAGCACATTTTGGCCTTATTTGCATTAAAAATTTACAAAAAAATAAAAATATTTTGAATACATATATATATACATATATTATTTATTGTATTTTACAACTTCAGACCAAAAACCACTAAGAATAGAAAAAGAAAAAGGCTAAAAATAAAAAAGCTTCGAAATCCTTTATAAATGGATAAAAATTCTCAAAATTCCAAAAATAATAATTCCTATTTTGTAATTTCCTTTTTATTATTTATTGTTAATTAAAAATTGCTTTAGAAAATTTTGACTGTAATTTCTATTTTTAATTTCCAAAAAAATCAGCCTGATTATTTAATCTCTGTTTGGGGGTATTTTAAACTTTTAGAAATTATCTAAAAAATAACAAAAATAGTAAAAAAAATTACAACCCAAAAGAAAATTATTTTCTTTGTTTTGATTATTTTTTGTTGTATTTATAATTGTATTGCTCAATATTTTATATATAAATATAAATATATATATTCTTATATTATATAATTGAAAGAAACTTTTTAAATTAAAAATTAGAAAATATAAGATTAAAACCATTAAAAATATAAAAATTAAAATCCATAAAAAATAAAATTAAAAACCCATACAAAAATACATAGGCAAGAGGAACATAAATTTTGGATTTCACTTTCCCAATCTACTGTTTGCTCCTTATGTTTGACATTCTACACATATTTGTAGAGTTATAATAAATTTTAACTCCACACCTTATTTTTTATTGCTTGATTTATATTATGGGTTAATCTTGTATTAAATAAATTTCTTGAACGGTCAACTCAACGACTGAAGTCTCACCCTGTGAGACTGTACGATCCACTCGATTCTCGTTATTTCAAATAGCATTGTTGCCGGTGAGCATCGTCACATAGATTGGATTTCTTTATTTATGTCATTTTGTATCTTTTGTCTTTATTTTCCCTTTAAATTATTTTCTATTTTATTTGTTATTATTTGTGAATTTTCTAATCACCCCATTTGTTTGACTTTGTTGTGAAGGAATGTGGATCAAGGGGGGCTCTCCTAGGAGTGCATGTGCACCCACATGAAGCGAAGTTACTTTTCTAACCTAGCCGATAGAAAGAAAGAAACAACGGAAGACTTTGAGGCATTTTGAAGAAAATATCATTTTATTTTTTATTTTATTTTATTTGCAATTTAAAGTGAGAGAGTTGTGCATAATGTAATAACTTGGACTCTCTAGGACTTTCACACTTTACGAGGTCCGGTGTCCGAGTGATTATTTTCTTGGGGGCCTCGTTATTTTTTTCGGTTTTTATCGCTTTTATTTTTCTTTCTTTTTGCTTTATTTTTATTCATTTTATGTGATTGAGCCCTAGCTTAGAATTTACTTGCTCGATAGATTAAGGTCCAAAGTCCTATTTATATTTGCATGTACCTATAGATTCATGCTTGGACTTAGTTAAATCGAATTGTTGGTTATTTAGACTTGAGACTGTGTGCCGAGAGAAACTCTGTACAGCGCTTGCAGCACTCTTTGTGGCTAGCACCGATGAGATTCCAAGACTGGACTCTAGGTCTCATATCTAGATAGTTAGCATCTGGTGCTTCATGCTAATAGCATATTCTATTCTAGGGCAATTTCATCAGATTGTATTTGCATATAGATAGGTTTCAATTATGCTTAGCATCCTTGCATCAAAAGAATTGGAGGCAAGGTGAGCATTCATCATTGATTTCACGTGCACACTTTAGTGCCCTGATCCTAGGCCTACCATCGTGTTTGTACAACTTTGTGTTTATCACCTAACTCTAAATTTTGAAAAGATAAGAAGAGCGAACTTCCATGATCCTCATTGTGTTGAGTAGGTGAATTGAAGGGTTTTTTGTGTCTACTTGTTTGATTTGTGCATACTCGATCTTCTCTGCTCATTTGCACCTTTTCTCATATATATATATATATATATTGATTTGACATTCCTGTTCTCTTGATCCCCTCCTTTGTTTCGGAGATGGTCGACTGGAGTGATTTTTATTCGGGCTTCGCAGATTCCCCGTACCCTCCAGTTGGTCCATCTCCATTTTATCAGGAGTATTTTGCTCTTGATTTTTCTTTTTGTACATATCTACCTCAGCAACAGTATTAGGCCTCGGACTTTTACCCACCACCACTATCACATCGCCCACCACCTCACCCACCCGAGACTGGCCTACTGGAGTCACCTCTCATGGAATCCACTCTTGAGCACTTGTCTTAGATGGAGTAGATGAAGAAGAGGATTGATGACCTCACTAGTATAAATAAGAACCACAATGTTGCTTCTCCATTTGATGATATGGGTTCATTCGAGGATGTCAATGAAAGCTTGCAATCGCCCAAAATACAAAATAGTGAGAAAATTTTAAAAATGCAAAAAGATCTTAGGAGATACATAGTCGATTTAGCTTGTGAGGAGAGGGAACATCTGCTAGATTCTTTGACCAAACACACACACACACATACCAGTTCCCACCTTTGACCCCGAGGATGACACTGTAGAGATTGCTCTTACTCAATCTTATGTAGATGGTGATTCTGATCTCATTCCTTATATGGAGGATATCCAAAATCTGAAAAAAAAATATCGACTGAACCTGATGTAGTGGAAGTTATTCATGCCATCGTTGAAGCCCCATCTTGGCAGGCAATCACTCAGTACCCGAGAAGAGAAAGCGAAGGAGCAGATCTGAGCGAGACATTTTGACAATGGCCATTTTTCATGCCATCTCTAATTGTCCACACATTAGGAAAGGGAACACTATCACACCTCTTGTGAGTTGCACAATCTCTGACTATTCTTGTCATCACACTATCCTTAACGGTGGTGCTTCAATTAATATAATACCCTTCTCTCTAGTACAGTCTCCTCACTTAGGGCCTCACAAGAAAACCAGGATGATTTTTCAATTTGATGATGGATCAATAAAGAGGCCGAAGGGTATTCTTGAGAATATTGTCATTCAGATTCAGGGCATGAGCTTCCCTGTTGACTTTGTTGTATTGCCCATGGAGACCTCCACCCTTGTGTAACATACTCCAATCATCCTAGGACGGCCTTTTCTAGCCTTTGCGACAGACATTTATTGATTATGGATATGGATAAATTCATTTATGTTCTAATGTCGGGAGCGATGTGATAACTGCACCCACTATTGACAAGAGACTCACATCCCATGCAAGTTTACCTGTGCTAATCGACCCTGAGGACTATGACCTTGATACTGATATTCGGAGAGGTTTGCTTTTTTATGGATGATTATGAGACTCAAGAATTCATCTTTGATGAGGAAGACTCAGAAAGCATAGACCTCGGAGTTCCTCCTTCTGGAGTGATAACACATATTTTGCGAGGTTCTAAAGTAGTCTACACAAAGTGAGAACTACAGTGACGTTGAAGAGACCACTCACAAAACCCGGGTCAATCAACAATTAACTCACAATTAATGATCAAATAATGAAAATAAAATGCGGAGTTCGAACACGGGGAGCAAACTAGATAGATTGTGCAATAAGGAAAGCAAAAGAGATGATTGCCAATTCTTTCTCTATATTTCTTTTTGTCGATTTTTCATTAAATTTTTTTATTTTTGTTTTATATTTTTATATTTTTAGTTTAATTTTGTATTTTTTCTACTTCTATTTTTTATTTTTATTCCTTTCTCTTTTTTAAAAAATAATATGGTTATATATAGAGTATATATATATAATATAGACTAATATATATAAATACTAATAAAAATAGTCAAAATAAAAGAGATAAAATCATTTTGGTTTTTAATTGTTTTTTTTCCCATTTTTGTGATTTTTAAGAATTTTTGTAAATTTTTATATAATTTTAAAATTAAAAAATACCCAAAATCAGGATTTAGTTAAATACTCGAAATTGAGATGGAAATTTAAAATATAAAATAAAGTCTAAATTTTTCCAAATCAATTTTAATATAATAATTATATATAGAAAATTCAAGACAAAAAGTGATATTTTTGGAGTTTTAATATTTTTTAATGTTTTATAAAGCTTTTAAGTTTTTTTATTTTTAAGAGTTTTGTTTTGTAATTTTTATGGAATTTTGGTTTAGAGATGTAAAATAATTAAATAAACAATAAAACTATTTTTTGGATTTTTTTTTGAAAAATATTTTATATTTTTTACGGGTTTATAAGATAAACATGGAATAAAAGAGATATTTTTATTTTTATAAATTAGGATAAATGCCTAAATTTGAAATCCAAAATTAGGGCGTTAATCTGCAAATTTCATGTACTTAATCCTAATTTTTAAGGTTTTTTGTAGCATGATAGCTAATTAAAATAAAAATAGATACAACAAAGAGAGACGACAATTACTAGTAGTAGCATAAATGTGGTTAACATAAAAGTTCAAGGCCGCCATGCAATTTTTTCAAAAAGTTATAACTGGAATTCAAAGTTCTATGTCTAAAGCAAAATATACCGAACATCCAGGGGCATGCATACAAAATTTCCAACAGTCACCTTACGTGCAACCACACGTCAGGCGATGTGGAATGGACTGGATAAAAAATACATAAAGGATTGGGGGAAGTTTGCAAATATTACAAAATATTAAAGATGTAGATGAAAGTTTACCTACTAATTAATAAATTACAAAAACCAAGGGGTGAGCAATGCAAAATACCCCATTAAGAGGCACGGGCCAACGGATGATATTTATCATTTATGCCATGCATCGACCCATGATACGATGATGATGATGATTCGCCAGTGACGATTCAGATTAGATTGCCCAGGAGATGTTGAGGCGAAGATTGATTGGACGGATGTTGTGGGACCTGACGAGCTGTTCTTGATCGAATGGCTCTGGAGCAAGGAGGAAGAATGGCCGAAGAACATGGCCTGAATGAATTCGGATCTTCAAAATCTCGATGCTCTGAGCTCCTTCTTCACTGTTGATGGTCCCAAAGAAACATCCCAGGGACCATCTACGGTAACTTGAGATGTCAAAATGCCCAGATGGGCTCTAGTGGTGGTTGGCGATGACAACGAATGACCTAGAAGCTCTTCCCTTGATTCAATGAAGGTCCAGAAGATCTCCTTTCTCGTTCCTATTTGTATGGAGTTAGTCATGGAAAAAATGCGAAGCTCTAGGGCACTCCTGGAGGGGAAATGTATAGTGGAGGGTGAGGGTGGATGAGCTCCGACGATGCGAAGGAGATGGAGATCGAGATCCTGCTCGAAAGAGGAGTAGGTTGAACGAAGAGGATATTTTCGTAGCAGAAGTGAAGGGGAAGAGAGTGAGGTGGTCAGGAAGGTTGGTCAATGATTGGGGATAGGTAGGACAGTGAAATAAAGGTGTTGGGTGGAGCGGAGCTCCGACGAGGGATTAACAACAAATCACGCACTAAATGTATAAAGTAAAAACAATAAATTAACCTAGGAACTAATACTAGGCTAAAATAGGAAAGAAATTGATACCCTATTGACCTAGACTAGTACGAAAATACCTCGAATGGATGGAAACCATTAAGACCAACCTCGACGACGGCGATGGCCGGAGGTGGTGGTGGAAGCACCCTTCAACTTCGTTGGACCTCGCTCGAGGTAGCTGGATGAGAGTTGTCACCTCTCCAATCCAAAGCACAGAAAAAGGGAGGCCAAAGCTAGGTCAAAATGTGTTCAAAAATTGGGAGAAGTCAACAAGGGTGTTTATGTACATGCGATGGAATGGTGGTGTTCGAGGAAGAATCACATGAGTGTCGAATCTACTCTGCCTGAGGAGAAGGCACAGCGTGGATCATGGTTGTACAAGGAGGATTTCTTATGAAGGTTCTTATCTTCCTCGGGCAATAAATCAGGTGCGAAAAAATCGATAAAGGAGGCTAGGAATGAGGGTGTTAGAGGCTACAGGGCGGGCCAGAGGAGTTGACCGAGGTCAACCTTCCCCGCCACCTAGTCGGTCCATGTGGACCAATCTGGAAAATGATGCCTGAAAAATATTAGAAAATCAATTAAAAATAAATGATTTTATTATTTTTAAATTATAAAAAATGTTTAAATATTATAGTTTATATTAAAACCCTTTTGTTATAATGATTAGTATATGTAATATTATAACATCCCTATATTCTATATTAAATACTATAGTAATAAAATAAGTAAGAAATAAAATACAAAATATAAAATATAATAAAAATGCATAAATACCATATTTTACTCTATATACATTATTAAATCAGTTTTGAAAAAACTAAAAATATTTTCAAATTTTTAATAAATATTTTAAAACACCAAAAAAATATAACAAACTTTAAATATCCTTAAAAAATATCAAAAAACTTTAGAAAATCTTAAAAAAATTATATAAAGTATATTTTACTGTATTTTACACAATAAACCAAAAATAAAATAATAATTAAATAATAATATCAATAAAAAATACAAAATACATTAAAACTTTAAAAAATCACAACTAATTTATCAAAAATCATATAAAATTGCACAATATATCATTGGAAAGATAATTTCACCTACTTTTTAATAAAAATAAATAAAAATATTTTCGTTTTGTTTTATGATAAAAAATTGAAAGTACTCCACAGTTTTTAATAAAAACATTGTTTTCAAAATTAAAAATAATATAAAATCCTTAAAATATCTTAAATAAAAATGGTAAACAAAATTAAAACCATAAAAATAATAATATAAAATCAAATAAAAATTATAAAATGTTTTCTAAAATTAAAAAAATACAAAATACTTAAAATCACATAAGCAATATAAAATAACTAAAAATTAAATCAAAAACTAGAAAATATCTAAAAATAAATAAAAATTAAGAAACCCGTCAAACTTTAGCTTTCTACCATTTTCCTTAGTTTCCAATTGTTTGTCTTCTTGAGTTCGACACTCTCGTACTTAATCACTATACGTCTACATTTAGGAGTCTAAATAATAAAAATAATTTTTCTGTTAAAATTCACATGGTCAATACAACGACTTTGTTAATCTTTAGATCAGGTGTTATTTTTTAGCAAGTTGTATGCATCAATCATTTCAACAAAGATGTGGTCATTGTTTGTGTATATGTGGATGACTTGAATTTAGCAAGATCTTATGAAGAAACAATTGAACTCTTCAAGGAGCAAATGAGTGGAGACTTTGAGATGAGCAGTTTGGGATTACTCTTGTAGAACGGATTTTGACCAAGTAGGTCAAGAACCATCACCGGACGATGCGGAGGCTGGTGGTTACGACAACCGGGTCTTGCAGAAGACCTAACCATAGAGCGTGGGGAGAGGGCAGACTTCGTGAGGAGGCTTTTTACGCCCTATAAATGCCAACCTCCATCGAAAGGATCGATCATAGGGAGCCCACTCTCATCCTCACTATCTCTCTTTCCCCTCTCTCATTCTACCTTGATGAATACCCATTCATCACTCTTTATTCTTATATTTTAGCTACAAAAACCTTTGCAAATGCATGTATATGCTTGTAAATACAAATAATTACTAAAAGAATGCATTATATAAAGTTTAATAATTAGCATGTTTTTGTGCAAAAATAAAAGAATAAAGAGATAAAAGAAAAAGAGGGAAATATTTAGAATAAATATTGAGCAACCTAATCCCAAGGGAGGGCTCAGCATGGGCCTGACCGCATAAAAGCCAAAGTAGAGAGAGATAGGGGCTCATGTGTGTAAATATACCTGTAAATATTACAAAAATATTTTCCTCCAAAAATAGAATAAAATGGGCTTGTATACATTTGTATATATTTATAAATACAAAATCAAAATAAAAATGGAAAAATTAAAAAGAAAATAAAAAGAGTCACTTGTGCATATTCACCTTGTAGATACACCTACACTTATATTTATTTAGCCCTATAAATAAATAAATTAAAATCCTTAAAAATTTGTATATGTTCAATCTTTTATGGTGTAAATAAATAAAATAAAAACCACAAAAACAAAAATCAAATAAAAAGAACAAAATTAAAAACCAAAAATAACATTGTACATATACCATGTACATAAATGTATATATCTATTTATTTAACTATTGTATATAAATAATAAAAATAAAATAAAAATATCCTTTTATTCCTAATTTTATGTTATAAATAAATAAAATATAAAATAGGAATAAAAATGCATAAGAATAACTAATTAAAAATCAAAAATCAAAAACCTATATTGTATATATACCTATATATAGCCCTATTATGTAAATACCGTATTTTTATTTCAAAAAAATAATTAAAAATCACAAAAAATAGAAAAAATTAAAACAAATATTTTTCATATTTTAAGTTTTCAATAATTCGGCCATCTGCTATTTTTAAATTAATTTTCAAATATTTTCCACGTGGCCAGTCCCCATTGGTCCACGGGGGATGTTGACCGCCTGGTCAACTCCCCCCTGTGGACCACTTCCCACGGGTCGTGACGCCCGACCCGATTTCTCAGATTTTTCGCGTCACGACCTGACATCCGTCTACCCAAACCTCGGGTCCTACTTGTTCACGTCAGATCCGACATCCTCGTCGGGATGCCCGCCTCGGGGTCCGCGCTCGGAGCTGCCCTACCCGATCGATTCTAGTCGGACCCCTGGCAGTATAAGTCTCGAGCTCCGCCTCCCATTTCGGCATCTTTGGCTCCCCACCTTTCATTCCCGTGACCTCCACTGCCTTCCCTGAGGTGACAGCTCTCCGTTGGCGGTGTCGAAGAGAGGTGAAGGTGCCCGGACCTCTGATCCGGCGAGCTTGCGCCGCCGTGCTCCGCCTGAAGCAGGAGCTCGAGCCTCGGGACACGACGACCCGCAAGGCAACAACCCAGAGCTAGCCCAGCTCATCCACAGTCGACTCGTCCACTCAGGTAGCCCTAGTTTCTTTTCCTGTTCTTTAATTTCTAGTTTCGCCCAAATCTCGCCGTCGCGGTCCATCTTTGATTCCGGCCACATCCGCCTTCGCCTCGATCATCGGACCCTTCCATCACGATCGCCTCTCCTTCGCGCACATTCTCTGCTCTTCCATTCAACCCAGCTCGTACAGGAGCTGGGGTTTCGAGCTCCACCATCTACACCTCGCCGGAGCTCGACCGCCCCGCCTCACCGATCACCGTCACCCCCTCTCACAGGGTCGAGGCACTTTGCCCTCGACCCGCGAGTCTTCTGGTGCCCTTTTGCAGATACAAAGAGGACTGTCTGAGGTCCTCTAACTCGAGCCCAGGAGCTTCCCCTCCGTCGGAGTCGACCGAGCTCCTCAGAGCTCCGTTGCTCCATCTGAGACCGCCATTCGACGCGGAAGGCCAGCACGCATCTTCTCCGATCTTTAGTGGCCCGCGAGGAGGACGCCAGAGCACACACGGGCCTGACGAAAGTCGCTGGCCTCCACTTCGTCCACCATCCTTCCCTGTCGTCCGATCGACCCCAGGCTCCAGTTTAGATCCTGACCGTCCATCTGAGGAGCTTCCAGCACCGTCCGATCTTTGGAGGAGCGATTTGGACCGGTCGGTCGTCGAGATTTAGCCACAGCGCCTCTCGTTCGTTCGATCCCCCACGTGGCGAAACCCTGGCCGTTCGATCAGCACCGAAGACTCAGCGTTGGGCGCCACCCCTTTCTCAGCCGTCGATCAGCACACGTGGCGCCCATCTGACGGCCTACTTAATAAAAGGTAAATATTCCCTTAGGCCCTTAGCTTTAGCGTAGTTTACTTTCAGTCCTGTAAATATTTTTCGGATTTTATTTGTGTTAGGTAATTTGCATTTAGGACCCTGTCATTTTCTATATTTGCATGTATGCTCCTGCTTGTAGTGTGTCACGTGCATCGACACGTGTTTTGTTGGGTAATTTGCATGCTTAGTCTTGTAGTTCTGGGTTGTTACTGAATGAATGAAAATTTTTAGATAATTGCATTTATACCCCTGTGCGTGTTGAATTTGTGCATGTGCGTTATATTTTTGAGTATTTTACGATAAGACCCCTAGACTTTTAATACATGTTATTATTTGGTCCAGGAACCTTATTTTATTTGCAATTAGGTCCCTGTGTGCCCCAGACACGCGCCTCGCGCGTGACTTCTTCGGATTTTTGCACCGGACCCCCTGGAACTTCTGGTATTTACGTACAGGTCCTTGTGCACTGTACCTAGGTTTTGATTTTCAATAAAATATCAAACTCACTCCAAATTCAATGAAAATTGGACATACCTCGAGCTAGAAATGGCAGCATACATGGACTCCTTCACTGGTATCAGAGCCAATGATCCTGACTCGCACTCGCCCACATCACGTCCTCGCTAGCCTCCCCATGTCAAGAAGTCGGCGCGTGCTGCCAATGACATGGAGAAAGAGGTGTTGATGCCCTCCCTATTCTCAAGAACAAAAAAAATCCAAAGGGTTCAAGGTCCGTTTAATTCCTTTTTTTTCCTTTTTTTGGAAGACATGATTTCGTTTAATTCACTTGCCCCCAACTACCTTTAAAAAAGGGATTTTTTTTGCCCTTGTGGTTTAATAGGAAGGCACGCCTTTCTAGGTCTTTAAGGTGTGGTTTTTTTAAAATCTTCGGGAGGAGCCATTGTGGTTCTTTTTTTGGGAGCACTTCATTTTTTTAACTTGGCATTTTTATTAAAACATCTTACATTTTTTTGAAGTTATATTTGTTTTGCCTATCCATTTTTTTCAAAAAAAAGTCTTGACTTTTTTAAACAAATCCTGAACTAAAATTGAGAATTTGTTTTGGTTTATATATAAAATATGTATTCATAACTTGGTTTTTTGAAATGTTTTCGTTGACATGTTCACATAACCTCATTTCTGTGTATTTTTTTATTTTTGGATTACAACCTAAGTTTTTTTAACTTTTTTCCATAAGTGCTTCAGAAAACGTGTCTTTATTATCACTAAGTTTTTTTTCAAAGTTCAATCCGTTTATCTCAAGTAAATGTTTTTCTTTGGTCGTTTTTTTGTTAGATAGATCTTTTCTTTTAGGGTGGGGGTTAGGAAAGCATGATGGAGTTGGTTAAGTTTCTCGTTCTTTAGAAAAAATGGTGTTTAAATCTTATTTTATACCAATATTATCTTAGTTTTATGAATTATTCTTGATTCTATTTCCTTGTAGTTAAAATGATATTTTATTAACTTTCATTAACCCTTGATGTAGTTATTAAAAATAGTTTCATCTTACTCTTTCGTCTATATTTAACTCATCAAAACCATTTAATCTTCGTTTACTCTTATTAAAGTGCACATTCTCAAGTATTAATTAATCATTGAATTGCTTTTTGATATTGTTTAATCACATATCCTTGTTTCTCAATTTATAAAATATAGATTTTAATTTGTTGATTGTTTCCATTAGTAGTTGGTTCATCCATTTACGGATAATTAGTTTTGGAAAGGTTAATTAAGAAGGTAATTATTCAATTGAAGGGTAATTAACATTAGACACTTAAAAAAGGGGGATTTGTTTGTACTTGTTTGATTGATTATTTTAGAAATATATTTTGTCATTAAAATATATTTATATCATTAAACCTTTTTTCTACTTAATTGCTTTAAAATTTTCCTTTGTCGATTCTGCTTAAATGTATCAATCTTATACAATCTTACATTCATTGCGTTAGATCAAAAATGACAAGCAAGACCACTGCCACTGAGGTAGGGAAAATAGAGTACCTTGACGGTACTAATTATGAGTTATGGAGTAGAAAAATCTAATATGGCATGTTGCATGATAGCATACATTCTATCATAGACAAACCTGGCCAAACTTTATATGAAAATCCAACTATGAAGGAAATTAGGTCCTGCGAACAGTGGAAGAAAACAATAGGGCTAGGGGCTTCATGCTAACCCACATGAATTTGAATATGATTCAGGTCTTTGAGACCTGTGAATCATCTTAAGAGCTCTGGACCGCAGCTAAGAAGAAATATCACTCCAAATCGGAAGTAAGCGTCAATCTTCTTATACACACGTACAACTAATGTAGAATGAGGGAATCTGAAAGCTTCCTCGAGCATGTGAACAAGATGATCGTGATGGCCAAGGATCCAATGATTTTTGTTTGCGCAATTCCGGAGAGGATGCAGATCGTAGCCATACTGGGAAGTTTCCTTCCATCATTCGACTTGGTTGCCACATCTCTGAGGACGAATGGCAACATTAAGTCTGTGATGCACCTACCTACATAACTGGCAATTGATCATGACCTCTATAAGAAAATATCAAAAGCTGAGATCTTTGAGGTCGAGGAAGAAGAAGAAGCAAATGTTGTGCACGCGAAGAAAAGGTTGAATCCCTCCAAGGTGAATTTCAAGGGAAAGAGTGGAAAATACTCACGTGGTTCTTACTACGGTTGCAACAAATATGACCATTTCAAGGTCAATTGTCCCAACAAGCAGAAACCAAAAAGTTCTAAAATGCCTAAAAACAAAGGCAAGAAGAAAATGGAATTCATGGTTGTCGTAGAATACAATTCCATCATCACGGACAGTGATGGATGGTGGATCGACTCTGGAGCAACCAGACACATCGCGAAGATGAAGGAGGACCTAGTGGACTTTAAGGAGCTGAGTAAAGGAGAACAAAGGATCTTCATGAGGAAAAACACCTATCTGGATGTGGAAGGTGTTGGGACGTACAGACTTGACCTGGGGGATAGAATTATGGTACTGAATGATGTACTATATGCCCTAGGGATACGTCGGAACCTGATTTCTGTCTTAGTGCTGCTCAAGAAGGATTTTAAAGTCCGTTTTTATAATAAACATGTATCTATATACAAGAATAAGAAGGTCTATGCGATGGGAGAAAATTTGTGCTCGAGCATGACTTGTTCTGTCTTTCTGTAATAAACTCTAGTGAATCAATGAATGTCTCTACTCCTTGTGTTGTTTGTCTGACTATGACTTGTGACACATGAGATTGGGTCATCTGGGAAATTCTAATATGGATCAAATGATTAAGGAAAATCTGTTGCCTAAGATCACGAGTGCAAGGACAATGCCCTCTGAACATTGTCTAACCGATAAAATGACGAGAAGGCCCTTCTCACTGGAATTCGGTCAATAGAGCTAATAGGTTTGATCCATTCGGACATATCTGGACCCCTAAGCATCAATACACATAGAAATAAGTAATACTTTATAACATTCATTGATGATTACTCGAAGTTCTCCTATTTCTATCTCTTAGAAAAAAAGTTGAAAGTACTTGAAACATTTAAGAGATAAAAGAATCAAGAGCCTTAGGACAGATAGATATGGGGAATATACCTCAAAGGAGTTTGAGGATTACTATATTCAGACAGGCATTCGTAGGAAGACTACGATACCTTATACACTACAGCAGAATGACGTATTAGAAAGAAAGAACCGGAGCTTGATGAATGGCGTAAGGTGTATTCTTTCACAATCAAGACTCTCCAAGAAATTCTGGAAATTGACTGCGAACTATATACAAAATAGAATTCCCACCAAGTCTGTAGAATCAACGTCATATGAAATATAGAATGGCAGAAAGTCCGAGTGGGACATCTCCGGAAATGGGGATATGTTGCACATGTTCTGATACCGAGTCAGCTTAGGGACAAGCTAGACTTCAGGACATTAAAGTGCAAGTTTATTATATATAGTGAGAACTCTAAAGGATATAGGTTCTTTCATGAATCCAAAGATCTAATTGAAAGTCGTAATGCAACATTTCTTGGAAATCATGAAGAAAAGGCGCATAAAGTAGAGAAATCGGATCTCTAATTATCCTACAAGACAATGAAGACGACTTGAGTGTTATACAAGAACTTAGGGATGACATCGATCATCCACATATAGAGCATGAACCTATGGAAAATGATGATCCTTCAGAGGAAGTGGGTGGACTCACACAATCCACGAGTATAATTGGCAACAAGAGACCCAGAAACAGCCTGCATGGATGGAAGATTGTCATTTCTATGGATGCGAGGCATCGTGTTACACCGTGGATGAGGATGTCACGGATTGTACAGATCCCATATCCTTTGATGAAGCTATGGCTTCATCTGATTCGGAATCATGGACGACCGCCATGAGGGATGAGTTGGACTCCATTGAATGAAACGGTGTTTAGGAATTATGTGATTTGCCAAAAGGTAGGCAATCCATAGGATGTAAATGGTTATTTAAGAAAAAGTACCGAGTTGATGGTACAATTGATAAATACAAAGCAAGATTAGTTGCCATGGATTATACTCAGCAAGCTGGGATAGATTTCCAGAAAAACTACCCTCCAGTGCCTAAGTTTTCATCTATTCATATGATCTTAGCCATACTCGCATATATAAATTAGGAATTGTTCCAAATGGATGTAACGATAGCCTTCCTTAATGGAGAATTAAAGAAGGAGATTTATATGCGACAACCTGATGGCTCTCAGATTGAAGGTCAGGAGAAAAGGGTTTACAAGTTAAGAAAGCCATTATATAGATTGAAGCAGTCTTCACGGCAATGTTATCTCAAATTTCATGAGAAAGTTATCAATTTGGATTTGCTGCAAATAAATTGGATAACTGTGTGCATGTCATGAAGAGTGGGAGTAGGTTTGCAATTATGCCATTGTAAGTGGATGACATTTTCCTTGAAAGTAATGACATACAAATGCTCAATGAAATCAAAAAAAATTTAGCAATGCATTTGATATGAGGGACATGGGCGAAGCATCCTATATTCTTGGAATACAAATTCAAGAGTCAGGGACTCAAGGACATTGAACCTTAGTCAGGAAAGGTATTTTCATACTATATTAAGGAGATTTGGAATGCAGAATGACACTCCAGCTTCAACACTACTTGTGATGGGAAAGAGACTCAGCAAGAGTCAGAGTCCTGGAAAGGGACAAAAATCTTTAGATATACCATATGCACAAGCGGTAGGAAGTCTAATGTATGCAATGATGTGTACTTGACCTGATTTAGCTTATCTAGTAAGCATGGTCAGTAGATATCAAAGCAATCCTAGTCCAGTACATTAGGAAGCTGTAAAAAGGATTCTTCAATATCTGAAAGGGACAGTACATCTGAAACTTGTGTATCAAACAGAATCACTTGAAGTGGCAGGCTACTTCAATGTCGATTTCGGAGGGTATGCGGATGATAGAAAATCCACATCGAGTTACATGTTCATGTTTGGTGGTGCAGTCGTTTCTTGGGGTAGCAAGAAATAATGATGTGTATCTCGATATACACAAGAGGCTGAGTGCATTGCATGTAGCATGGCCACCACTCGTGCTGTGTGGATCAGGTCTTTTATAGAGAACCTAAGCCTCGAATTGGTCAAAGGGACAATTGAAATGTATTGTGACAATCAAGTTGCGATAAGATTGATCAACAATGGGTCTAATAGTTCTAAAGGAAAACACATTGAGATCCAATATCGTTATATACAAGATATAGTGGGGAAGCAAGAAATCACAGTAACATGCATACCTATCAGTGACATGTTGATTGATTCCCTAACCAAGGAAATAGCAGCAGGAACATACATTAAACATGTTGATTTAACGGGACTCGGGAATACATGAGTCAAGGAAGAGATTTTATGGACCTCACTGCTAACATCATCATACACAACCCGAACAGTGGGAGTGGTTTTTTGTCTTGACCACTATGGTCAAGTAGGAGATGTAGAACGGATTTTGACCAAGTAGGTCAAGAACCGTCGCCGAATGATGCGGAGGCCGTCGGTTACAGCAACCGACGTAGGGCGTGGGGAGAAGGCGGACTTCGCGAGGGGGGTTTTCACGTCCTATAAATGCCGACCTCCATCGAGAGGAGTCGATCATCGACGAACAACTCCTGCCAAGGGATCCTCTCTCATCCTCGCTATCTCTTTTTCCCCTCTCTCGTTCCCCCTTGAGTTAGAAACGGCGACGTACCTGGACTCCTTCAACTCTCCTATTATATAGGGATTGAGCTTGAGAAACTGCATGATTGCATATTTTCGAAGCAATCTTCCTGTTCTAGAGGCATATTTCAGCAAGCTAGGATGCAAAATTGCAATCCAAGAAAGTTCTCAATGGAGCAAAATCAAAGTTGAAGAAAGATACAAAAGGAGAAAAAGTGGATTCAACCTTATGCATAAGCTTAGTTGGGAGCTTACTTTGTTTAAGACACTCTAACAAATCTATCTTATTCAATTGGAATGGTGAGTAGGTATATGGAGTCGCCTAGGACCTCACACCTGCAAGCTATGAAACACATCGTGAGATATGTGAAGGGGATCATAGACCATGGACAAGTTTACAATAAAGGAAATGAAGATCTAAGGATCTTTGGATATTCTGATAGTGACCTAGCTAGAGATGCTACTTGGGAGGAAGAGTACAACATGGATGATGTTCTACCTTGGAAAAAAATCAATTTCGTGGGGATCATAGAAGCAGGAATGTATCACGTTATCCACATGTAAAGCATAATTTCTGGCAGCCACTCAGCACAGCATGCCTAGTAATCTGGCTTAACAATCTATTTTGAGATATTATAGGATCTAAGCCGGAGCCTGTAGCTTTGACGGTAGATAGCAAGTCAGCCATTGCTCTTAGGAGGATTCCAGTTTTCCACTGCAAGAGTAAACACATCGAGACCAGATTTTTCATTCGAGAAAAGGTAGAAGATGGGCAGATAAGCGTCAAGTTTAGCCGTACTAAGGAATAGCGTGCTGACATTCGCGGCAAGGCACTAGGTAAAATCAAGTTTGCAGAAATGAGCAACTTGATCGAGGTAATCGATCTATGCGTTGCTTGTCCAGAGATGAGCAAGTTTATTTGCATGTATAACGTGCAATAGAAATCTTAAATTGTCATTTCCGTTTTTTTAATGAAGCATAGGCAAGTGGCTCCTCTGAAAGCTATAAAAAGGATAGCATCCCATTTGTAGTTTATGACAACCAAGAGTGAATAGAGCATTTCCCCATCTCAACCATTCCTTTTCATGTCTTCATCCTTGTTCGAAGTTCCAGCACTTGTGAGTTGCATTGTGGTGTATTTTCATCTTATTTTTTCACACAACAGAACGAGGCCCGATAACAAGATGAAGAATAATAATTAAGTGCTAAAATTGCATGATATTATAAAAAAACAATCGACTGGATATTATGATAATGATCCTAAAATCTATTCATACAAATCGATCACCAAACTACCAAGTAATTTATCAAGGCTTTTAGATATCAAAACAGGAGACTGAAATGAAAGTTTAACAACAGGTGATATAAATTAAACAAGGAAGTACAGTATGTACAATGACTATATTGATACTCAGATCGAGAAGACATAAATCAATAATTCACTTTTCTACTTTGCAGACAAACAAAATTGCACAATCTGTGGATGTGCCCAAATTATACTAAAAATATGGCTCTCCAATATCCATCTCCTTCACAGCTGTTCAGCTGCCGATCAGAGCAGTTGCTGGTCAATCTCTATACATCTCTGTCTCTCTCTCTATATATCTATATCTACCTAAATCTAAATAAGACTCTGGTCATTCATGTATCGTAGCAACAACCGCCTGATCAAACCAAGCTCTGGGACGGAAGAAAATGTATAAACCAAAACCATCAGCTTCGGTTGTGGATGGGATCTGAACCTCGCCGCACCCTCCTCTTGTTTGTCTGGCTGAGATCGAAAGCTCGAGGTGATGGAGCCAATACCGGTGCACCGGCTCGTAGCTCTGCCTGATCAATCTCCCTGATAGAACGTTGTATCGGCACGAACGGCGCATTCCACCTGAGGATGAAATCCATGCCTCTAATGCCGGTAACCTTGGAAGGTTGTGCAGCCAATATGCCAATTAGAGCTATCAAGAGAAGCGATCTACGAATGCGAAGTGCCATGTTAATGGAGCATCTGCAACCCCTGTAGATAACCAGATATATAGGAAGCTTGCTGTTTAAATCAGAGGGGTCCCAAAAAGCAAAAGTTGGTGATTTTAGATTCATCGAAATCATTTGAATGCAGCAAAACCCCAAGGGGAAAGAAAATCTAAGGCTGTTTTAGATGGTTCCAACAGGCATGAATAAAGAGAGCTTGGAACACTACCTTGGGAAGGCAAGCATCTTTCTACTGGTTGCTTGTGTATACGTGGGTGATGTGTTGGTGTGTATACGTATCTCCTTTTCTGAATAGTTCTAACAAATTAAGCACTTGCTTTATGACATTCCGTTATTCCCATCTTGGGCCATGCTGAAGACCTGTCCATCTAAGCATATAATAAAAAAAGAGGGAAATTTGCATTGAGACCCTCTCCATGCATTAGTATTTACTATATTTACTTTGGGTTTCACTTCATCATGAATGTACCTTCTCTCCGTCTATAACAACATATAATCTCTGCCATGAAATAATTTTTTAAATTTGAAATTAGCGACAAATGACATATATAGCCTTATATCGCTAGCGATAATTTATACATCAATAATTATCTATTGTATTGCACTAGTCATTGGATGGTTATTGCTCCATTATTCTTCCATGTAGATATAGTTGTAACATCCCGACCTCCAAATATAGTCCCACATCTAAAACTCACATTTTCAGAGTAAGTTATAAGATGTGGTGGTTACTACTTGACAACTTGGACTTACATTTGGGCAGTTGTGAATGCATCCAATTGAACTCGGACCCAACAAGTTGTCATGATCAATTTTCCTCGATAATGGATCAAGAATTGAAACCCGAGACACTACTATAGTAACATACAAAACATGTTAGATATATAATTCCTAGTTAATTGCAAGTACAACAAACAAATTGACAACAGATAATACACATTGTGCAATGACTTATTCCAAAATATACGTCACTTTCGTACCCATTTTGTTGTATTATGTTGCATTCCATCTAAATAGTCGGGTGATTTAATTAGGTATCTTACACTCAAACGATGATGTCCTATTCTTTCTTATTACCTTATTTTTATTTGGATTTTTATATCATGACCTCTAAAAATATCCAATTATGCCATAACCTTTTAATCTTTGTAGCTGCACCACGACTCTTGTAAAATACACCACAACCCATGTATCTTACTAACTCTTGCATCACAACCCTTGGACAAGGGCATGGGTGTTAACCCGGTTGAGATTATAGGGGGGTCATGGTGTAATTACAAAGATTACAAGGGTTTTGGTCTAAAAATCATTTTTTTATTTTTCTATTTTTTAAAAGAAAGAGTAGTAACTCACTCACTTAAGGTGTTTTATCCCAGAGGAGAAGAAATATAGAGAGAGAGTAAACTTGTATACATAAGCAAAATTCCTTGGAAGTGCTTTATTTAATAGGCCCCCTTTATACTTTTCCTTGCCACTCTCGAACCCTCCATTTGGACCCTTTTTCCTCGGACATGCCTAAATACCCAATTCCTCATTCAAAAAGGTCCAAAGGAGAGAGCAAACAACAAGCTTTGGCCATTTTACCCATTTAGCCCCTGCTTTCCCTTTTAATTTTTCACGTCTACCCATGCAGACCACCCATCCCCCCTTTACTGTTTGTTATGCCCTTTAACCATCGTAGCTTGCAAATGTGCAGCATGGATGAGATCCAAGCACCCATAGGATAGGATGGGTGCTGCTGCTTAGACCGGTCATGGTCCAAGAAGAGAGCAGTCCTAGAGATATTTGCCAGCTTAAGGGTGGTGGGGCTCGTATGCTTTCTCTTTTGAATTAAAGCAAAGCAAAAGAGTGCCAAAACTGGATGTAGCCTTCTGATGATGTCCCTTATCCCTATGGCGCCACTCAGATTGGACACAGGTAGGTATTGTTACAACTTTTCAGTATAAGATCCACACCTACGTATGCATACCTCATTCTCCTGGATGTTGCTGGCTTTTGTCATCTCCCTCTTTTTTGTACGTACAGAAAAGATTAGAGGACCTGACTGCATGCATTATTTTGTTGGGAATAGGTAATTGTTAAGTATTTATGGCAAAGTGATCGGCTTGGAACTCTTTATTTGCTCAGACAATATTTACTTCTGATATTATGCTGTCTCCTTTTCTTTGATTATCTCTTGATCTATATATCAAGAGTCTGCAGCAACATCTCTTTGTCTAAGCTGTGTATTGATAGACTCTTGATAAATTGATCAAAAAAGTATAAGAGGAAAGTTTTTACTGTTATTACTTTGACCAACTACTTGATTGTATCTGACCCAATAAATTTAATGTTTTTTTAAACAATCCTTGACAGTTCCTACATACCAGTGCGACCTCTACTCGTGCTCTGTTGATTTGTATGCGTCTAATTACGTTCATCGTATCTCTTAATCCTTAAAGCTGAACACCGTACAGTAACAAATTGTACTTTGCAAGATGCAAGAACCAAAAGGAACCGGAGAAAAATTAAGGCTCAGGATCATCCATCTACATTTCTCTTTAGATCCAGATCCCTTAAAGACCGTTTATCTCTTATCAGTATTGCTTTGATAGAGATAAAGAGAGTGCATTTGATTTACCTTTCACCTCAAAAAAAGGCAGGTAAACTAGCGGAAGTTCCTAAGACTAATCATAGATTAATTCATCAGCGATCATTATGCCATGGATGTTGGGAACATTATCCATTCTCAATAATTAAAAAACAGAAAAAGGATAATTATTCATTTGGGGACTCCTACTTCATATAGGAGTAGGATGGAGAGATGAGGCAAGAGTAGTATAAATAAGATCCCATGCATGGCATTGAGGATCATCCCAACTCAAGTATCTCACTCTCTATTCTCTCTTAGTTCTCTCTCCCCATGTAAGGAGAGAAGCACACAAGACATGAGGAGCAAGTTCGCGCAAGGAGCGAAGAGTTAGCCCACAGGGTCGCGAAGAGAAGCCGCATCCGCGAGGAGCGTCTGCGCTGGAGATGCGAGGAGCGTCTGTGTCGGAGGTGCGAGGAGTAGCCACCAGAGAGGTCCGTTCTTGAGGAGGGGCATCACGTGACGAGGAGGAGCAACGGCATCATGTTCTCCAAGTACAAGCTGGCGGTTATCTGATTTATTCTTGTAACTAAGCCTCAGTTTTGTTGGACAACAAAACTGAGAAGACATTGGGCCTTCTCATTTGTCCGGTGTAGTGGATTTTGTTGTAAGTCATCGTGTCTCATAAATTTTCCCCCTCCCACACATCGAGGAGAGTTTTCCCACATAAAATTTATCGTCTCTCTATGGTTGCTTGATTATTATACTACGATTATTTTCTTGGTTCTTGTGTGGGGATCGTTCTGCTAGTAGTCATTTACTAACAAGTGGTATCAAAGCATGCATTGTCGAGATGGGAAAGGATGACAAAGGCACAATGATCAAGCTGACAAACACGAATTAGAAAATATGGAAGGCCAAGATGGAAGACATCTTGTATTACAAGGACCTCCATCATCCAGTGGAATGAGAAACAGCCAAGTCCGAGGGCATGTCCACAAGTGACTGGACGAAGCTGAATAGGTAAGCAGTCGGCACCATCCAGAAATGGTTAGATTTATCGGTATTCCGCCATGTCGCAGAAGAGACAGATGCAAAGAAAACTATGGGAGAAATTGGTAGAGCTTTATGAACAGAAGACGTCCACCAACAAGGTGTTCCTGATTCGAAAGTTAGTGAATCTAAAGTACAAGGACGGGATGAAAATTATTGAGCACTTGAATGAATTCTAGAGTCTCATCAATGAAGTGAGTAACATGAACATGGCGCTAGATGATGAATTGCAGGCGCTTCTTCTCCTGGATTCCCTACCATACAGTTGAGAAACTCTGCTGATTACTGTGAGTAACTCCGCTACGGACGGTAAGCTGAGCATACCTATGGTCAAGAGCAGTCTTCTGAATAAAGAAAACACACGACGACCATCCGAAGATTCCTCTTCTTCACATGTGTACGCAGTTGAGAGAAGAAGCAGATCCAACAACAAGGGAAAATCACAAGAGAGACAAAAGTCTAGGGAGAAGTCCAAGGACAGAGGAAAGTGCCATCATTCCAACAAGCCTGGTCATTGGAAGAGAGATTGTAGGGTCTGGAAAGGAGAGCAAGCAGAAGTCAAAAAGAATCAGAAGAAAGATGAAGATGAGAAGGTTGTTGTAGTAGTGGCTGATGACAATGAGGATCAGTTGGTTCTCACTATTCAGGAGCAGTGTCGACATGCATGGGATGACTTCGAGTGATCGTTGATACAACCGCCTCCTACCACGTGACTCCGCACAGGGAGTTCTTCACTTATTATACAGATGGAGATTTTAGGAAAGTCAAGATGGGTCACTTATTGTTGGTATGAGCACCGTCTTAGTTCAGACTGATATTGGATGTGTAATGCCTCTACGGGATGTTAGGGATGTTCCTGACCTATGACTAAACCTCATATCCGATTCTCAACTGGATAAGGAGGTCTACCATCTGAAGTTTGGAAACAACAGATGCAAGATCAGTAAAGGCTCTCTTATCATGGCCAGAGGCAGGTTATGTTGCATGCTCTGTAAGACTCGGGTGAAGTCATGGATGACAACCTACATGCTAGTGAGGCTGACATGTCGGATCTTTGGCATCGTTGGCTCGGACACATGGGCCAAAAGTGCTTACAACTTTTAAGTAGGAAGGAGTTGATACCATGTCACACTGACATAACATTATCACCTTGTGATTCATGTGAGATTGGAAAGAACAAGAATGCATCTTTCAAGATTAGATCAAAAGTTAAGGAAGACCTTCTGCAGTTGATTTACTCTGATGTGTGCGGTCCTATGGACACAACGTCTTTGGGAGAAAACAAGTATTTTCTAACCTTCATTGATGATGCATCAAGAAAGGTGTGGGTTTATATACTGAGGAGGAAAGATCAAGTCTTTGATTAATCAGGAAATTTCATGCCATAGTAGAACACAAGACAAGGAAAATATTGAAATGTCTATGCATGGACAATGGAGGGGAATACACCTCTCACGGTTTCCAGAGCTACTGTGCAGAGCACGGGATCAGCCATGAAAGGATAGAGCCTGGTAAACCCCAACACAATGGTGTCACTAAATGAATGAATAGGACCATTGTGTAGAGAGTTCACTGCATGCTAAAGACAGCAAAGCTGCCCAAGACCTTTTGGGTTGAGGCGGTTCAGACCGCATGCTACTTGATTAATCGATCTCCATCTATTACCTTGAATTTTCAGGTTCCTGAGCACATTTGGTCTGGGATAGATCCCTCATATGCTCACATCAAGGTGTTCATATGCAAAGCTTATGCATTTATACCAATAGAACATAGGAAGAAGCTTGATGACAAGGCAGTGCTCTACATTTTTGTTGGCTATGGAGATTAGGAGTTTGGATACCGACTTTGGGATTCTGGAAAAAAGACCATCACTAGGAATAGAAATGTGATTTTCTACAAAAACAGACTTTGGTTGAGGACGACAGTGGTGATGTTGACTCAGATAGGATTGCTATGGATAATGACAGCGATGAGGACTCAGAACCTTCTCCAATACCAGGTACAGATGGAGAAGATGTATAACCAAAACAGCATGAGTCAGATGCAGACCCTGCTACTACATGTATAGGGGATCCTGGGTAGAGGGAGTAACCTCATCAAGAAGTAGATGCAGCAGAGCCTCAGGTTAGGAGATCTGGGAGGGCACATCAGTCATCATCATGTTATCCTACTTCACAGTACATGATGCTAACTGATCATGATGATACATGAACTTTTGAGGAGGTACAAGAGCATAAGGAGAGAGATCATTGGTAGAATGCAATGAATGAAGAGATGCAGTCTCTGAAGAAAAATCATACCTATGATCTTGTTGAACTTCCTGCATGCAATATAGCGTTGAAGAACAAGTGGATCTACAAGCTGAAGATAAATGATGGTTGCAAGCAATTAAAGTACAAGGCCAAATTGGTCGTGAAAGAAAACAACCAGGAAAAGGGCATGGATTATGATGAGATCTTCTCACCAGTTCTGAAGATGAATTCTGTGAGAGTGGTGCTAGGTCTTGTTGCGAGCCTGGACCTTGAGCTAGAGCAGATGAACATGAAGATGGCTTTTCTTCACGGTAATCTAAAGGAAGAGATCTACATGGAGCAGCCACATGGATACCAGGAGAAGGAGAAAGAGCATATGGTTTGCAATCTAAAGGAAGAGGCTCTATGGCACGAAGCAAGCCCCTAGACAATGGTATTTGAAGTTTGATGCCTTCATGATGAAACAGAACTTCAAGATGACTACAACGGATCCATGCGTATACGTTCGATGTCTTCCCAATAGCAGGTTCACTATCATGTTGATCTATGTGGATGACATGATGATAGTTGACCGTGATCCCGGATTGATTGCAAAGCTCAAAAGGGAACTCTCCAGGGAATTTGAGATGAATGATTTGGGTAAGGCAAGCAACATTGCTTTGGATGTAGATCACTCGCGGTAGGAAGAAGCACAGGTTGTGTTTGTCATAAAAGAAGTATGTTGAATGCATTCTGAAGAGGTTCAACATGAAGAATGTGAAGCCTATCAGCACGCCCCTTGCTGCTCATTTCAAGTTGACTAAAGAGACATGTCCGTCTACTTTTAAGGAGAAAGCTGAGATGACCAAAATTCCTTACATGTCCGCAGTTGGCAGCCTTATATACGCCATGGTTTGCACCAGACCTGATATTGCTTATGCTGTGAGCGTAGTGAGCAGATTCATGTCAAATCCAGGAAAGCATCACTGGGAAACAAAGTGGATTCTGAGATACTTGAGAGGGACCTCAAGTATGTGTTTGATGTTTGGGAGGTTAGATTCCAAACTCCGTAGATACATGGGTGTTGACATGACAAGATATGTGAATCAGAGGAAATCAACTTTCGGGTACATTTTCACCTTTGCAGGGGGTGATTTTGTGGCAGTCCAAGTTGCATAAAGGCATTGCACTCTCAATGACTGAAGTCGAGTACATTGCAACAACAAAAGCAGAAGTGTTGTGGTTATAGGGATTCCTTGGTGAACTTGGATGCAAAGACAGTGAGCTGATTATCTTCTGTGATAGCTAGAGCACCATTGATCTGAGCAAGAACACGATGCACCATGCTCGTACAAAGCATATAGACGTGCGATATCATTAGCTTAGAGATACTATTCATAAGTAGCATATCGGTCTGAAAAAGGTCCACACATATGAAAATCCATCAGATATGTTGATGAAGGCAGTAACTCGTGACAAACTGCAGCTCTGTAGAGAGCTGAGCGGTGTCACCTCTCAGTGATCATCTTCTTGAAGACACCTCTCACTGGGAACAGAGGGGGAGATTGTTGGGAACATTATCCGTTCCCAATAATTAAAAAAAAAAAGGAAAAAGGTTGATTATCCCTTTAGAGATTCCTACATCCTATAGGAGTAGAATTGGAGAGAGGAGGCAAGATATTATAAATAAGACCTCGAGCATGGCATTGGAGATCATCCCAACTCAAGTATCTATCTCTCTCTTCTCTCTTAGTTTCTCTCTTCCCAAGCAAGGAGAGAAGTAGCCCACACAAGGCGTGAGGAACAAGTTTGCACAAGGCGCGAAGAGTTAGCCCGCAGAGGCGCGAAGAGAAGTTGCATCCACGAGGAGCGTCTGCGCTGGAGATGCGAGGAGCAGCCGCCAGAGAAGTCCATTCTCAAGGAGGGGCATCACGTGACGAGGAAAAGTAATGGTATCGTGTTCTTCAAGTACAAGATGACAGTTATCTGATTTATTCTTGTAACTGAACCTCAATTTTATTGGGCAACAAAACTGAGAAGACATTGTGCCCTCTCATTTTTCTAGCCTAGTGGATTTTGTTGCAGATCATCATGTACCGTGGATTTTTCTCCTCCCTCACATCGAGGACGGTTTTCCCACGTAAATTTTCTCACCTCTTTGTGATTGCTTGATTATTGTGCTATTATTATTTTCTTAGTTCTCATGTGGGGAACGTTCGACTTCCAGTCTTCCTTTGCAGGACAGGTTAAGGAAACCCCTCGATTTCTCAACAATAGACAGTTAACTTCAACTCAAATTAGTATACCACTCCGTAGAAGTGGTTGTTCTATCTACGTGAAGAGATTAAATTTTCCTTTAGGTATCCTTCAAGTAGAGAACACGGGGGCAACTTGAACGTTGAAATCGTTAGATCAACGTGTCCATTGAAGGATTTTCTTTAAAGAGATTGTCCCACAATACCGTTGTGACGGGTCTCATATGGCTCCCCCAAGATATGACAATCAACTCTAGAAAATGATGCGCTCCATCTGCGGTGGTCAACCTCTATGATATCTTAGAAGAAATGTAATCTCATGTCAAGGTAATTGAAAATAGTGCTCATTAGATCAGAGCACACAAGGAGAAGAGCAAAGGAAGTTGTAAATATCATGTTCTGAATCCAGAACATCCTGATTTGAATACAGGACATGTTCATGACCGTGATCAAGTTCAATGTGATCATGACCAAGCCTAGGCCTCAAGATGAGGTGAGATGAGTGCATGCATGAGTGGACAATAATTCTATGCTGGCACTAGATCAACAAACATGCATATATAAATATATAAAGGGATGCTTTCAAATGAGGCAAGGTCTTTAATTGAGGTAATTCAGTTATCCTCTTTAATTTTAATTTTTAGTTCGATTAAACTATTTCAATTTACTATTTTCTACTCTGTTAATAGATTATTTCATCAGTATTCAGTTGTATTTTAAGGTAATGTTGTTTAGGGTTGGTGGTTTGCAATTAACAACGATTTCATACATATATAATTCATACTCCCTGTTGGAGTATTTGTGTATGCGTCATATTGAGTTGTAGAAGGGTAAATGGATCCTGAAGAAGATCCATTTACCCCATCCAGTTGTTTAGTCCCAAATCGTCCAGTGGTGGGACTTGTAGGCTCTGGGAAGTCTATATAAGGAGCCCCAGACCTCCTGTATCCATTGAGAAAAAGGAATGAAATATCCGCCCCTTTGAGAGCTTCTCTCGTGGTTTCATCCCGCTCCTTACGGAGTAGGGTTCCACGTTAAATCCCGCGTTCTTCATATGTTCTTTATCTTTTTCCATGTTTTCGCTTCCGCTTCCTATTTATTAACATGGTATCAGAGCGGGTCGATTCTCAAGGATTTCATATTCGTTTTTTGTTCGAGATTCGAGACTCTATTCTAGGGTTTTTATTGAAGCCCTAATGATTTTTATAAGGTTATATTAATGTTAAAGATTGGTTCTGGTGAGAAAAGTCTAGGGTTCTGTAAACCCTATTTTCTATCTTCAAGTTGTTCGCAGGCCCCTCTTCTTCTAGGGTTTTGCTCCAGGCAGCTTCTCCGTTTGCACCATCATATACCAGGCGGCGAGGAGCCTCCACAAGCCCGTATCATCCTTTGTGCGGCTCCAAAAACCTCGCAACTCCTTCTTGTTGTTCATATCTTGGTGGTGTACCTTTTCCTTACGCTCGACACATCTCCAGGCCGATGTCGCGACATGCGAGCCCGGCAGGCTCTAGAGGACGCACAATAGCGCCCTCCTCTTCCGCGATGGCTCTCCAGGCGGCTTCCCTCACAACAGATCCCTGCAGGTGACTCTTCTCCAGGATCCTCCTCCTGGCGACTCCAAGCAACAGCCTCGCGCAGCTCCCAGGCATGAGGCGGTGCAGCCCACGTGCTAGGTGAGCACCCACCAGCCGTGCCCTAACCCAACGGCGCAACCTCCATATGCGTGCCAGAATCAGGAGGAGCTCCCGCTCCCACTCGTACGGACCTCCCATGTCATCTGCTCCATTTGCTTCAGGAGGTGCGGAACCTCCAGGCGACCCCTCCTTTCGGAGGCAAAGCTCCAGGCGACCCTAAGCGCCTCCCATCTTGGCGTGCGGCGTGCCCCTAGCAAACACCCCAATCGTGGGGGCGGCATCGATTGAAGAAGGGTTCCCAATCCTGGGAACCCTAGGGCTCAGAGGCCCGTTGTTATAAAAAATTATATAATGTTTATTGTAAAGCCCGGAGGGCCTGCCGAGCATGTTTAAAAAAAAGGTGATGGGTCGAGCTTGAGGCCCACATCCGGGCTGAGTTTTCAGAGAGAGAGAGAGGTGAGCTCAGTGGGAAAAAAATGAGAGAAACATTGAGAGAGAAGAGTTTGGGCATAAAATTAGGTCGTATGTTATTTAAAAAAAGGAAAATGAGAAAAGGCGCATACAAGAGAAGCCGTACGCAATTTTCAAAAAAAATAGAGAGAAAAGTCGGAAAAAAATAGTTGAACGTCTTAAAAGAAATTGTTTCAAAAAAAGAAGAAAAAGAAGATATTTTTGAGAATATTCATGTGTAACCCCTATTTATCTTGTCTTCTCCCAACTTGATCGACGTCCATGTTTTCCGACAAGTATGGGAGAAAGGGGGAGTATATGTAAAGTCACAGGTCTTCTTCAGATTTCAGAGATGTCAGATTCATCAGACCAGGCACATTTTCAGACTCTACATTTGTTCAGATGAAGATTTTCCATGCGCAAGTTTCAGACTCGACGTTCAGATTCTGAGTCCACAGGTGTTATCCGCAGTTATTCAGACTCGACAAATTGGTCAGAGTCCAAGATCGAGGCACTCCATGTTGAGGCCCATTTTTGTGTTCTCCGGAGAGAGGCTCATTTTCATACACGCACGAGTATGCGGTCTTTTTAGATGAAAACATGTTTGCCATCAGTTCAGGGGTCCCCATCCTTTCTTGTTTTGTAGGCTAGAGTTTTCATGTGAGCCATAGGGACTCCAGAGTAGAGGTTCATTCCCTTTGTCATGTTGGCAAGGGTTTTCATGTGGTATCATAGGTACACGAGAGCAGTGCACCATTCTCTGAGCTATATGGGAGAGACCCAGTTCTCCTACGAGGAGACTTATTTTCAGACTTCATTCTCCAGCGACCGTGGACTCCGACGAGGATTGCACAGCCACGTCTCTTATTCAGTTTTGCCCTTTTTAGAGATAGAGCAGTTGTCCACATTATTGTGGCGGGACAGAGCTCTCCGACGAGGAGACTCATTTCAGTTGCAATGACTCTAACAGGCGCAGTTCAGAGCACATGCTCTCCGACGAGGAGATTCAGCAGACTCACACTCCATCTCGTTCGTCCTCCCCACCTGCACGGCATGAGAAGCAACGTCCTCGATTGCAGCAATGTGATGGGTTGATATTGTCCGCAGTGTCCTATAACGTTGAGTTGAGTTTATTTTATGTTTGTCCAAGCTGATTATTGCATGCTCCAGCTTGAGGGGGAGTGTTGGAGTATTCGTGGATGCGCCCTATTGAGTTGTAGCAGGGTAAATGGATCCTAGAGAAGATCCATTTACCCCATCCAGTGTTTAGTCCAACATCGTCCAGTGGTGGGACTTGGAATCTCTAGGAAGGCTATATAAGGAGCCCCAGACCTCATGTATCCATTGAGAAAAAGGAATGAAATATTCGCCCCTTTGAGGGCTTCTCTCGTGTTTCATCCTGCTCCTTACGGAGTAGGGTTCCACGTTAAATCCCGCATTCTTCATATGTTCTTTATCTTTTCCCATGTTTTCGCTTCCGCTTCCTATTTATTAACACTCCCTTTTGTAAATTTTGTACAATATTTGATAAAATAAATAGTCGATTAGCAATATATGGATTATTTTTATATTTTCAGCCAACATTGTTTCGCAATGTCTTGCGTAAACTCTGATAGTTTTGTAAAAAATAAGTTTTCTTTTTGTAAATTTTAAATGATACTCTGCAAAATAAAAATCCATTATCAATATATCATTTATATTAAAAAGAAACACGTAAAATAAAATATAAATTTGCAAAATTGACAACTAATTATGTAAAATACTAGCAAAGTATGTAAAAAATATATTTGTATTATACGATGATGATAAATGAGGGTAGTGATGACATGCCAAGAGTAGAAGTGGAGCAGCAACGATGTTGGTGATGGTAGGCATTGATGATGGAAGACACAACAGGTTGGTAATGAGGTATGTTGGCGATGGTGATAGTGGGGACATTGACTTTCTCTGCCTCCACAAATTGTCCACCATGCAACATGATGGTGATAATGATGATGTTGATGACTGAGAATGTTAGTGACAGAGGCAACACTGGTGATGGAGGCTACGTTAGTCTTCTCCACCTCCATGCACCATCCATCATGGACAGTGTTTATCTTCTCTTATGGTGGACATGCAAATGGAGAATTGAGAATGACAGAGAGAGAAGAAGTCGCAGCTTCAATGAAGAGAAATTTAGTGAAGATTGATAGGATAACATTAGTCAAGAATATAATTTACAAAAAAATTTCAATGTTCAATGTGTAAAAATCATTAGAAGTAATGTTGAAGTTCATGTATTTATAGAACGACTATATAAAGCAAGATTATAAAAATCAAATTGAATTGACCGATTAAATCAAGAACGGGAAGAAAAATGGTACGACCACCTAGTTTTTGAAGGATATGGAATTATCCTCAAGTGCATCACGGAAGCGTGATCGTTGTATCGGATACAACGAGGAACGACTAGTCGTACTAGTCTTCTGAGCAGCGGAATTTAAAATTTTTCATTCGATGAAACCACATGATCCGAGAATGATTCTTGGATCGTTTCATCTATAACCACAACAAGTATAATGCAATACCTCTTGAAGTGTGGTTATCGAGTCTCTAAGAGAAGAGACCTCCTGTCTCAAGTCCGATCGTCAGTGAGACCGCTTGCGAGTGCGGGGATGAACCGTGTTGTCCTCGCAATCCAAGAAGTTGATCCAAGCGTAGTTGCTCCTGATCTCGTAGCACGAGATCGAACGTCCCCTTCGTGAGTGTAGCACTCCAAGAAGACGGAGAACCGAAGAACGTCGAAGCGGCGGAGCGGTGGCGAGAGCGTCGACGATTCTCTCCTCTAGGGTATGGTGGATGGCCACTAAAAATAGAGGGAGAGAGGGCTGTCGTGTATGAAGAAAGAGAGAGAGAGAGAGAGAGAGAGAGCTCCAAAATTGCATGTAAATAGAGAGCATGGTATGCCTCTCTATTTATAGGGTTTTGGGATCCATGGATCTCAATCCATGTGACATATAAAATCAATGGATGAGATTGATTTATGTCAATCCAATGGTCAAGATTGTTGTTGTCAAAAACAACAAATTTAGATTAAAAATATTTGACAAAATAAAATATAAATCAATCCTAAATCAAACCAATAAATAAGGAGAGAATATATATGGAGATCAAAATCTTCCATGTATATCCAAGTGGACGGCCACCCATTCCTATTTGGAATTTAGTGCCGCCACTTTGAGATGTCAAGGAGGAAATCTCATGGATTTCCATGAGATTGCATATCTCCATGAATTTCTCTCCTATTTATTTGCAACAAATTTTGTTGGGTTTTATTCTTCAAAAATAATTCACTATTATATTTGAGAATATTGCAATCTTGCCATGGAAAAATTGTGAATCATATTCACAACCCAAAACAACATATAATTTACATTGTCAATTAATTACACAATGTGTATCCAATACACATAATAATTAATCAACACATATAAATTATAATTAGCTCTCTCTAATACATTATAAATCACATTTATAATATATTATGAATAATTGGATATTTCTATCCACATTATTATTATCCATAATAATTACATCACATTTAATTATATTGGATAATTACTTCACACATCAAGATGATTAAATCACATTTAATCATTATTTCTTCATTGCTTAGATCTTATGGAATTATTCTCGAACCCTTCAAGAATAATGTGATCTCTCCTCAGATACTTGGAGATAAGGACAGGGCGATTGTATTGTTCTACGTATAGTGACTTGGATGTTGAGATCATATCTCAAATCCAGATCCCATGGACCTCCCACTGATGCTTGATCAAATCAAAACCGTAGACCTAATCTTCTCATTGCATCTGAATCTCATTCAGATCAATGACCAATTCATGGACTAAGATTAGGTCACTTCTCTAATGAGAGGAGTCACTAAAATCAAACCTGTTTCATCACTCCCTAGGAATGGAAGCGTCATTGTTATACAATCGTATATGATCACATCACCCTCAGGTATTCCCAATACCTGTACATCCTGCATACTGGAAGACCTGTGATCATTCTGAAGATAAAGATCACTTTTACACTGTCATCTTCAAGGTTAGATCATTAAGTTTCTCAATCTTGATTATTGGGATTTAGTATAGATCATATGCTTTCATAAAGCATATATCATACCTTCAAATTCATGTCATGCTTCCAAAGCATGACGACCATGCATGGAATTTGTTCAGTCCCAATACCTCATGAGTGAGATCATGTCTACCGGTTCACAAGTGAACCTATATGATCCCTTTGAGAGATCGTATTACTCATACATCCTTACATGCACACCAGCTCGTCGGTGTATAGATCTTGGTTAGGTAATCAACCTATTGGTCTACCAAATGTACACACTCAGACATATAGCAACACATCTGTCTCCGGTCAGAGGATGCATGCCTATGTTGTGACAGTATTCAACGTAGGTATTTGGTTATCTCGATCTCGTCAAGTCAACCCATTGACGCAACTAACCTGACACCTCCGAATCACTATTCCCATGCAGAGGACCTACATCAAGAGGTCATTCAGATATCAGCCATCTGAGAGAGGATTGCCCTCTCCTACTCAGGCTGGAGATCATCACTTAATAATCATTTGACGATGCTCGATGAGTCCTCTATCTAACTCCTTAGATATTCATCCAAGCATCAGCCTCTATCATTCATCCAATGAATCAACAGCTGTACGATCATCAAGTTGTCCATGGTACATAACCCTTATTGTACAGAGGGACCCTATAGTGCATTCATTCATAAATCTCAGAATGGGAGTGAAAAATAATCAGTAACTTTCATTGATAATTTATTCATTACAATAACATTTATTGTAGAAATGGTTCGCCCGGGGCTCACATTGCTAACAATCTCCCACTAGCCCTCAGAACCATTCAAGTACAATCCTTAAACCCATACTCATTACATGCTGGTCAAAAACCTTCTGTGTCAGAGGTTTGGTAAGAGGATCAGCAACGTTGTCGGCAGAGGCCACCTTGGTGATAATGATGTCACCACGCTTTTGTATCTCCCGAATGATGTTGTATTTCCTTTCCACGTGCTTGCTCTTTTGATGTCATCTGGGTTCCTTTGCCTGGCAATGGCTCTTGTGTTATCGCAGAGTAACGAGATGGGAGTATCAGAGGAAACTACGCCAAGCTCCAGCACGAACTTGTGCAACCACACCGCCTCCTTTGCAGCATCCGATGCGGCAATGTATTCAGCTTCTGTTGTTGAATCTGCAGTAGTGTCCTGCTTCTTACTTCTCCAGCTCACAGCACCACCATTCAACAAGAACACGAACCCTGATGTCGACTTTCGATCATCTATGTCCGATTGGAAGTCAGAATCTGTATATCCCAAGACTTGGAGATCACCGTCTCCATAGAACAAGATGTAATCTTGCGTCCGTCTTAGATATTTGAATATGTTCTTTACTGCATTCCAGTGTTGCTCTTTATAGCAGGATTGGTAACGACTTACCACTCCCACTGCATGACAGATATCTGGCCTAGTACACATCATGGCATACATTAAGCTTCCTACGGCTGATGCATAAGGACATCCAGCCATGGCCTTCTTTTCCTCAACAGTTTGAGGAGCCATTCCTTTAGACAGGTGGATACCATGTCTTAAGGGTAAGAATCCTTTCTTGGAACTATCCATACGGAATCGTTCAAGAATCTTCTTAATTTATCCATGTTGTGACAATCCCAAAATCCTCTTTTCTCGGTTCTGAACAACTTCAGGCCTAAGATGTAAGAGGCTTTTCCAAGATCTTTCATCTCAAAGGTATGGGACAACCAAATCTTTATACTGGTCATCATCCCTGTATCATTCCCAATGATAAGAATGTCATCTACATAAAGCACGATGAACACAATGGCGCTCCCACTAGTCTTCTTGTATACACAAGGTTCATCAGGATTTTGCACAAAATCATAACTCTTTATGGTTTCGTCAAATCTGATGTTCCAGCTATGAGAATCTTGTTTGAGCCCATAGATGGACTTCTTCAGCTTGCATACTTTGTCATCCTCGGTCATGAAGCCCTGGGGCTGCTCCATGTAGATATCCTCCTCGAGGTATCCATTGAGGAAAGCCGTTTTAACGCCCATCTGCCAGATGTCGTAGTCAAGATATGCAGCTATAGCTAGCAGTGTCTTGATGGATTTAAGCATAGCCACAGGAGAGAATGTCTCATCATAATCGATGCATTCTCTCTGTGTGTAGCCCTTGGCTACGAGCCGTGCCTTGAAAGTCTCTACTTTCCCATCAGGTCCCCTCTTTCTCTTGAAGATCCATTTACACCCAATGGGTTTTACTCCTTTAGGTGGATCCTCTAGGGTCCATACACCATTCTTATGCATGGAGTCAATTTCTGACTTCATCGCTAGCATCCATCTATCCATGTCTTGATCCGCAAGTGCTTCATCAAATGAAGTAGGATCAATGTCAGTCTCACTTGACACATGGAATCCATACCTTTCAGGCGGTGCAACCACCCTCTAACTCCTTCGAAGAGGTATGTGTGTTTCATCATTATTTACTTCTTCAGTTTCTGGTCTGGGAAGCTCAGAATCCTCTTGAGATTCAATGAGTTCCTCTACTTCATCTTTATCTTGACCTTTAAGGAAATCATCCTTCAGAAACTTCACATCTCTAGAGACAAAAACCTTTTGGGTCTTAAGGTCATAGAACTGGTATCCAATACCATCTTTAACATACCCAATGAAGTAATACTCACGAGTACGAGATTGTAGCTTACTTGCGTCCACGTTCTTCGCATGGACCAAGCAACCCCAAACCCTCAAGTGATTAATACTAGGTTTGATTCCATACCAGAGCTCATGAGGAGTCTCAGGTACAGATTTGCTAGGAATCTTATTCAAGATATATATTGCAGTCTCTACTGCATATCCCCAGAAACTAAGAGGTAAATGTGTTTTACTCATCATTGAATGGACCATGTCCATGATGGTCCTGTTGCGTCTTTCAGCAACACCATTAAGTTGGGGGTTCCAGGAGGAGTGAGATTGGAAACAATTCCATTCTCCTTAAGGTATTCCTTGAATTCATCTGATAGGTACTCGCCACCTCGATCAGATCGAATACGTTTAATCTTCCTATCGGTTTGGTTCTCAACCAAAGCCTTGAATTCTTTGAACTTTTCAAAGTTTTCAGACTTATGACGTAATAGGAAGACAAACCCGTATCACGAATGGTCATCAATAAACGTCAAATAATATCGATATCCATTTCGAGTCGCGGTACTGAAGGGATCACATACATCGGTATGTATTAGGTTAATAATACCTTCGCATCTTGTAACCTTGTTACGGAAAGGAATCCTAGTCATTTTACCTCGAATACAATGTTCACATGTAGGCAAAAATTGAACCTGTAGGAAATCTAAAGGTCCATCCTTTATCAATCTGTTGATCCTATCAACAGACAAATGACCAAGCCTTTGATGCCAAATCATATAGGAATGATTTTTATTCTCCCTGGATATCGTAGGGTTTTATTAGTGGTTGTAACATTCATGACATTCTCGTTAATGCACAATTCATAGAGTCCTCCAGAAGTTAAAATACCCTGTGCAATATATTTATCATAATGATTTATGACTAATTTATTACATAACAGGAATGAATATCCACTTCTAACTAGCTTATATACAGATATCAAATTCCTTCTAACTTCAGGTACATAAAGACACTCTTTAAGTACTAGGACTCTACCACTAGATAATGATAGTCGACATGTCCCGATGGCGACTGCTGCAACACTTGCATCAGATCCATCTGGATGACTATCTCCCCTTCCTCAAGATTCCTAGTTTCTTGCATACATGAACAGAAGCACCAGAATCTACAACCCAACTTCCTTCTCGTCCGACGATAAAGCTAGTTTCAATGATGAAAGTAGATTTCATACCTGCTGGGGCTTTACCTTTGTCTGAGGACTTCAGGTATTCTGGGCAGTTACGCCTCCAGTGCCCCGACTTTTTGCAGTGATGACATACGTCGGTTTTCTTCGACGCCATAAGAGTGGATGCATTGGAAGAAGAGCCAGCACTTTGTCCCTTCTTCTTTCTCTTCTGGGTTGGGCCCTTCCGAGAACCTTGCTTCCGACCGCACTTCCCTCTAACCCGTGGAACCATTGCACTGCCAGTGGGACCATCATTCTTCATTACGTCTTCTGCAGACTTTAATGCAGCAAGGAGAGCAACGCTTGTCAATTCCAGCTTGTTCATGTGGAATGACACTACAAAGTTATTGAAAGATTTGGGCAACGACAGCAGAATGAAGTTAGCTTGCATATCTGCATCCATGGTTGCCCCTAGGGTCTCCATCTCCGATAAGTACCCAAACATTTTGAGTACATGTTCACGGACCGAAGTCCCTTCCTGCATCCTGCAGTGAATGAGGTATTTCATAACATTGTACCGCTGGGTGCGGTTAATGTCACTAAACATATCCTTAAGATTATGCATTATCTCCTGGCAAGTGCTCATCTCCACATGTTGCTTCTGCAGAACATTGGAGAGAGAATCCAGGATATAGCATCTAGCCAAGACATGATCTTCATCATACTTGTCATTATATGTTTTTTCTTCCTTGGATTTAGGGTTCTCATGCTTGTCCTCGGAGAGTACATAACTTACGCGCTCTGCAGAGAGAACAATCTCCAAATTGTGGATCAAGTCCGAGTAATTTGGGTCGATCAATTGGTTGACCTCAAGAAGCCTACTAAGTGGGTTCAAGGACTTCATTTTCTGAAAATTTATTCCCTTAATCACTTTCAAAGTAAGAGATATACTTACCAATATATCTCAAGCAAGAACTGGGATCTCCTCCTTATCTTTGTCATATCCCAATAATATGAGAACCTATGACTCCAATAAAGAGAAGTAGGAACACATTACACCTTGCAAGTCCAACTTGCATCTCCCAATTTAGTCTTTAATACCCGGGCCCACCACCCCTAAGTTGATGTTGACCCGTCATTAATTGAACCAACCGTCAACAGGAATACAACTCGCAATGCGCAATCCAATATCGTCCCAATAATATGAGGACCCGATATTGGGGTCACTACGCATACGTCCTTACTCTTTCGAGAAGCGACGAGTCCGATCCAAATGCGCTTGCATATAGGAGCTGTCACTTCGGACATACGTCTCCCACATGCAATCCCTGGCGACGGAACCCTTAGCCTTGACGGGAGACCATGGATGTCACTTATGTGATCCTCCATATCATATTCAAATTTTAATCAATTATTATGAATCATATTCATATAATTAATTCTTCCAAGGGAAGTGACAACTCTATTCATAATAGAGTGTCTCAATTGGACATAATCAATTTAATCATATTAAATTAATTATCAATCCAATTCAATCAATCAAACTTGATTATTTTACTTGAATATATATGGTAATATCTCAAATACGTGTTAATTTGAATTTTAATAATTAGAAAATACACCTTGATTTTCTCCGTCATTATACAGTCCCTACCCGCTGTCATGGCCAGTACCGACAAGAGTGGGATGGACCACATACGTTGCAACCCGCTACCCCAATGCTCTCCGACTAGTCACCATATCCGCCTCGGGAAAGCATAATGCCAGATATATCAATTTGTACTTGTGATGATCATTTGTTTTTCAACCGAAATTATACCATATAGTAATAATCAAAACATTTTTTATTATAAGGAAATTTGCTATACAAATTCCCAATCCTATTCAAGCATCAAGTTTGAAGATTGTGTTTCCAATTATGATTTGGATCACATCCAATCAATTATTGGTTGAGGCCAAGTCAATTAGGTAAATAATCATCTTCCAATATTTCACAAATATTTTTCATGATTATCTCACGAAATTAACAATGAATTTCACTAATTGACAATCAATTGGTTCTAGATTAGGACTGCAATTTTAGTAGTGACCCCTACTCACTAAAATTAACATATCTCAATCAATTTAAATCCAGACAAACTCAATTTTCAAAGATTGCTAACTTGATTTAGGACAGAAGCCAAGTGATGTTTCACGCATTTCGAGGCAGATGATAACAGTAATTAACTCTTTAATCATGTTAAAATCTATTGATCCCGCAACAGTGCATACATGTTCATTAAAACAACCATATCTAGAGCATACGAAATCCGATTTACGTAAACTCAGATCCTATGGTTTCCTTATTTAATGGGGAACCAAATAGAAGTAAATAATTCGCGCTTAAATTATTTAAACCTGGCCTAAATTATTTACTAAACAGATCTTCGAAATCAAATGCGATAAAAAACTTCCACGACCTTAACGAACCCAAGTTGTCCTCGGTTTTCTGAATCATATTCGAAACCGCCAACCTGGCTCTGATACCACTTGAAGGATATGGAATTATCCTCAAGCGCATCACGGAAGCGTGATCGTTGTATCGAATACAATGAGGAACGACTAGTCGTACTAGTTGTTCTGAGCAGCGGAATTTAAAATTTTTTATTCGATGAAACCACATGATCCGAGAACGATTCTCGGATCGTTTCATCTATAACCACAACAAGTATAATGCAATACCTCTTGAAGCATGGTTGATCGAGTCTCTAAGAGAAGAGACCTCCTGTCTCAAGTTCAATCGTTGGTGAGACCTCTTGCGAGCGCGGGGATGAACCGCGTTGTCCTCACAATCCAAGAAGTTGATCCAAGCGTAGTTGCTCCTGATCTCGTCGCACGAGATCGAACGTCTCCTTCGTGAGTGTGGCACTCCAAGAAGATGGAGAATGGAAGAACGTCGAAGCGGCGGCGCGGTGGCGAGAGCGTCGACGATTCTCTCCTCTAGGGTATGGTGGACGACCACCAAAAATAGAGGGAGAGAGGGTTGTCCTGTATGAAGAAAGAGAGAGAGAGAGAGAGAGAGAGAGAGAGAGCTCCAAAATTGCATGTAAATAGAGATCATGGTATGCCTCTCTATTTATAGGGTTTTGGGATCCATGGATCTCAATCCATGTGACATATAAAATCAATGGATGAGATTGATTTATGTCAATCCAATGGTCAAGATTGTTGTTGTCAAAAACAACAAATTTAGATTAAGAATATTTGACAAAATCAAATAAAAATCAATCCTAAATCAATCCTAAATCAAACCAATAAATAAGGAGAGAATATACATGGAGATCAACATCTTCCATGTATATCCAAGTGGACGGCCACCCGTTCCTATTTGGAATTGGGTGCCGCCACTTTGAGATGTTAAGGAGGCAATCTCATGGATTTCCATGAGATTGCATATCTCCTTGAATTTTTATCCTATTTATTTGCAATAAATTTTGTTGGGTTTTATTCTTCAAAAATAATTCACAATTATATTTGAGACTATTGCAATCTTGCCATGGAAAAATTGTGAATCGTATTCACAACCCAAAACAACATATAATTTACATTGTCAAATAATTACACAATGTGTATCCAATACACATAATAATTAATCAACACATATAAATTATAATTAGCTCTCTCTAATATATTATAAATCACATTTATAATATATTATGAATAATTGGATATTTCTATCCACATTATTCTTATCCATAATAATTAAATCACATTTAATTGTATTGGATAATTACTTCACACATCAATATGACTAAATCACATTTAATCATTATTTCTTCATTGCTAAGATCTTATGGAATTATTCTCGAAGCCTTCAAGAATAATGCGATCTCTCCTCATATACTTGGAGATAAGGACATGGCGATTGTATTGTTCTACGTATAGTAACTTGGATGTTGAGATCATATCTCAAATCTAGATCCCATGGACCTCCCACTGATGCTTGATCAAATCAAGACTGTAGACCTAATCTTCTCATTGCATCTGAATCTCATTCAGATCAATGACCAGTTCATGGACTAAGATTAGGTCACTTCTCTAATGAGAGGAGTCACTAAAATCCAAACATGTTTCATCACTCCTTTGGAATGGAAGCGTCATGGTTATACAATCGTATATGATCACATCACCCTCAGGTATTCCCAATACCTGTAATCCTACATACTGGAAGACCTATGATCATTCTGAAGATAAAGATCACTTTTACACTGTCATCTTCAGGGTCAGATCATTAAGTTTCTCAATCTTGGTTATTGGGATTTGGTATAGATCATATGCTTTCATAAAGCATATATCATACCTTCAAACTCATGTCATGCTTCCAAAGCATGACGACCATGCATGGAATTTGTTCAGTCCCAATACCTCATGAGTGAGCTCATGTTTCTCGATTCACAAGTGAACCTGTATGATCCCTTTGAGAGATCGTATTACTCATACGTCCTTACATGAACATCAGCTCGCCGGTGTATAGACCTTGGTTAGGTCATCAACCTATTGGTCTGTCAAATGTACACACTCAGACATATATTAACACATCTGTCTCCGGTCAGAGGATGCATGCCTATGTTGTGACAGTATTCAATGTAGGTCTTTGGTTATCTCGATCTCGTCAAGTCAACCCATTGACTCAACTAACCTGACACCTCCGAATCACTATTCCCATGCAGAGGACCTGCATCAAGAGGTCAATCAGATATTATCCATCTGAGAGAGGATTGCCATCTCCTACTCAGGCTGGAGATCATCACTTAATTATCATTTGACAATGCTTGATGAGTCCTCTATCTAACTCCTTAGATATTCATCCAAGCATCAGCCTCTATGATTCATCCAATGAATCAACAGCTGTATGATCATCAAGTTGGCCATGGTACATAACCCTTATTGTACAGAGGGACCCTATAGTGCATTTATTCATAAATCTCAGAAAGGGAGTGAAAAATAATCAATAACTTTCATTGATAATTTATTCATTACAATAACATTTATTGTAGAAATGGTTCGCCCGGAGCTCACATTGCTAACAGTTTTTGCTCTGAGAATAAAAATCAATAGAAACCAGTCAAAAACTTGTTGGATCGTTTGATCTGGTTCAACCAATTGAATCAAATCATTGGTTTGACCACCTATTTTGATAAAAAAATTAAATCCATAATTCTTTAATATAACACAATTTTCAAAAAAATATTTATAATCTAATTTCATTCTAACCCCATGGTACTCCTTTATTTATACTCCGTCCATGGGTGACAATTACCCAATATCGCTTCTCTCTTCCTGCCTTATGAGCATTACCACTCTGTTCTCACATTGTGCATGAGTTTATCCTTCCACTTGCAACAAACGATGCCTCCATGTAAAGAAGAGTCACACTATGAGAAGCGGTAAGTTAACAACGCTTGTCATCAATTAGAGTTTAAACAGTTTTCAAATTGTTAATTTATACATCACATTTATGTATTTGTATGAATTTAATAAAATGAATTTATTATGTCCTTTCAAATTGTCTAATAACATTTTTTTGAAGTAATTTCTAATAACATTTATATCCCTAACCTTTTAGCAATTACACTTATGCCCCCGGATTCTTAAAAAGTCATACTATTGTCCTTATATTGATATAATATGATGCAAAAATGAAATTCGGCGACAGTGGAAAAATAATGTTTTTATCGGTGGATTTTTGGTAGAGAAGAAAATGGAGGGGTTGAGAAGAGAAGCTCGTCGGAAAAATGAGGGATGTTGAAGAAGAGAATCGTGAAGACCACGTGGGGAAGAGAGAGACGAGAGAGGGAGATAGAGAAAAAATCTCAAGTTTTCATATCATCTGACATGTCTAAAATAATAGCCTATCATCCCTTTATATAGGAGGGATGAGATTACAAAAATAGAAATTTAAATTCAAATTCAAAGCTACTTATCCTAATTTGACTCTAACTGACTAACTAATTGATTTGAAATAAATTCAAATATCTAACTAAATTGAAATTCAAATTGAAACTAATTTGAGATCATAGGCGATCTCTTTCATTTAAATAAAATTACGATGACTCAAATAAACATAAATAAAAATAGCCTCTAAATAGCGGATAAAATATAGAAAATGAGGCCCTATTTATCCGTTTCACGCTGCATCGGTTCTCCTCCACTTGAAAAATTCATCTCCCGACGAATTGCGAGATCTGCACGCTTGGAGGTTGATAAATTTAAACCAGCGTTCTCGATCATCCCATGGGATAACTGGTGTGGAGTAAACGGCGGAATAAAGGCGTGCGTGGGGTGATGGCTGGAATTTGTTGTATTCATGATCGAAGAGCATGTGTGGCGTAAATGTCGGTGCCTACGCGGATTTTTCCCTATCGATGTGGTGCTGAAAATTTGGTGGGGCATCTTCATTTCGTGCTTCATCGCCTTTGGAGAACCCGTAGAAAATGAGTGGCATAAATTCAGGAGGATAGGGGATGTGGGTAATGAACTAGACCATGGGGTCTTTAAATAGGTGAAACCCACATTCCTAATCCTAGTTGGATAAGGAAGCCTCCCAAACTTCTTTCTTTCAGCACTCCTCTTTAAATATTGTTGCAGCAGGGGGTGGGTTGCAATTTTTGTACCCCTTCACTTAAATTGTATCCTCTTATATTCCCATTTACCTTAACCTTTATACCAAAGGTTTTAAGTCTAGGGAAGTTCCTGTAATTTTTCCAAATTAACTTCCAATCCCAAATTTTATGGGATTCGAATCCCATAGATAAGGAGCCCCTTGTTAGGATTCTTCGTTCTTTTCCCTGGCAATGGCGGCGACGGAAGCAAGATGGGAGCAGGGTGCGATGGCGGCGCACCGGTGGAGGGTCGTGCGATGGAGCGCTGTGAGGGCATAGCGTGGGCAGCTTGCATGGACGGTGGCTGCATTGATGGGGGAGGGGTTTGAGGTGACGCGGTTGGGGGGCGCGCCGAAAGGGGTGTGAGGGTGGCAGCAGGAAGGGGCCTAGGGGCTGGGGGGTGCATCGCGAGGGTTTCAGGGACGACAGGAGGGGGCGTTGGGGTTACAAGTGCCACGAGAGGAGCACCTGGGGGGGTCGGTTGTAATGAGAGGGGTGGCTGGGGGTTCGAGTACAATGGGAAGGGTTAGGATTGGGGGGTCGCTGGTGGCGTGTGGACAACAGGAGGGGGTGTTGGGGCTGCGGATGCAGCGAGAGGAGGCGCTAAGGGTGCAACTGATGCATGAGGGGGCGTTGGAGGGGTTGACGGGGCATGGGAGCTTGTTGGGTTTGCGGGAGGGGTTGCTTGCGTGGTTGGAAGGGGTGCTGCTGCGATCGGGGAGGGTGCCAAAGGTGCAAGGGCGGTGGAGGGGGTCCGCGAGTGGGTCGCGACTGGTCGAAGATTGATTGTTGCAGCTTATGCAAGTCTGAATATACCTAGACAGCAAGCAGGTTGTCGTATTTTCCTTCTGGATGACCTGGACAGCGAGCGAATCCTCATCAATGGCGAGTTTTTCTTCGTCAAAATTCTGGACAGCGGCTTCGGTAGTGGAAGACTTTGATAGGGCGGTGCATAGAGCTTCGAAATCAGCCATCATAGCTCAACATTTTGACTGGAAGTCAAGTATTGCGCTCATCTCCTTGTCGTAAACTTCTTTGGCTCGTCTTTTCCACTCCGACGAATGATGGTATTTCGTCGCATGTCGGCGCGAATGTCTGGACGGGTCGTCAGATCATGAGGACGATCTGTAGGCCATGCTCTGATACCAAATGATGCAAAAATGAAATTCGGTGATAGCGGAAAAATATTTTTTTTATCAGTGGATTTTTGGTAGAGAAGAAAATGGAGGGGTTGAGAAGAGAAGCTCGTCGGAAAAACGAGGGATGTTGGAGAAGAGAATCGTGAAGACCACGTAGGGGAAGAGAGAGACGAGAGAGGAAGATAGAGATAAAATCTCAAGTTTTCATATCATCTGACCTGTCTAAAAGAATAGCATGTCATCCCTTTATATAGGAGGGATAAGATTACAAAAATAGAAATTCGAATTCAAATTCAAAATTACTTATCCTAATTTGACTCTAACCGACTAACTAATTGATTTGAAATAAATTCAAATCTCTAACTAAATTGAATTCAAATTGAAACTAATTTGAGATCACATGTGATCTCTTTTATTTAAATAAAATTACGATGACTCAAATAAACGTAAATAAAATTAGCTTCTAAATAACGGATAAAACATAGAAAATGAGGCCCTATTTATCCGTTTCACACTGCATCATAATATAAGAGCGCATGTGTACTAACAAAAGACCACTACTATGAGTTTTGTCAAAATGTAGGGGCATACAAGTAATTATAAAAAAATAGGGTTACAAGTTTATTAGAAAAATTTGGAAGGATATAAGTGTAAAAATCCTTTAAATACCATGTAGCATTATTCATATTTATTTGTATTAAATAGTGATCTAACTCATATCGAATCGATTGGAGCATACTAACCAAACCAACAATGCAACAATTTGAGTTTTTTTTATTTTTATTAGTTCAACTGGCCGTAGTCATTGGTCGTACCATTAAACCCTAAAATTAATACATGTCTAATTTGATGTCCAATTCTATTTTTTGAAACTTTCGTAAAAAAGATCAAAAGTGTTAGTTCATGCATAAGTCATAAGATTGTTAGTGCATGAGCACGCATATTTTGATGATAACAAAACATGTAAGTAACGCTTGAAGCTAAGCTAAGACAGCAAAGCTAATGGACCAAGAATAAACTTAAGTGAAGAAGAAGCAAAAAAGCTTAAAGAAGTTCAAAGCTCCAGCTCAAGCTCCAAAAGGATCTCAAGCTCAAGAAGAATACGAAGCTTTTCTTGTATTAAGTCACACATTCTTTAATTTTCTTAGAATGTAAAATACCTCAAGTATCATGCATATTGCATATCAACCTTTTGACTTTGACTTTAACTTTCAAGTCAAAGAACCAAGTTGGTCGATCAATCACTCTACATCAATCGATCACAACTGATGGATTAATCGTATTTCCTGATCGTTTAATGTTCGAATTATAACGGTTGTATTCTAATAGAGCAGTATGGCCTCTGATCAGTCGTCCTTTGTATCATGATCAAACATATTCAATTTCAAGAAGATTTTTGAATGTGGTTTCATTCCCGATTTGTTCACAACGGTTTTTTTAAATGAACATCTATAGGGACTCTAGCCCTATAAATAGGACCACATACTTCATTTTGAACACACAACAAGAGCAACAAGTTTTCTTCTCTCAGCAGCCCACTCTATACTTTGAAATAAAGATCAAAAAGCTATTTTTCCACTATGTTCTTTACGCTCATAGCTCTGAAGCTATGCGATTAATTACAAGCCCGCTCCTCGCTTTGTCAGATTATTTTAGTTTTGTTGTATATTATTATTTTCATATTTACTTTGATATCAAGGTTAGTATGATTATTAGTTGTATAAAGTTTAGTTTGTCGTGTAATCAACTCATATTATTATACGGTTGGGTTTCCCACGTAAGCAATTCATGCTAGTGGAAGACGCATTTGGGTCAGGTTGAATTTCCGAGTTGGGAGATTTTGGTCGTAGTTTTTACCCATGAGGGTTTTCACATTAAATATATATTCACTTGTGTATTGATTTCTTATCTTGTGATTAAAAGTGCTACATAATTCCATGATTGTTTGAGTTTATTATTTATAGTAATCCAAGTAATATTGTTTGATCCACCTCCATCCATCAATTAGTGACTGGGAAAACTAATATTTGGTATCAAAGCCTCGTTCATGTAAATGGAATCAAATTTCGATACACACATGGCTAGCATTTCAAGATCGTGTTTGTAGGGAAGCTCTGTAATTCGTCCACATCTATTCAACGGGACAAACTACTCCAATTGGAAGACAAAGATGATGATCTTCCTTCAGTTTTCTGACTTTGCTATATGGAATAACGATAAATAAGTTCAAGTTTATAGAGGAGAAGGAGAGGCTACGCTGTTGTCGAACTAACTCAGATGATCCTCAACTCTAAGGCGATAAACTCTATATATTGCACCTTATCGAAAGCCAAGTTCGATTGAGCCTCTCGCTTGAAGACAACCTATGAGATATGGAGGTTCTTGAAGACTACCCACAAAGGCACAACTAAGGTGGATGAATCTTGATTTAGAATGCTTACACTTGGTTATGAAACCTTCAAGATGCATGAAAGGGAGATTATCAAGGACATGAATGTCTGGTTCACTGCTATCATAAATCAACTTAGGAATCTTGGAAAAGCCTTTCTAGTTGGAGAACTTCCCAGTAAGATGACCATATCTCTATCAAATAGCAAAGAACACAAGGTCACTGCTATCGAAGAGTCCACAAACTTCAGCATGACCTCGTTAGAAGACCTCATAGGAGACCTTCTTACCTATAAATCAAAAAAAGAGTACTGGAAGAAAGGACACGAAATGCCGCAGAAGAATCTAGCCTTAGTAGCCAACAAAGTATCAACCAAGAGATCTGATTGTGATAATGATATCGCAATTATTACCAAATAGTTCAAATCTTTCCTCCAAAAGAAGATAAGGGAGCAAAAGAGAAATCCAATCTTTTCAATGCTATAAAGTAGAGCACGTAAAGAAAAATTCCTCTCAACTGCAGAGGAACTTCAGACATAAAAATAAGTTTGAGAAGAAATCCAAGAAGAAAGCTATACAAATAGCATGGGACGATGAATTAAGCAACAGTGAAGAAGAAAGCGAAAGCATATGCTTAGGATTCATTGGAGTGGTTGAATCCGACTCATCTGATTGGATTCCGACACTGACTTTAGTAAACTTCCTTATACTGAATTGATACCTCTCAAGATCTTTTGAGAGAAAATATGGAGCTTAAAAAAGTTACCAAGAATATAGAAAAACATAATTCTCTTTTGCTTAATGACTTAGATGTATTAAATAAATAAAATGAGCTGCTTAAAAAGGATCTTAGTGGTTTTAAAGTTAAAATTTACTTGCTAAGAAAAAAACTGTCAAGTTTAAGAGAAAAATTACTTGCTTGCCTGCAAACAAAAAAGAAAAGAAAAGATAGAAAATCATACCTCTAGCTCTAATTCTTTCCAGAAAGAAAATGAGTTTTGAAAAAGAAGGAAACATTGCAATATAACCCTAAAAGACCCGAAAAAGAAAGGGTACCAAATAAAAAAGCTTCAGGTACCGAAGGACAAGGAAAACAGAGATGGAGGAAGCCACATCAACATCAAAGGTACGCCCACCAAGGCCAAACAACTTTCAAAATCATGGATGGATGCCACCGCCATGGAGAGGCTTTCAAAATTGGAGAATTCTGTCACCAAGAATCCTAAGTAATTGTTGGATACGGATCTGATCAAGCATCACATGACTAGAACCACGATCGAAGAAGGAAGCACGCACAATCGCACAAGACAAGGATTTATAGTGGTTCGGTAATATGCCTGCTCCACTTGCTCACAATAGACTCTCTACTACTGTTTGAATGATTTTGGGATGTAATATTTGGTGTCACAGGGCTCCTTTTATAGTACAACAAAAGAATATCAAGCATTCAGCAATCCCCACCATCAGCTCTCAGTCAATAAGGATGCAGGATGTGGATTAAGCTTCTCAGCAATCCAACCCAAAACCTCTCAGCTAATCAGAATGCAGGTGGATCAGACACCTCGGCAATCTAGCCCAAGATCTCTAAGCCAATTAGAAGGCAAGAGGGAGATCAGCCACATCAGCAATGCTCTCCACTTGTATTCAACCAATCAGCCTTCACAGGACAAATATCAACAATCTCCCACTTGAAGACTGATTTGTAGTACACATCACATCTTCAATAGTTCTGGCGTGAGCTTTCTCTTGTCTTTTATGCTTGAAGACCAACAAAAGCTGAACATGTCATCAGTTTTTCCACTGTTACAGATTTTATGAATATATCAGCAGGATTTTCTAATGTGTGGATCTTCTTCAACTTAAGTTGCTCATCTTCTAGCTGCGTCCGAATGAAGTGGCACTTCACATCAATGTGCTTCGTCCTCGAGTGAAAGAGGAATTCTTTACAAGATGAATTGTATTTTGACTGTCGTTGGATAATTGACAATCTGTACATTATTTATCCAGTTCTTTCATTAGACCTTTCAACCATATCATTTTCTTGCAAGCTTCTGTCATTGCCACATATTCTACTTCCGTGGTCGAGATGGTCACTATCTTCTGGAGTCCAGAGATCCAACTAATGGCTCCACTCCCCAGAGTAAAGACATACCTTGTTGCGTTTTTCCTGCCATCGATATCTCCTACAAATTCTGAGTTCACAAAACCTCGAATGGAAATATCAATGTTATCATAACACAATTCATGTTAGAGGTACCTCTCAAATAGCTTAGAATCTACTTCACAGCTTCCCAATATTCCTTGCCAGCATTCGTTATGAATCTTCTTACAACTCCCACTACATGGGAGATGTTTGGTCTTGTGCAAACCATTGCATACATCAACCCACCAACATCAGACTGGTAGGGTACTTTTGACATGTACTCATGCTCCTCCTTCATAGCAGGTTCTTTCTCCTTTGAAAGTTTGAAATAGCTCCCAACATTTTTCATATTAAATCCCTTAAGTACCTTCTCGATGTAATCTGATTGAGACAATCTCAACTGCTTGTTCTTCATGTCTCTACTAATCTACATTCCAAGGATTTTTTTGTTATTTGTTCCTTGCAGGAGCATGCAACAAGCATATCATCTATGTACAATAATAAAATGATGTAAGACAAACCAGAATTCTTGAAGTAGCAACATTGGTCAACATAACATTTGTGGAACCCTCTTTTGTCATGAAATCATCAAACCATTTGTACCATTGTCTTAGTGACTGCTTCAAGTCATAGACTTTTTCTGATCTTGCATACCATGTCTTCCTTTCCAGTGGCTACATAGCCCTCTGGTTGTTGCATGTAGATGTCCTCTTCAAGATCTTCATGGAGAAATGTTTTATTAACATCCAACTGCTCTAAATGTAGGTTCTCAGCTGCAACAATGCGCAATACTGCTCTTATGGTTGAGACCTTTACAACAGGTGCAAAGATCTCTGTGAAATCGATTCCTTCTTTCTGCTGAAAGCCCTTCGCCACTAACCGAGCCTTGTATTTAATGGAACTATCAATTTCCTCCTTCACCTTGTACACCCACTAGTTGTGCAGAGCCTTCTTTCCTTCGGTAACGGGACTAAATCCTACATTTTATTTCTTGAGAGAGAGTTCATCTCCACATCCATAGCTAACTCTCATTGATTCCTTATCTCACCTTATATATCTTCATCAGAGTATTCAACCTCACCATTATCAGTCAGCAATAAATATTTCAAGGTAAGGTGAATACCTTGCAGTGGGTTTACTTATTCTGGAAGATTTCTGTAGCACTGGAGTTTGTGGATTATTCCGTGGGATGGATTGAACATTCTCATCACTTGACTGTGATGTGCTTTTTTCAGGAGTTTCATCAAACTCAACAAAGTCTGGTTCTTCAATTGTCTTTCTTTTTATCAATTAATCCTTGTATAAGGAGGACTCATTGAATACGACATCAATGCTTCTAATTGTCTTCTTGTTCTCCAAATTCCATAATTTATATCCATAGTTATCTGTACCATAGCCAACAAAGGTATACTTCCTTTCTTTAGGGTCAAGCTTTCCTTTATCTTCCTGCTCAATGTGAACATAAGCCATGCACCCAAAGATACGTAAATGAGAAAGTGTTACCTCCTTTCATGTCCACGTTTCTTCTGGAAGATCCCCATCTAAAGCAGCAGACGGGCCTTGATTGATTAAGTATGCATCTCTATTCACTGCATCAACCCAATGTCTCTTGGGTAGACCTGCATGTATCCTCATACTTCTCGCATGCTCTAGAAGAGTCATGTTCATACGTTCAGCAACATCATTATGTCTGGGCTTTCTTGAGATCGTTTTTAATCTCCTAATCTCGTTCTTAGCATAGTAGGATCCAAACTCCTCACTGCATTACTATTCCCCATTATTTGACTTGAGACATTTTAACTTTAAACATGTCTCAGTCTCAACTAAGGCTTTCCACGTTTTGAAAGTCTCAAACACACTGGATTTATGTTTGATAAAATAAACCCACACATTTCTAGTTGCATCATCAATGAAATTAATAAAATAATGAGATCAGACAAAGGAAGGTACCTGAGATGGACCCCATATATCTGTATGAACTAGCTCCAGTCTTTCTTAGTCTTGCAGTCTTTGTGAAACTGACTTTCTTCTGTTTTCTCAAGATACAATCTTCACAGAAGTCATGATCAACAGTCTGCAATTCTATCAACTTTCCCTTCTTCTGCGTGATCTTTATTCCCCTTTCACTCATGTGACCAAGTCATTTATGCAAGTGTTAGCATCACACCCAGATGATGCAACATTTATCATGTCATATGAGCCTGATGTATTAAACATGGTTCCTTCTTTCTTACCATGATCAAGGATCAATGATCCCTTTGACATCTTCCATGAATCTTAATCGAATGATGTCACCACGCCGCTTTCTGATAGCTGTCCAACGGATATGATATTTCTTCTTAGACTTGGTACATGTCTAACATTCTTCAATCGCAAGAAACCATTATTTGGTTGGGATATGTCAATGTCTCCTTTTCCTAATATGATGCTACATTCATCATCTCTCAGGTATACCTTTCCAAAATCACCTTTCACATAACTTTAGAGGATATCTCTTTGTGAAGCGGTATGAAATGAAGCACCCGAGTCCACAATCCAGGAATCACTTCGAGCATCTACAACACATATTAAGGCATCGCTATCCTCATTATCAGTAAGATTTACAGTATTCTTACCTTTGTCATTTTCTCCTTTCAGCTTTCTTGGGGCCTTGCATTATGTCTTGTAGTTCCCCTTTTGATTGCAGTTCCAGCAGACCACAGATTTCGGATCTCTGGATTTAGATTTTCCTCTAATTGACTTTCCCCGGGAATGCTTTTGGTTCATGTAGCTCTTCATGCTTCTTCCTTCTGTATTCAAGGCAGAACCTGACGAGTGTTCTTCTCCATACGTCTTTTGTCGTGCCTCTTCTCCAAGAAGAAGACCAGCAACATCCTCCAGCTTCAACTTTGCAGAACCAGAGGAGTTGCTAACTGCTACAACTAATGATTCCAACTATCAGCTAAACTAGAAAGAAGTAGAAGAGCTTTTACCTCATTATCAAACAAGATCTTCACAAACTCCAGCTAGTTGATGATATTGTTTAGATCATTCAAGTGTGAAGCCACTAGGGAGTTCTCATTCATCTTTAAATTGAAAAGCTTCTTCATCAAATACACCTTATTTGATGTGAATGGTCTCTCGTACATCTTTTCAAGAGATTTGAAAAGATTCGTTGTCGTCGTCTCCTTTGTGATATTTGAAGCCATCGATGGAGCAAGGTTGAGCCTTATCGTTCCTAGAGCCTTTCATTTTAGGACCTTTCACTCCTCATCTTTTATAGCTTCGGGCTTCTTCCCTTCGATCGGAAGATAGAGATCCTTTTGATATCAAACATCTTCAATCTGCATCTTCCAGAATATGAAGTTCGATCTATTGAACTTCTCGATCTTGACCTTTGATTTTTCTGACATTTGTGTAGAGGTTGATCTCCAAACCTTTCTCTGATACCAGTTGTTGGGGATGGATCTGATCAAGCACCACACGACTGGAACCACGATCGAAGAAGAAAGCACGTACAATCGCACAAGATAAGAATTTATATTGGTTCGACAATGTGCCTACTCCATTTGCTCACACCAGACTCTCTACTATTGTTTAAATGATGTTGGGATATAATATGTGGTGCCCGAGGCTCCTTTTATAGTACAACAAAAGAATACCAAGCATTGAGCAATCCCCACCATCAGCTCTCAGCCAATCAGGATGCAGGATGTGGATTAAGCTTCTCAGCAATCCAACCCAACACCTCTCAACCAATCAGAATGCAGGAGGCAGATCAGACACCTCAGCAATCCATCACAAGAGCTCTCAGCCAATCAAAAGGCAAGAAGGAGATCAGCCACATCAGCAATGCTCTCCACTTATATTCAACCAATCAGTCTTCACAAGATAAATCTCAATAGTAATTTCTTAACTTTTTGATTAGTTTATCAGGCATATCATGCATTGGCGATAATCCTCGACTCTTATCTTTAGGGGGCTTTAAGCACTGATTAAGGCGGAACTCAAGTTTATGGAGAGCTTAAATTAAAAAAGGATATTTTTAAAACAAAAGAGAGAGAGAGAATGTTAAGTCGTCTCTTTATCCAACAATTAGTATTAATCAACTTTTGGTATCAGTTTACATTTTTTTATTATGTCAAAAAGGGAGAGAAAAATTTTTTTACAAAAAAATTGCTCACATACATATTATTTTTGCAAACAATTCAAAATATTTTGTCATCATCAAAAAGAGGGGAATTGTTAGCTAATGCATAAGTAGGGAGATTATTAGTACATGAGCATGCATATTTTGATGATAACAAAATATATGTAAATCTTGATGCTAGGTCAAGAGCAAGAAAGCTATTGAACCAAGAACAAGCTCATGCTTGAGGAGCTTAAGCTTAGGTAAAGAAGAAGCAAAGAAGCTTAAAGAATTTCAAAGCTCCATCTCAATCTCAAGAAAAAGATGAAGTCTTTCTTTTATTAAGTCATGAATTCTGTAAAAAGATCTTAATATCATGCATTATGCATTCTAGGACTTCGACTTCATGCCAAAAAGTGAGGATGATTGATCAACCCCTTTGTTGGACATGCGGCCCACAGCGAGCCGTTATGCAATAAATGTTATTGCAAATATCATTCTCTGATCTGATATGAAGAATAAATAATTTTCATAATAGGTCTGTTAGTACAACTAGGGTAATGTACCATGGCCATCTTGATGATCATACAACTGTTGATTCAATTGTTGAATCATAGAGGTTGGTGATTGGATGAATATCTAAAGAGATAGATTGAGGACTCATCAAGCACCGTCAAATGATTGTTAAGAGATGATCTCCAGCCTGAGTAGGAGATGGCAATTCTTATCTCTAAAGGTTGATATCTAACCGACCTCTTGATGCAGGTCCTCTGCATAGGAATAGAGATTCGGAGGTGTCAGACTAGTTAGGTCAAAGAATTGACTTAACGAGATCGAGATAACCAAAGTCATATATCGTATGCTGTCACGATACAGGCATGCATCCTCCGACCGGAGACAGATGTGTTACTATATGTTTGAGTATGTACATTTGGTAGACCAATAGGTTGATGACCTAACCAAGGTCTACACACCGGCGCGCTGGTGTGCATATAAGGGCATATGAGTAATACGATCTCTCAAAGGGATCATACAGATTCAGTCACTGAATCGGAAGACATGAGCTCACACATGAGATATTGGGAAGAATCAAATTCCGTGTAGGATGCAGGATGTACAGGTATTGGGAATACCTGAGGGTGATGTGATCATAAACGATTGGATAACCATGATGCTTCCATTCCTAGGGAGTGATGAAACGGGTCTGGATTTTAGTGACTCCTCTCAGTAGAAAAGTAATCTGATCTTAGTCCAAATGTTGGACATTGATCTGAATGTAATTCAGATGCAATGAGAAGATTAGATTTACGATCTTGATTTAATCAAGCATCTATGGGAGGCTCGCAATCTGGATTTGAGATATGATGTCAATATCCAAGTCACTATACGTGGAACCATACAATCGCCTTGTCCTTATCTCCAAGTATTCGCGGAGAAAGCGCATTATCCTTGAAAGAGTTCATGGATAATTCTATTGTTGATAAATGTATCCGAGCATTGAGAAAATGGATTATTAAATATGATTTAATTATCATGATTAATATGAATTCGATTCATATTATAAAGAGAGCTATCTTAGATAATTAAATGTGATTTGCTTGTCAAAGATGAAAATAATGTGAATGTGATTCATATTATATGGGCACATGAGAATAGAGACTCAAGATGATTAAATGTGATTTAATTATCGTGGATATGAATAATGTGGATAACCCTATCCATATTAATCATATATATTATGAATGTGATTTATAATATATAAGAGAGAGAGCTATTTGTAATTTACATTTGTTAATTAAATGTTGATGTGAATTGGATTCACATTGGACATTAAATTGAAAATGTAATTTACATTTTATTTTGGGTTATGAATATGATTCACAAATTTCCAATGGCATGATTGCAATGTTCACAAAATAAATTGGATTTATATTTTGTGAAATAATTTGCAACAAAAGTTGTTGCAAATATTGGAGAGAATCATTAGATAATGCAATATCATGAAATAGAGAAAGGAGGCTCCCTTCCTAATAAAGAGAGGGGACAGCCATCAAGTCCTTATAGGACTCATGGCCGTCCAACCCCTTTTATGGAAGGAGGCTTGCCTCCTTCCTATTTCTCCTATAGAGATTGATTTGATATAAATCAAATTATATTTATTATATATATGATTTTTATTAAATTAATTATCATTGGTTTTTTACCAACAAAATCTTAGCAATTGAAAGAAACACAATCAATGAGGACCATTGGATTTGTTTTGTCCCATGGATTGCGATCCATGGATCCCAAAATGCTATCAAAGGAGAGGCACCCCTTTGCTCTTCTTTACACAACAAGTGAGACAACAAGTCTCTCTCTCTCTCTCTTCACATGCCTAGTCTCTCTCTCCCTCTCATTTGGCTGTCCACCATGGATGCCCTAGAGAGGTTCTCCATCGTCGCAGCGTCGTCGTTATGCTGCCCGATCATTTGCTCGTGGATCTCCGTCTCCTTCGGTGCGCCTCGCTTGTGAATAAGACGTCAGATCTCGTGTGTCGAGATCAGGAGATCCACCACTTGGATCATCAAGATGGATTGCAAGAAGCACGTGGTTCATCCCCGCGCTCGCAAGCGTCTCCTCCGTCGGATCGGACTTGAGACAGGAGGTCTCTTCATTTAGAGACTCGATCACAACCACACTTTAAGAGGTAACCTTAATACTTGTTTGTGGTTTAGATGAAACGATCCAAGAAGTGTTCTTGGATCATGTGGTTTCGTCGCATAAAGATTTTTAATTTATGCTGCATAGAACAACTAGTATGACTAGTCATTCTTCGTCGTATTCGATACGATGCTCATGCTTCCGTGATGCGCTTGAGGATCTAACCATATCATTCAAGTGGTATCAGAGCCATAGGTTGGTGGTTTTGGATACGATCCATTTAACCGAAGACGACTTGGGTTCATTAGGGCTTGCGAAAGTTTTCTTGCATTTTATTTTCGCATATCTGTTTTGATATTATTTTAGGCATTGTTTAAATTATTTAAACACGAAAATAATAATTAAATTTTGTTCCCCATTAAATAAAGAAACCGTAATATCTGAGTTTGCGTGATTTGGATTCTGTATGCTCAAGTTATGTTCATTTTAGTGAACATGTATCCACTGTTTCGAGGACTGCGGATCATGACATAATTAAGATGTTAATTGCGGATTTGAAACGCCTTGAAATGCGTAAAAAACACTTATATTTTGTTTTAAATCAAGTTAGAAAACTTTAGAAACTTACTTTGCTTAATTTGGATTTAAACTGATTGAGATATGGTATTTTTAGTAAGTGATGGTCACTGCTGGAAATACTTTCCTAATCAAGAACCTAGTGATTGTCATTTAATCAATTAATGAAATTAAATTATTTAATTTCCTGGAATAATTGTGCATAAATATTTGAGAAATATTTGATGATAATTATTTCCTTAAATGACATTGCCCTTAACCAATATTTGATTAGATGTGATCTAGATCACTAATTGGTTACATGATCTACATGATCTACATTCCAACAAACATGTTGCTTGAATAAGACTTGGGATTTGTTTAGAAAATCTCATTATAATGTTAGTCAAATTTGTTTTGATTATTATTATATGGTATAATTTCGATTGAAGAACCGATGATCATCTCAAGTACAAAGTGATCGATTTTGCATTATCCTTTCCCGAGGTGGATAAGGTGTCTAGTCGGAGAGCATTGGGGTAGCGGGTTGCAAAGTATGTGGTCCGTCCCACTCTCATCGGTATTGTCCATGACAACGGGTAAGGTTAGTATAATGCTTAAGAGATCATGATGTATTTCTTATTATTAAAGTTCAAAATAATACGTATTTGAGATAATACCATAATTCAAGTAACAATAAAATATTTGTTAGATAATAATTGGATCATTAATTTAATATGATTAGATTAATTAGAATTCAATTAAAATTAAAGCACTCTATTATGAATAGAGATGGCAATTCCCTTGGAAGAATTAATCGTAATGAATATGATTCATAATGATTAATTAGAATTTGAACGTGATATGGAGGATCACATAAGTGACATCCATGGTCTCCCGTCAAGGCGAAGGGTTCCGTCGTCAGGGATTGTATGCAGGAGACACATGTCCGAAGTGACAGCTCATGTATGCAAGCGCATCTGGATCGGGCTCTTTGCTTCTCGAAAGAGTAAGGCCGTATACGTAGTGACCTCATTATCAGATCCTCATATTATTGGAGCGATATTGGATTGCGTATAGCGAGTACTATTCTTGTTGACGGTTGGTTCAATTAATAACGGGTCAACATCGCCTTACGGGTGGTGGGCCCGGGTGTTAAAGACCGAATTGGGAGATGCAAGTTGGACTTGCAAGGAGGAATGTTTTCCCGCTTCTTTTTATCCAAGTTGCAGATTCTCATATTATTGTGTAAAACCCCTGGTTTTAGTCCCACAAATTTGTCAAGTTGATGATAATCAAATAGTTGTGGTCCAATAAGAAATTTATGAAAAATCCAATTTCGATCTGATTATAGTGTATTATGACTTGCTGGATGAGTATCGTCGTCAGGATTCCAACGCATCTGAAATTTTTCAAATCGGATATCGGATGAGTGAGATATGATCATTTTAGTGAGGATGGGTCAAGTTTGAAATGGTCATACGGGATTTCAGCGAGATCCATTTAAAAGATCCGCCCAACTCCGATTTTAGGGATATAAAAGACCCATTAGGTTGTTGTCTCCTCTCATTTGCAAACCCTAGCCACCACACACCATCTCCCACCGCCCAAGATCGCTGGAGCTCCGACGGAGCATTGGCGGGGTTGGTTGTCCTCCATTATTTTCGTGGGGAAGCTTTCCCTCGACATCCTCTACGCAAATCTCACATTAGAAAGGTAAGATCATCTCTCCACCTCCCTTCATTTTGTGATTTTATTTATGGCTTAGATCTAAGAAAATGTGCTTGTGATTTAGAAATTTCCGTGGTTGGGATAGTATGTGGAAGGTGGATTAGAACGAAGACATGACATTGCAAGCGAGAAACAACTATATAGGTACGGTCCCCTACCCTTTTTGTTTGCGATTTTCTCTTCGTGCTTGCATCCCATGGACCTTCGTGTCCCTATTGTTGGATGGGTTTTCCTTCCTGTTGTGTTAATGAGTTGATGTTTATGTTCCTAATAAAAAGTAAGGGTCAAGGTGAGGTTTGTGAAATTAACTTTTTATAGTAAAATTTTAAAATGGTTAAAAATGAAAGATGGAGTGTACGTATTAAAAGTAAATATATGGATTATAGTTATGTGTGGTCGTAAAAAAAAAGTACTTAAAGATTTCTCATCTGAATTTCTTTTAACATCGGTTGAACCTTAAGGTGTCCTGGTGGTGTGATTTTTTTATGATTATCAAACCTGGTCCAGCATATCTCATTGAGAAATATTTCACAGGTTTGTTGGAATTAGTTCTATCGATTGGTTTATATATTTTCTGACGGACATGTTGTTACAAGAATTTTAAATTAATGAAAGAGTATGTTATTTGTTTTAATATATGTGGCATGTATTAGAAATAGGTCACATGATTTTTGACATCCGTTCCCTGCCAATCATATCTTCTGATTTACATCTGACTCTTAAACCGTTAGTATATTTAAATTGATATAGTCTCCCGTCAATTGAATATGAGTTGCATCAAAAATAGAATTTACATGTATATTACACGATACTTGTGATTCAGCTTCTGATAATCATGTCCAAAATTACATGTCTAACAATATATATATATATATGGAAAAAATGGGGCTGCCCCCGCCCCATTTTTCGGCGTTTTTTTATTTTTTTTGAAAAATAAAACCATGTATATTCATCCATATATCCCTCCTATATACCATTCGAATTTCGTCAGAAACAGAGACTCATACGGCCTCCATCTCGATGGTATCGATTTAAAAAAATCCTGTTACCGTTAAAAAATTACTGTCCGGATGGAGGCCGTAGGAGTCTCTGTTTCTGACGAAATTCGAATGGTATATAGGAGGGATATAGGGATAAATGTACATGGTGTTATTTTTCAAAAAAAATAAAAAATTTTGCCCAAATAAGGCGGGGGCAGCCACATATGACCCTATATATATATATATATATATATATATATATATGGGGACGGGGGGGGGGGGGTTGATGGGGCTGCCCCCAGGGGGGCAGCCAAAAAGGTTGTCCCCCCCCCCCCATTTTTGGGCAATTTTTTTTATTTTTTTGAAAAATATCATCATGTATATTCATCCATATATCCCTCCTATATGCCATTCGAATTTCATCAGAAACAGAGACTCCTACGGCCTCCATCCAGACATGGTCGATTTAAAAAATCCTGCGACCGTTAAAAAAATGGCGTCTGGATGGAGACCGTAGGAGTATATTAACACTATTAGAAAGTGTGGAGCAAATCTCACATTATTAAGTGTGGAGCAAAAATAATAGTAATAAAATCATCTTATGAGCTCGCTCCTGGATGCCGCAATAATACCATGATATTATACAACTATCATACACACCTTTTTACATAAATATAATGTAAATGTCAATTGAATATATTAGAAATGATTTAAAACTTGATAATAAAAAAAACTAATGTATCATGAATAATACATTCATAGATGGGATTATGGGTCGTAACTACCATATCTCTTTAACAAAAAATACATCTAGACATGTTTCTAACCCTTTAAGGGTTCGTATAATAATGATCATTTTATGTTTATTTTCCAAGGAAAGAAATCTACTCGGTAAGTATCTTTTACATGGACTTCTTATAAATTATAGTAGAGTACACATATACTTACCAGATAACAGTATAGAATACGAACGATGATACATGTGATGTACGTTATTGTGTGTGAAAGGATATGATGGTGCTTAGTGGATTGCATCATTATAAATTTGGAATGGAGATTGTCCAGTGCTTGAACCTATACTTTAATTTGTACTAGTGACTCCATATAATAATTATTGGAGACGCTCCAAAGGTTTCCATGTCGAGGAACAACACTTATAGAAGTTAAATTTGCAGGGGGATCAAATAATTTCTTCTTTCTAAAATGTTGGATAGTTTACCTTATATATATATATATATATATATATATATATATATTCTTTCATAAACAATCAAGAATCAAATGCAAGTACATATTGTGAATTGATGTGTAATTCAAATATTAAAAGAGTATGCTCAAAGGTCAAAATACTACGATATATTGGGGGAGGAGAGTTGTTAAACACAGAAAAATATCATCATAGTTAGCGTTGGTGAGGGTCCCGAATGGCCTCCTTACAATGACATGTGATTAAACAACAAATCCAAAATTCCCATTAAATCACTGTCTTGATTATGTTGGGAGTGATTATACTTCCGTAGGTAATATTTGATGGTGACTCAAAGGGAGAATGAAATATAAATAGTTAAGATATGGCTAAATGAAATCATGGGGAATCACTTTGTCAATGTTTTTTTTGCATGTGTTATACTTAGAGAAGTTAGCATACCCAAGAGTGGGGCGCAACTCTCTTGGTCCCAGTGAGTCCTAGATGGAGTGCTAGTTCTAGTTCCGCGGGTCCGTCGGTGTGTTCCGCGACTCTGTCGGTTGAGCGTAGTGCTAAGGGTACAGTCGGTGAGTCCGCATCCCTAGTATGGCACTCGTCGAAGACTCGTAATTCGTCACAAGGGTGTATCCGGTGCGGTCCCGTTTGGCCGCGGTGTACTCGTTCCCGGGTATTCCCCTTGTGATGGGTAAGCTGGGCGAAATGGGTTGAAGTTGGAGTTGGGGTTGGTTGCTTGAGTTTGTTGGCTTGAGTTAGTTGCTCCAGTGCCCATGTTGTGACTGTTTAGTTTGGTTATTAATTTTTGAACTCAATAACTAAATGATGTCAAGATCTCTTGAATAGTATACTTATGTGCATAGATGTATATGATTATCCCAAACAATGCATGTAGATAATAATTAGTGAGCTCATGATATGAATAAAAATAATGGCACTTGTAGAGTACGGATAACAAATTGCATGCAACTTATAATAATGATAATCTTATTGGTGTTTTGGAATAATGAGCAACAACTACAAGAATAATAATGGAACATGAACATCCCTCTCTTTACTCTTTTACACTTTCTGCTTAGTGTAGTGTTAGCATGTTTTAGCTGTACTGGGTATTTTTGCTCATACGTACTTCTTTAGAAATCCATCCAGGTTTACAGGTTGTTGAGCAGCAGTAACTTGATCTTCCACACTTCGTATAACACACAGGGTACAGTTCCACTTGTATAATCGTGATAATTGCTTATACTTTTGTAGCTCCTATAGTTTAAGTTGTTAGTCATGTAATAAAATATTAAGGACTCTATTGCAAATTTGTGATATTTTGGGAACCATGAATATATAAATGTCATTTGAGCATTTTATTATGTACTTTTCCTGCTTTACATTCCGAATGTTAATCATGACGTATGAATGTGGCTATTGTTGAGTATCTAGATCCTAGGGAGTTAGGTCTGACGTCCTCCCCGCGGGGCGGGGCGTCACATATTGGGATGTAACAAAGATAAGGAAGGAGATCCCAGATCTTGCAGAGATATGTTGGTAAGTATTTTCTTACATTGAAAGTTATTAATCCTAATAACTTTCAGTGTTAAGCAAATAACTTACCAACATTTCTCTGAAGATCTGGGATCTCCTTCCTTATCTTTTGTATGTATATATAAATTTATGCAAATTTCTTATTTCAGATAATCCTTCATTAAACCCAATCAATGATATACTAATTAATAATCAGTAAAATATCATGGATTGGACTCATGATCCAGATATTGTACTTGCAGTTGGACAAATAATGTGTGTGGTTGCAATGTGCAAGTTTCCTCATAATATTTCATGAATGAGAATTAAATAGATAATAGGACTACAACCCTAGGGTTTGTTTGTCTCTATAGTCTTGATCTCATCGGATGTACTTTGGAAGTGACATGTAGATGATGATCACAATTGTCAATTAATACTTATAAAATCTAAGAAGATGTTCTGGCATACATACGTGCTCTTGACATTTAATCATGAATGACGTGGTTCTCTGCATCATGCAGAATGGTGGCTCTATAAGAGATGATGTATTCAAATTGTTTGAATACCTACCTGAACCAATGTTTTAAAAGTCTAGATGGATGTAGACATGATGAGTGTCATCATTCCACTGTCTATACTCTAGTCATTCATGAAGCTTCATAATATTCATATTGTATGAATTTAATGAAGCTTGTATAAATGTTGAAATGCTCTTACATTGAATTCTTTTTTAATTTAACGTAAGAGATCCTTAGTCTTAAGTAATGGTTGCTTATAGATAAAGAGAGCGCAGTGGAAGCATGGGTTGGACCCGAGTAAGAAGTATGGTCAAAGAGTTGACTGTACATCTATGACTTCCATATGTCATCCGAAGAGTTGGATGAATGTCAATACTGCAATAAGTTGATATGTTGATAGTATGACTATCAAGTCTGTCTAGAATCCTTAGAGAAGGACTCGGATAGAGCATCAGAATAATCTACATATAAATCATTGAAATTGACTTGCTTAAAGTCTTGTGATTGTATCTCAATATTCTACAACACTTGGAATGGGTTGCATATGTTTTGGAAGAATAGAAAGTTTGATCTTAAGGCTTATAGTCATCCACATGGATATTGATGCCATTGTTGCAACAATCTCTATTGGATTGAAAGGCTTCATAATTTCAGTGGGAGAGCCCTTAGTCTTAGAGAATGTCTCTATGACCTAGATAATAGAATACACTCATTGTTTATTTCCAAATATTGGAAATAAATATAAATTCTGTAATAAATCTATCATAAAGAGTTATGATGGAGATATTTCAGATAGTAATCTAAGATCTAGTGGACTCCACTAAATTAGAAAATTGATGAATAGTTCATTAACATTTCTAAATACTGGAATTAAACCTTAAGATCAATAGGAGGATGAAGATCATTTGACAATGATCTAGCATCAAGCCTTGGACATTTGTCTATTGATTTGATCAATATAATAGTAAGAAATGAAACTTTAGAATGTCTAAAAATTCAAAACTTGCATACTTATGAATATTGTATTCAAAGTAAAATGTCCAATACACACTTCTTTGGGAATGGTGTAAGATGTCAAGGTATTCAGGATCTCATACATATTGATGTATGCGAATCATCTATATCATAGTAAACATTATGGATATGTGATATCTATTGATGATTATGTATGATATGAGATTTCTTCTCTTCACCTAAGAAACCTTTGAAATGTTCAAAGATTTCATTATTTTTGGTTTAGAACCAAAGTTTGAAGGAAGATAAAATGAATTTGATCTAATCTAGGTAGCTTGTACCTATTAGATGAATTCAAAGGATACCTTATGGAGATATGAATATCATTTCTATCTCAATCCTCCTAGCACACCGTAACTCAATAGAGTTATAGGGAGATACAATTGGATCATGTGTGACATGATCTTATCAGTGATGAATTTTAGCATAATTATCCCTTAGTTTCCAGGTATATATGTGTAGTAGAGACTACAATGTATATCCTTAATAAGGTTCCATGTATGCTGGAATCTAGCACTTGAGAGTGCTGCTTCATTAAAAAATAAAGGATGGTATTGGATACCTACTTTATGACCTTGAGATTCTTAAAATATATCATCTCTGAGAATGTGATTCTTAGAGGTAGAGACTCTTAAGAATCAAGATGAAAATGAAGTATAGGAACTCACTTAATCCTGAAAAGATAATGAGGCTCCTGAAATTGGAAATTAAAAGGACAATTAAAGATGAAACACTAAAATCTCTTCAAATGATTTTGAGGAAGGATTCCATGTGTCGAAGAAATCTGACAATGATCGAACTTCATGTGATGAAGCTTCTGAAGATCATAGCATGAATAGATGGATGTTAGAAAGTGTAATGTAGACTTCATATACAAGTGTTGTATATGGACCCTCGAGGATCTACCTATATGGGTAAGACCTGTAAAGGTATAAATAGATCTTCAAGAGAAAGAAAACTTGATGAGAAGGTAGAGACCTTCAAAGCACGGTTCGTAGCCATGAGCTATACACCAGAAGAAAAGACATTGCTTGCGATGAGACTTGCTCTTCGGTGACCATGCTTAAAACTATCAGAATATTGCTAACCTTAGCTACACAACTTGACTATTGTATCTTCAAGATGTAAGTCAAAGATTGCATTCCTCTGTGAATACCTCTCTGAGGATATTCACATGAGGTAGCCCCAGGTTTTCATGGTTGAGGAAAGTAAGGTGTCCAAGCTAAGGAATCCATCTATGGACTCAAATAAGCTTCTTAAAGTTGGACCATAAGATATGATGAGATTATAAATGTTATGATTTCAGATAGAATCTTGATGATCCATGTAAAGCTTAGTGGGAGTGCCTTTGTGTTCATCATGTTAAATGTAGATGATATCCTAATCATTTAAATGATATAAGGATAATAATAATAAGTGTTTTATTACCTGGTTGTTCCATAACTTGAGATACGATCTCAAGGATACCTCTTGGATCTAAGTTATGAAGGTGTTCAATAGCAAAGAGAAGAGGGTATGGGATTGTCACATTAGTAGTACACCTTGGACATATTCTATTTTATGGAAAATTCCAAGAAAGGCTTCCATCCCTTAAGATATGGTACTGACCTATCTAAAGGGATATCACCTCAAAGAGTTGAGGAAGCAAATGATAGAACTACTTGCACTTGTGCATTAGTTACGAGAAGTTGAGTATATGCTAGATGTATATGAATACCAGATGTCTGTCGTGCAGTGGGAGTAGTAAACTGTTACTAAATCCTACTGTAGAGATAAAACACTTGATTGCAGTAATAACAAAATCTTCATAGATGACGAGATTTTTGAGATAATGATCTTATCTTCAAAAGTTTAAGACCTTGTAGATAGTGATCTATAAGGGTCTTAACCCAAGATACCTTTGGAGATAGAGATCTTCAGAAATAAGGGTATTTTGATAAGGATTATGGAAATATTGGTTATGATAATTATTAAGTTGTAGTATCAAGGACGCTATGACTAACAAAATTGAGTATTGATTGCATGAGATGCAACATTCACATTAAATGCGAGCACTGTTACTGGGGATATGCAAGTGTCGTAAAAGGACTTGGCATAGTCTCACGGGAACAGAGTGACTGATCAGCTTACCTAGCTATTTTCTAAATAGCCTATGATTGTCACATGAGTGTAAATTTAAATGATTAGCCTATTAATGGCTCTTTGGGCTAGTGGGAGATTGTTAAACATGCAAGCCCACGGCGAGCCATTATGCAATAAATGTTATTGCAAATATCATTCCCTGATCTGATATGAAGAATAAATAATTTGCATAATAGGTCCCTTAGTACAATTAGGGTTATGTACCATGGTCATTTTGATGATCATACAGCTGTTGATTCAACTGTTGAATCATAGAGGCTGGTGCTTGGATGAATATCTAAAGAGTTAGATTGAGGACTCATCAAGCACTGTCAATGATTGTTAAGAGATGATCTCCAGCCTGAGTAGGAGTTGGCTATCCTTATCTCTAAAGATTGATATCTGACCGACCTCTTGATGCGGGTCCTCTGCATAGGAATAGAGATTCGGAGGTGTCAGACTAGTTAGGTCAAAGAGTTGACTTAACGAGATCGAGATAACCAAAGTCCTATATCGTATGCTGTCACGATACAGGCATGCATCCTCTGATCGGGGACAGATGTGTAACTCTATGTTTGAGTATGTACATTTGGCATACCAATAGGTTGATGACCTAACCAAGGTCTATACACTAGCGCGCTGGTGTGCATGTAAGGGCATATGAGTAATACGATCTCTCAAAGGAATCATGCATGTTCACTGAACCGGAAGACATGAGCTCACTCATGAGATATTGGGAAGAATCAAATTATGTGCACGGTCGTCTCACTTTGGAAGCTTGACTGAATTTGTAGGTTTGATATATACTTTTTGGAAAGTATGTGATCAAGACCTAGGTATGATATATGCTTTTGGAAAGTATATGATCCGATACCAACTTCCAATGATCAAATGAGAAACTTACTGATAAAAATCCAGAAGTAAACAGTGTGAAGTTTATCTAATACTTCGGTTTTATTCTGAGTCTTCCAGTATGCAGGACGTACAGGTATTGAGAATACCTGAGGTTGATGTGATCATAAACGATTGTATAACCATGACGCTTCCATTCCTAGGGAGTGATGAAACGGGTCTGGATTTTAGTGACTCCTCTCAGTAGAAAAGTAATCTGATCTTAGTCCAAATGTTGGACATTGATATGAATGTGATTCAGATGCAACGACAAGATTAGATTTACGGTCTTGATTTAATCAAGCATCTATGGGAGGCCGCGATCTGGATTTTAGATATGATCTCAATATCCAAGTCACTATACGTGGAACAATACAATCGCCCTGTCCTTATCTCCAAGTATTCACAGAGAAAGCGCATTATCCTTGAAAGAGTTCATGGATAATTATATTGTTGATAAATGTATCCGAGCTTTGAGAAAATGGATAATTAAATGTGATTTAATTATAATGATTAATATGAATTCGATTCATATTATAAAGAGAGCTATCTTAGATAATTAAATGTGATTTGATTGTCAAAGATGAAAATAATGTGAATGTGATTCATATTATTTGGGAACATGAGAATAGAGACTCAAGATGATTAAATGTGATTTAATTATCGTGGATATGAATAATGTGGATACCCTATCCATATTAATCATATATATTATGAATGTGATTTATAATATATAAGAGAGAGAGTTATTTGTAATTTACAATTGTTAATTAAATGTTGATGTGAATTTGATTCACATTGGACATTAAATTGAAAATGTAATTTACATTGTATTTTGGGTTGTGAATATGATTCACAAATTTCCAATGCATGATTGCAATGTTCACAAAATAAATTAGATTTTTTTTTGTGAAATAATTTGCAACAAAAGTTGTTGCAAATATTGAAGAGAATCGTGAGATAATGCAATCTCATGTAATAGAGAAAGGAGGCTCCCTTCCTAATAAAGAGAGGGGACGGCCACCAAGTTCTTATAGGACGCATGGCCGTCCAACCCCATTTATGGAAGGAGGCTTGCTCCTTCCTATTTCTCCAATGGAGATTGATTTGATATAAATCAAATTATATTTATTATATATTTGATTTTTATTAAATTAATTGTTGTTGGTTTTTTACCAACAAAAACTTATCCATTGAAAGAAACACAATTAATGAGGACCATTGGATTTGTGTTGTACCATGGATTGAGACCCATGGATCCCAAAATGCTATAAAAGGAGAGGCACCTCTTTCCTCTTCTTTACACAACAAGTGAGACAACAAGTCTCTCTCTCTCTCTCTTCACATGCCTAGTCTTTCTCTCCCTCTCATGTGGTCGTCCACCATGGATGCCCTAGAGAGGTTCTCCATCACCGCAGCGTCGTCGTTATGATGCCCGATCGTTTGCTCCTGGATCTCCGTCTCCTTCGGTGCGCCTCGCTCGTGAAGAAGACGTCGGATCTCGTGTGTCGAGATTACGAGAAGCACGCGGTTCATCCCCGCTTGCAAGCATCTCCTCCATCGGATCGGACATGAGACAGGAGGTCTCGTCGTTTAAAGATTCGATCACAACAACGCTTCAAGAGGTAACCCTAATACTTTTTGTGGTTTAGACGAAATGATCCGAGAAGTTTTCTTGGATCATGTGGTTTCGTCGCATAAAATTTTTTAATTTCCGCTGCATAGAACAACTAGTACGACTAGTCGTTCTTCGTCGTATTCGATACGATGCTCACGCTTCAGTGATGCGCTTGAGGATCTAACCATATCCTTCACCCTCTACAATGATCATCACACATGATCGATCAATCTTTTTTAAAATTTCTTGATTGATCCATATTTGAATTATAACGTCTATATTCTGATTGATAAATTGATCTCTGATCGATCACCTTCTAATTCTGATCGATCATCTAAATCTACCTGATCGATCAGTATTTGTATCTTGATCGATCATATTGCATTACAAGATGATTTTTGAAGGGGATTCCATTCCCGATTTATTCACAATGGCTAATTGCTCGAAGCCGGTGACTATGAAGACTCTATCCATATAAATATGACCACATACCTCATTTGTTTAACATATAATAAGAGCTATTTTCCGTTATGTTCTTCATGCTTACAGTTAAGCTTACAAGCTCGCTCCTCGGTCTGTAAGATCGTTTTAGTTTTTCCTCATTTAATCTCTGTATATTTACTTTGATATCGAAGTTAATAGGAGTATTACATGTACAAGGTAGAGTTGACCGCATAATCAACCCAGGTATAAGGTCGGGTTGACCGCTTAAGCAACTTAGGTTAGTGGAAGACTCATGTAGGTCAACTTGAAAGCTCGTGTCCGGAGATTCTGGTCATGAATTTTACGAAGGAAGGTTTCTACATTAAATACATGTGCATTTATGGATTCATTGCTTATCTTGTGATGGAAAGTGCTATGTAATGTTATGGTTATTTGAGTTTATTATTTGCGACGATCCCGATCAACTGTCCAATCCACCCACACCCATTAGCCGGTGATCAAGAAAACCAGCAAAGAGGCCAAAACTTAATCGCTTGACATGGATATTTTTTGATCACTTTTAGAATTAAGTATTTATTACAAGATAAAGTTCGATGGTGAATATTGACAATTTTGAGTTATAAAAATATATACAAGCCTAAGAAGATTTCATATTTGTAATTTATTTGTTTTCCTTTCGATTAATGAGGGTCATATTTTCAGTATTATTTTTATTTTTATCTTTATAAAATTAGGTTAATAAGAATTACCCATAAATAGATTCAATTATTGTTTGTATGTATATGTTATATAGCTATGAATGTACGGGTGTGTAGGGAGGATGTGCATATGGGTGTGTATAATAAGTTGTGTTTTTTGGTAAGTAAGTAAATCATGTATTAACCAAAAGAGAAGAGTTACAAAAAGGCAAAAAAGAAAAAAAAATCTATTCGTCAGTGGAAACAAAGGAGGAAGAGGTTGACCTGGCCCTATGAGAACAAAAACTTAGGTCAAGAATTACATCCCTATAAGATGAGAAGTTTGTACACTCAAGTCCACCATCTTGTCAACCAACCGGCTGAACCCCTGCATCCACCTATTGTTCCTTTCATTCCAAATAAACCAAACGGTCGCAGCAAGGAGTCTGCTAAGTCTTTCACGATCCAATGCCACTATGATCGCGCAGATTCATCCTAGGGTACCATGAATTGAGGAAAGAGGCAGCGGAGGCAAGCCAAGAACCGTGCAAGCTCCCATCCAGATCCCAGCAACCGTTGGGTAGTTGAAAAGGAGCTGATGGGACTCCATTTCAGCCGAGCAAAGGTAGCACAAAGTAGGCATGCATACACTTAAATTAGCGAGCCTATCCGTGGTAGGGAGGCGCCTAACACCGCCCTATAAAGAGTACATAATAAGTTATGTTATGTATGTTGTATTGCTCTTTTTCATATTTTCATTATTTTTCTTACATTTTTTGTATCAACCAAGGCCCATCAAGGTTGGGGCAATAAATAGTGTTTTAAACCATATTTATTATGTTTTTTTGGTGAGTTTGTACTATATGCATTTGTACTATATGCATATACCAGTCTTCCAAATTATTTTTTATTTTTATTCTTTGCATTTTTATATGTATTTTCAACTATTAACAAGTGGTTCTTATTTATGGGAGCGTATTTACAAGAATATGGTATATTTAGATGCAAGTGTTTTCTTTAAGGTTTTTAATTCCAATATGCAAAAATACATGTAAAAAAGGATGAATGAAATCAAGGTTCGTCAGTAGGATAAATGAAAAATAATGTTTAAAAAAATTTAATATTCATCAAAGCTTGAAATTAAATATGCAATTATATGGTCCAAGAAAGAAGACAAAAGCTGCCTTTTTGTTTCGAAACTATACAGGATTGGACCAATGACAACCATTTTTATCCCTTCTCTTTTTTACAACATCAATTGTGCCTTTACTTTCTTGTACCATTATCAACCTTTCAATAGTTTAAAGATAAACCAAACCATGACTTATACAAATCAAAGCCTAATTTTGTATAATTTTATCACAGTTGAGCCTCAAAAATTACATTGGTACCTTTCGTTTTTATTTCCAAGTATACTTGTACCCCTGAGAAAATGTATGTTTGGGAAGGGAATGTACGGAAACTAACTAATATGAAGAACACAACCGTTAATTATCCAAGAAGATAAAGGCCCAACTGATAATCCACAAAAGGGGGAATAACTGATATTGCATAATCTAAATGAATACAAGTGTAGAAGCACCCTTTTTATAACAAAAATACGAAATAACATATAATCGTAGCGTATGAGGTTACGAGTTTTAATTACCATAAAAATTATAGATAAAAAACGATTTACAAGTTTAATCCTACAGAACAGGTTAAACACGTCCCACGTGGACTCTGCAGTCTGCAAACTTGCCGTAATTTGTGGGAAAAGATCTTCTGTAGAGGGTATTTGCAGCAGAGGTGCTTAAAACTCCAATATTTTTTTTGTGATTTAGATTGTAAAATCCAACCTTATAGATTGAATCTTAGGTTAATGCTCTATATATCCTCCAAATTTCGCTTAAATCCGACATTATTTGCTATTTTATCTTAATTGTCAAATAATCGATCAAGATAAAGGCAACTTGAACTCCATTTCAAAAAGATCCGAATCTTAAACTATTAAGATAAAATAGAAAATTGTCGGATTTAAACGAAATTTGGAGGATATATAAAACATTAACCTAAGATTCAATCTATAAGGTTGGATTTTAAAATCTGTATCACAAAAAAATATTTGGATTTAAACACCTCTGCTGCAATACCCTCTACAGCAAGGATCTCTTCCCCTAATTTGTTGTTTGGAATTGGAAAAAAACTAAGGCACGATTATATTAAACGCGAAGTCCACACCCAGTATAAATCCCCCTCTTTGCTCTCTTGTTAAGCTGATAGCTATGTAATCTTCTTCATTTGAGCATCCTTGTTGGGGAAGAGAGGCCTGAGGTCGTAGCCGCCTTCCGGCCTTCTCCTGAGCTCGTACGGCAGGTACGTCCCCATGATCCTGTCCCACGCCACGAAGAAGGGCTGCGCGAAGTTGTACTTCCCCCCGTACATCTGGTGGTGGACGTCGTGGTACGCGCTGTTGTTGGTGAAGAGGATCTGCAGGGGGTTCCATGGCACCCACAGCCCGCAGTGGTCGTCCACCGTCTTCACCGTCGCAAACGTGAAGAACCACACGGCCGTGCGCGGCGGCATCCCGACGCCACCAGGGACAGCGCCCCACCGAGCGTGTCCAGCAGTAGCCCCTCCGCCGGGTGGTTGTACAGCGCGCCGTACGCGTACGGCGCCACCACCATGTGGTGCCTCGAGTGCACGTGACGGTACAGGAACTTGTTCAGGTGCACGAAGCGGTGCACAAAGTACTGCCACGTATCCATCACTGCCATGGCCACGAGGAACTGCATGGCCACCTCGAACAACGAGTGGTGAGCAGCCTCAGCCCTCTTTCTGTCGCCCGTTAACTGCCCTCAAGTCAAAAGACATATGAATACATATAATTCATATGTACAGATTTCAATGTAGGTATACATACATACCTTGAGCAGGAGGGTGGAGACGAGAACCTGGAGGGCCTGCTGGAAGAGGACGCCCAAGACGACCTGTCGCCTGGAGACCAAGTTCTTCTCCTTCTCCTCCTTCCTCGTGTGGAGGCGGTACCTTTCCCATGGAGCCCAGGGTGACGTGGAATCCGGAGTAGAGCCAGTAAGCCACCACGGGCAGGATGCTCGCCAGCGTCTCATCTGAGATACTTCCCAGAGGAGCCATTTCGATGTGATTGACTTCCAAGTGGAACTGGTCGATTTAAAGAGAGACAGACACACACAGAGAGAGAGAGAGAGAGAGGGGACGTGAAGGCATGAAGGTGTTGGTCTGGTAAAACAGGAGGGTGCCCATTGGATTGGGTAATGGCGCGCGTCGTTTTTGGGTGCCTGTCGATTTGTTTTTTTCATTTGTTTGTTTTTTGTTTTTTGGTATTGATGAAGTGGCAGTTGACTTCATTGATGATGGAAATATCTGCACGCGACGGGTGCCAACCTGGACAATGGTTTGAATGCTGAGCTTTCGGAGCATGCAATGCCATGTCATGATGTTCGACCAACTAGATTCGACTCGGAGCTGCTCGGTTGAATCCATTTCCTCGAGCTTTAGCCAGGAAGGAGGATACAGGTATAACACCAAGAGAATAAGTGTAAAACCCCAAACAATGTCCCACACCGTGGAACACAAAAATTCCGGGTGGATAAATAGTGAGGGGCTTACTACCGAACAACCTGACTTAAGCATTTTGGGTGGTTGTCAACGGGTCCATTTGAGCCCGAACCCAACAAGTTGTCAGGGTCAGTTTTCTTCGATAACGGACCGGGGGACCTAAGCTCGGGACGTTACAAATGGTATCAGTCCACTGTCACTGGGAAGAAGTGATGTGTGCCATGTTGCAACGAGGACGTTGCGAATATAAGTGGGGGAGGTTGTAAAACCCCAACATAGTCCCACACCGTGGAACAAGAAGTTTCCATGTGGGATAAATAGTGACGAGATTACTACTTGATAACTTGGGCTTAAGCATTTTGGGTGGTTGTCAACGGGTCCATTTGAGCCCGAACCCAACAAGTTGTCAGGGTCAGTTTTCCTCGATAACGGACCGGGGACCTAAGCCTGGGACGTTACAATAAGAGATACCCCAGGAAGACATTACCTCCGAAGAGGATCACTTCTTCATTCACTTTGGCTGATTGGTAACAGGGTTGAGTTGGATTGGAGTAACATTTTGTGAATAGTAAGGTCTGTTTGGTTACTAGAATGAGGTGGGTTGGACAAATTTTGTGAATAATAACTGTTTGAATGGTTATGAAAGTTGGAGAGGGTTGAAATAAGAAATGTGATGTGATGTCACATTGATTTGTGATGGAAATCCAACCCATGAATGGAAGACGATAAATCGGGTTATCTCGAAATAACCTGATAACTAAACAGATTATAATTGTTTTGATGGTTAGGAGGGTTGGAGATGGTTTAATGATAATTGTGATGTGATGTGACATTAATTGTGTTTTATATTACTTTTTTTAATGGTAGAAATATGTTTCTGTGTTAATTTTTATTTGAACGTGGTTAAGAATATTATAACAAAGAAATTGTGATGTCCATACAACTAATTCCAACATAGGAATGCCAGGATAGAGGAGGGGGTATACCAGGTTACCCTAGGGTAACCTGGAAACCAAACAAGCCATTGGGTCTGTTTGGTTACCAGGTTACCCCGAGGTAACCTGGTTTACCCCCCCCCCCCCCCATCTTGGGTTGGAATTCCATCACAATCAATGTGACATCGCATCGCATTCCTTATTTCAACCCTCTACAACTCTCATAGCCATCCACACAGCTACTTTTCACCAACTCACCCCATTCTAATAGCTCATCTCTTTTAAAAAGGTTAAATAGATAATAAAGAAATTTATTATGTATTTCCGTTTTTGATGTTGGTGGAATAATCGAGTTCTTACCATTGTTTGTTTGTTGGTTATCATGAGAATATAGAATAAGTGGTAATGTAACGTCTCATGCTTAGGTATTCGGACCATTATCAAGGAAAACTGGCACCGACAACTTGTTAGATTCGAATCCAAATGAACATGTCGACAATCACCCAAAATGCTTAATCCAAGTTATAATAGGGATATCCCAATATAGTCCCACATTGGAAGCACAAAAAGTGCAAGAATGGGTCATAAAAGTGGGAGATTACTACTTGACAACTTAACTTAAGCATTTTGTAACGTCCCGGGCTTAGGTTCCCGGTCCGTTAACGGAGCATTACTGGCCCTAACAACCTCTTGGGATCGGGCCCATACGGACCCGATTAACCACCCCCCAAAATGCTTAAGCGGGCTTGTTCGGTGGTAAGCTCCTCACTATTTATCCCACCCGGAAATTTTTGTTTTCCACGGTATGGGACTTTGTTTTGGGGTTTTTACAACCTCCCTCACTTATATTCGCAACGTCCTCGTTGCGACATTGGCACATCACTTCTTCCCAGTGACAGTGGCGGTTGCACGCTCCGGGTAGCCATTTCCTCCAACCTCTTGTAGGGGCGGCTCCACCTCTCGGGTAGCCCTTTCCACTGTCAGAGGGCGTTCGGCTCTGATACCATTTGTAACATCCCGAGCTTAGGTCCCCGGTCCGTTAACGGAGCATTACTGACCCTAACAACCTCTTGGGATCGGGCCCATACGGACCCGATTAACCACCCCCAAATGCTTAAGCGGGCTTGTTCGGTAGTAAGCTCCTCACTATATATCCCACCCGAAAATTTTTGTTTTCCACGGTATGAGACTTTTGTTTTGGGGTTTTTACACATTTTCAGTAGGTATCAACAAGTTCGTTTGAGCAAGAACTCAACAAGTTGTCGGTGATGTGAACGAAAATAAATAGTAACCATCACGAATTAACAAATGATTGACAAACAATTAATCTAATCTTTGCTAAGTCATCTATTTCACCGTGTTTTAGTTTTTCTTATCCATCAGCTGTGGCAATAAAACTTTACTTAATAATTAAATCATATCCAATACCAATATAGTAATTCAACTCATCTCCACCTATTTCTTTTGTAGTTATTATTCAGTAATTTACTACTGATTAGATGTCACTCCGATATCGTTTTACTCCCCAACAATTCCACTAATTTGTTTCACATAATTTCTCGGAGTAGCTCGTAATGTTGATTCAATATCTAAAAGTGGTCCTTCTTAACTTCAATCTCAATCCAAACAGAGGTTGAAATGAGGGGTTGAAACGGATCAAGTATTAAATCATGTACCTGGTTCCAGCCATCAAGTATTAAATCATGTACCTGTTCCAGCCACCTTCATTGATTAAAGTTCTTGGATCAAATCTCTTAAAAAGTTTATTGTTATCTAATTACAACGATTGCATGCCTTACATAATTATTTCGAGGCCAGTTGCAGTACTATGTGCCTTGTCGCAGTCTAATAACGTTTTTGAACAAATGACGATAGCATGGAGCTATGGGAGACATCATATAATTAAGAAAAAAAGGATACATGAGGAATACATAATTACTATGGAGTAAGATTTGGAGCTGGCATGCAGTTCAATGACGTGATATACTTCATTAGGATAACACCCAATTGGAGCAGTCGATTTTAATATGGCACACAGTCAAGGGAATATGTAGATTATTCGGCATGCATATTGTTAGGTTCAAGGTAATATCCTAGATTATTCGACATGAAATTGTTAGGGTGCATTTGATTCGGAGGTTTTCTGGCACTAGATAACTCACTTCAAAAGTGAGTTATGTTAATAACATGTTTTTTTGTTTTGGTACTTGGATAGAGGGTTTTGTCGTTGAGAGAGTTCGTTGTGAGGTGAGCACCTGTAGTAGGACAGAGGATTGATAGCGATGCTCGCGGACCAATTTGCGATGTCTCCGTCGCTGACGTTCGTCAAGCAGGCCACGTGAATTGGCCAGGGTCTTCTTCGTCTAATGAGACCTCGATCTCGAAGCCTTCGGAGTATCTTTTTCACTAGTGCCTCTATTTGTATGGGGAATCGCCACACCACGGCTTTCTTGCTCTGTCTACCTTCGTCACCGAGGCCCAGCCCGAAGGGTCACGAACTCGATCAATATTTGGGTTGTCGAAGCATGATGGATAATTGTTCTGGTAATTGTATTCAAGTTTGGAAAATAATTAGAAGTTGAATATTTTATGATTTATAATAACAAGATGGTATACTTGCGCCTGGGCTGGAGGCATGCGATATTCGACAAGTTGGATCTATCAATTGCTATATCGACCGCTCTCGCGATACTCGAAACAAGAACAATCAATCAAATCATCTATCAACCTACCAATGCATGCTAATGCACTATAAATGTGTGAGCCAAAATTTATTCTTATTGTAACTCTACAAAATAAATGTGTATGTATAATATGTAGAGCATCGAACCATAGAAAGCAATGTGGATATAGTAATTATTGTCTATAAAATAAACAATTATTTTGTACTTTTTGATTTTTTATTTTTTTGGTAGATTTTTTATTATATTTAATTTTTTAGGGATGTTTATATTTTATATTTTATATTTTTTTTATTTCTAATTTTTTATTCTTTTTAAATTTTCAATTTTTTGAGTTCTTATTTTTTTAAAGATAAAAATAAATATACAGAGTAATATTGCATATTATAAATAACTTTATATGATATATAATAAATAAAAATGTAAAAATACATGAAATAAATACTAGAATAATCCTTTTTATTTTTAAGGGTTTTAAATATATATACAAGGTATTTATAAATAATAATAGCAATAATATTAAGTATTAATGTATTATAATATGTATATAGTATATATAGGGTTTTATATTTTTAAATGCAGCTATATGTAGTCAAAATTAACAAAATAAAATGTTTTTGTTTTTTATTTTTTCTCTACTTTTGTGATTTTTTTCTTGTATTTTTTGCTAATTTTTATGTATTTTAAAGGTATTTAAATATACAAACATTAGCTATAATGAATAGGTCGAATTGTTTTGGATTTTAAAAATAGATAATAAGTTCAAAATGTACAATGTTATTTAAATCTATAGTATATAATAATAAATGAAAAATGAATAGAAAAGCATTTTTTTTTAGCTTTTGTATAATTTTTACTGTATTTTTATAGAGTTTTTAGGATTTTTGAAATTTTTAGTGTTTTTATTTTACATTTTTTTGTGATTTTGGTCTGGAGTTATAATATATAGTATTGTATACTAGGTATTTTTCAGAATCTTTAAAGTTAGTTTTATAATTTTTTGTACTTCTATAGGCAAACATGTAATAAATAACTCCTAATCCATTTTAATAAATAGGCAAACGGGGTCTCTACGCAAAATTCCAAAAATATTATACTTAATTTACAAAATTTTAGACTAAAACAATATAAACGAAGCCAAGAGGGGTTCTTGCAATTTTCCACATTACCTGGGTCGTCAGGTTGAGGTGAGTTGGTGTGGATCTCGATGCAATGTTCACTAAGTCCAGGGGTCCGATGTAATTTTTAACACAAAAGTTTATACTTCGCTTAATATTTATAGGATTATTTTGCAAATACAAAAAGGTAAAGAGGGGCCTATGTAATTTACCCCTTTACGTCGCCAAATATGGCACTTCTTCTTGCGCCACGTGTATGATCTAACGGTGGGCAGCGAGCTTCGCTTCAACTGAAATGGAGGGCCCAAATTAGATCTAGGCTCGGTTCTTGATCTGACAGTGGGGAGGTATGTCTGGAAGAACGGGGAAGAAGGTCTTCTTCCTTGAACTTAAATTGTGGATTCTGACGTGCTTCGGTCTCCTCTTCCTTCGTCGATGGTCTCTAAGGCTTCCTAGAAGCAAGTTGTGCCTACAGGAGGGTCTGAAGGGTCCTGGAGATCCAAGATACCTAAGGCTTTGTGTTCAGATTCGAGTTGTCTCCATGGGGATCCTCGGTTGCTTCCTCTGCAAAAAAAATAATCCCCAGCTCAAAGATTATATCCTCAACCGGATCGGAAGAGGATGCGTATGTGGATGAGGATGGCGACGAGCTTCGGTTGATGGATGATGGATGGAGCTCCGAGGAACCTCGATTCTTGCATAATCGAGGGTGGAATCAAGGGTGAAATGTGGGGAAGGCAACGAAGAATGAAGGTGAAACGAAATGGAGGTATAACAGAGGGTAACAGTGGAACTTGTGGTTTGAACCTAATGCTCTAGCAATCTTTAAATCTACAAATTAACCTATCCTAGTGATTTAAAATCAAGAATTAAAAAACTAAATTACTGGTAAAGAAATGAAAGGTGATTAAATTACCTAGCTAACAACTCAGACTTAGCCCTATTGGCCTAGGAGCAAGAGGGTTGCCGGAGTTGGGCTCGACTGGCATGGGATCACCACCGGCACGTCCTTATCCTCGCCGTCAAGGCTGCGAAGTCGATGTTGTCACCAAGAACTCGACCCATATGGGTCCTTTGGAGTTACAGATGCAAGAGAGAGATCAAAAGGGGGAAATCGCCGGCACGAATTATTTATAGGCTGATCGAGGGGCAAAAGGGGCGGAGAGAATGCGTAAGGTAGGGAAGGAGTTGGTGGGAGCTAGGGATATGGCGAGGTAGAGGGAAGCATGGGGCAAAGGGTCGGTGAAGGAACCAAGGTGTTTCGAGCCTTGGTTCATGGCCAAAAATTTAGAGAAGTCAGATGTCACGAAAACTTTAACAAAGGGGGTAGGGCACAAGGACAGTTAACCTATTGGGTCAACTTTCATCGGCTTCTGGTTGGTCCATGTGGACCAACAAGAAAATATGGATTCCAACCTCACTTATTTAATTGATTAAAATAGTAAATAAATTATTTATATTTTGGTTAAAACATGAAATTATTTGTAATTTTATGTAGTTATTTATTCTGATTTTTATTTATTTTTACAATCCAATTTATTAGGAGCTCATTTTTACATGTATACATAGGTGACTATACTTGTATTTAGTATAGTTTATTTTGTATTTTGGATTTTATTTTGATATTTACATAATTTATATATTTATAAATTATTTAATTACACTTCTACATATTTTTATTATATTTTTCTTATTTTATTTTTTGATCAATATCCATTTTCATCACCCTTATTCTATCATTTTGGCCTTAAAAACCCTACCTAATGGCATGTAAATAGCACTAATTTTTACAAATTAACATTCATTCTTTATTGCGTTTATTGTGTAAAAAACACAGCTTTTAATGCCAAAATTATAGAATAAATAAAAGAAAAGAAAAAGAATAAAATACCAAAGGTATTTTATGACCCTAAACCCCAAGACTAAATCAAGAATTAATTGGTTGACAAGGAATAAATTAGGAGAGATAAGGGCTTCATCAATAAATCCTACTTGTTTATTCACCAATATTACATTTTTAGGACATATTTTTGTTTCTATTATTTATACCTCAAATAAAGAAATTTTGTACGTGAAAGTTGTAGATAATAATATAGAAAAAATACAAAATTTATTTCATATATGCATTATTTCCTCAAAATGAAAAGCCAAAATAAAAACTTCCATACCCATATCTCTTAAATAAAAACTCAAAAAGCATCAAAATCACACTTGAGCTGTATGTAACTTTTAATAAGTTATTTAATGAAGGTGGTTTCATATTTTTTGGAGTAAGGTGTGAGAGTTAGGTTTTGGATCCCTATTGCATAATCTACTCAAATAAAATATTCATTTTATTAATTATTTGTTATTCTAAAAAGAAATATAAAATAAAATAATATACTAAAATACATAGATGAATATACAATACATATACATATATAATAAACACCTATCTTTAATTAAGCATAAATGTTATATCAGAAAAATATAATAAATATATTTATGTATATAAAAATAAGTTGTAAATATATAAAATAAGAAATGTTTAATAAAATCAAAAATACAAAATAAAAATAAAATAACCAAAACATAGGTAAATATACCTATAAATAAAACCCTAAAAAGTGATTTGTAATAAAACACCTTGAATAAGTAAATAATAATAATAATATACTAAAAGAAAATAAGAAATAATTTTTATTTTATAACTATACAACAACAAAGCCTTTTCCCATAATTAAGAAGGGTCGGCTACATGGATTCTTCGCCACCATTCAGATCTATCTTGGGTCAATCAAGGGCTTATATCCATAAAACTAAGATCCCTTCGTATAGTTTCTTTCCAACACTTCTTGGGTCGTCCTCGCCCTTTCTTTACAGGATCAGCATCCAACATTCGCATCTCCTAACTGGTGCATCAGTTGATCTTCTTTGCAAATGACCAAACCATCTTAAGCGGTTTTCTCGCATCTTATCCTCGATCGGAGCCACACCAACTTTCTTTCTGATTGCATCATTCTGAATCCTATCTTTACGTGTGTGTCCACACATCCACCTTAGCATTTCCATTTCTGCTACAGCCATTCTCTGCACATGTCTATGGTTCACAGGTCAACATTCAGATCCATAGAGCATAGCAGATCTCACAGCTGCTTTGTAAAACTTTTCTTTGATTTTTAAAGGAATTTTCTTATCACAGAGAACAACGGAGGCTCCTTTCCACTTTAGCCACCCTGCATTTATTCTATTAGTAACATCTCCATCAATTTCCCCATCATGTTGCAAAATAGATCCCAGATATCTAAAAGAATCTCTCTTCCGAATGTTATCGTCACCAATCTTCACCTCGATTCCTTCACCATTGCTTTCATCAAAGGAGTACTCCATATATTCTGTCTTAGCCCTACTTATATGAAAACCCTTTACTCTCCAACTCATGTCTCCAAACCTCAAGCTTCTCATTTACTCCATCTCTAGTCTCGTCAATATCATCAGCAAATAACATACACCAAGGCAACTCATCTTGAATGTGACTTGTCAACTCGTCCATAATCAAAGTAAAAAGAAATGGACTCAAAGTTGAACCTTGATGTAAACCAATGTTGATGTCAAAATAGCCAGTCTTCCCAAATGAGATCCTTACACAAGATAAAGCTCTATCATACATGTCCTTTATGAGGATAATATATAGGACATGTACTTGTCTCTTCTCCAAAACTCTCCACAATATCTCTCGTGGGACAGAATCATAAGCCTTCTCCAAATCAATAAAGATCATATGGAGGTTCTTCCTTTTAGCTCTATAAAACTCCATTGTTCTCCTCAACAAATGGATGGCTTCAATAGTTGAGCGACCTGGCATGAATCCGAATTGGTTTTCTTTTACATTAGAAACTTGCCTCAACCTTCTTTCGATCACACGTTCCCAAATTTTCATAGTGTGACTCATCAGTTTGATACCTTTGTAATTAGAACAATTTTGAATGTCTCCTTTATTCTTATAAAGAGGCACCACGATACTCCTCCAATCTTCAGGCATTTTCTTGCTTCGCCAAATAACATTGAATAGATTCGTAAGCCAAGTCAAACTACGCTCACCTAAAACTCTCCATACTTCTACAGGGATGTCATCAGGTCTTACACCTTTCTCAGGTCTCATAACCTTCAGAGCCTCCTCTACTTCCTTTCTTTGAATCCGTCTATAGCTTGCACGATTCAAGTAATATTCACTGCTATATTTATAACTATATTTTAATAAAATTATTTTTTTATTTAGTATTGAATTTCAAAATAATTTTGAGCTCGATTTTTCCTGGTTGGTCCACTTGGATCAACCAGGTCGCATCTTCAGTTGACCTTGGTCAACTTATCTAGCTCGCCTATAGCCTCTAACACGTCTAGTATTTAATTGTTCTCCTTTTTCCTCTAGTCAATGCAATCATCGATTGGGGGTGAATCCTTTGTCGATTTTTTGTCTCGATCCATCTTTTTTCATGCGGGGGTGTCTCCTCAATCCATGGGTCGCTGACTGACGAGCCACTAAATACGATATTTAATTTGAACATGTTGTAGTATGTGTACTTAGCGAATCAATCAGAACCGAGAGAAGGATCTCCGTGAAGAGTGTCTCGGCTTAATTTATATCCTGGGCAAGTCCGGGGTCGAACACAGGGAGGCAAAGGAACAACTTGGGATTAATTTGAAAACTTAGATCTTGATTTCCAAATACGGTTTTTTTATATTTTTCTAATGCAAAAAGAATGCAAATGCAAATGCCGTCGAATTAAAACACTAAGAAAGCATACAACTTAGCCAAATTATTTTGAATAGAAATAAGTCCAATTTAGCTAAGTTATATTTTCCTAGAATCCTAATCAAGTGATGAATACAAAACATATTTTTTTGTATTTTTAGGATTTAAAATGCAATAAGTAAAAATGCACACTTTTTATGGGTTTTTTCATAATTTTTCACAAAAACAGTAAGCAAAAATGATGAAAAATTTACTGGAATGAAAACATGATGCAAGGAGACTACGGTAATTTTTTTGGATTTTTTTGACAAAATATGATTTTTTATGTATTTTTTAGTGAAGATAGAGCGACAGTGAGTAATTAATTCCTAATTAATCCATAATATCAAATTAATAAGAGTGTGAATTATCCCAAAAAGATATTTTCATATAGAATCCAAGAGACTTGAAATTTTGCAAAAATGATGTACGTGGATTTAATTAAAAAACAAATACTTAAATCACTCTATAATTTATTTCAGGCACAAGACAACTCAACTTTGAATGAAATTTGGGTAGTAAATTAAGCGCTCTTCAAGTGGCACCATGTGTAATTTTTCATGAAATTTTTAGAGTAATCGTGAGTTAGATATCAATTTAAAAGTCCAATTTGAGTAAAACATCAAGAATTTCAGTTAGATAATTTTAATTAATTACTCAAAAATCACAAAAATACAAATAAATATTTAGAATGTAGACAATTAGTTGCTCAACACAATGGTATTTTTCATTGAATAAACAGACACAAAATTGATGTCCAAATAATCAGACAAGGAGTATCTGCGCAAAATGAAAATTGGAAACTTACAAACAACTATGTACAGGGACCTGTTTGTAATAACATAAACTTGAAATATACATAATGCAATTTTGACATTAAAAAATTAAAGAGAAAAGTAACCTTCATCTTCTTCTTCCTTGTACGTAGGAGGAGAACCCAAAAGGGTCGGCGATCGGTGGCTCACCGCTGGGGCTGGAGGCGGCGCCGCAGTACACGGGCGGGCGGCGAAGCGCGGAGGGAGGTGCGGCGGAGGGCGTTGGGGGAGGCGGTGGTCGGCGCGGGGGAGTCGCGTACGGCAGCGAACACCGCTGGTGGTGGTGCGTGGCTGCCGCGCGTGGGCGCGGAGAAGGGCGTCGATGGAGGGGCGGCGTTCGCGGCACCGCTGGTGGCTGCAATGGCACAACTGCGCTTAGGCGTTAGCGGCGGTGCCGCACGCGAGAGAGGAGTCCGGCACAGGCGGAGGTACATGGGTGGGGCAGCGGGGCACAAGCTGCTGCTCCACCCGTTGTTAGTTTTTTATTTTTATTTATTAATGTGATGCAATTTTTTTATTTACATTTTTTAATTTTTTTAACAGAAAATTAATATGAATATATACACAATGTGGGAAAAATGGCAGAGGAGAGATGAAAAAGATAAAGATGGTAGTGTAGGGGTAATGGTGGAGTGATATAAAAAGGATGGTGAAACAACAAAAGGAACAAGATATTAGATAAGATAAAATAATGAGAGAAATGAGGAGGAATACTTACCTGATGTTCGCCGGATTTGCGGAGCAGCTACGTTGGACTCCTGTCGTCGTCTCGATCCGATTGGCGAAATAAAATCGAAGAGGCTATGTGTGCTCGATAGGGAACTCGTGACACGACAATGGTGGTCGTCGCGGATCTCGCCTGAAGGAGGTCGTCGCTTGAGGAAGATGATACGCCGCTATCACCGACACCACGTTCCAAGCTCTCTCCTTTTTCTATTAGAATGGCGGATGGGGAAAAATGTGAACGAGGAGATGAATATAAAGAGAAGAGGAAGGGAGGGTTAGAATGGTGGTGGTGTTGAATGGGAAGTTGTATTATTGGTGGAGTTGAATGGGAAGTTGGATGAATAATATCGAGTGGAATGGAGGTTATTAAAAATGGTGGAGTGGAATGGGAGGTTGGTAGAAGAAGAGTAGTTATTTTAGAGAATAGGAAATAAATAAAAATAAATAAATAATGTAGGCTATTAAAATATAATAAAAATAAAGATATGAAAAAGAGTGGAGAATTTAGAAAAGAAGATATACAACATGTACATATTTATTTGTTTGCTTTTTTCTATTTTATATTTTTTTATCTTTTTAATAGTGGCTATGTACAACAGAAAAATACAATAAAATACTACAATCAAAATACAACACCACCATGATTTTTTGTATTTTTAATAATTAAGAAAGATAAAATAAAAAATGAAGAAAGAATGAATATACACATAATATACAATGTACATCTATGTACCAAAATCCAATTGCAAATGAGCTTCGATTTTAATGAAACTATTTCCGTCGGATAGATAATTTTCTAACTTGAACTTTAAAATGAGTTTGGTAAATATGGAGTTCATACGGAGCGTGAATTTGGCTTGGAAGTTGGACTTTACGGCTTTTTCTCTTTGGGATCTAGGAGCATTTATTTGAGGTAAAATTTGTTTTGTATTTTTGTATTTTTATATACATTTTTATAAACAAGTTAGAGAAAGAATCAGTCAAAAAGAAGTTGAAATGAAATTATTAACAATAGATGAAGTTTTGGGCTATTTATAAGTGAAAAACTCCTTTATTTTTGCGGTTTTTTATTGTTAAATTATTTTGTACAATCTAATATACAATAATTACTGTGTTTTATTTACAAGAAGTATTTTGTTAATTTATTGATTTTATGGACATTTTTTAGGATTTTACTCGGGGATTTTGCTAAGATCAAGATATTGAGATGATGAATCGTGGATTCATCACCCCCCCATACTTAAACTTTGCTAGTCCTCGAGCAAATAAAGAAGGAATAAGTTGGATTAACCCCTGACTGTGCATGTGAATACAAGACTTGATCCGTTCAAGAACTCTCGGTTTTAGAATTCCTAAAATTCTAAGCTGAACTAAGCTCTAGTCAATAGGTATCCAATTTCCCTAATCATTAGACTCTCTTTGTATACATATGTAGTAGGGATATGACTTTAAGTGTTGACCGCAGTTGCAAGAGTAGAGTCACAACGTCACCCAAGGTTCCAGTCCAAGAGACTCTCCTAAGGACCCGATCCTCAACACTAGGGAATAAACCATTTCTTGCATCCAATCCACCGTCTCTTTAGTTGTCAACTTGAAAGTGTAGATGGAAGGCCAGTTGATGGAGGGCATATGATTGTGTCATTTCTTCTCTCCCTCTCATTGGAACAAGGATCCTCTCAAGTGCCTTATTACGCAACACATATTTTTGGTGTTGACCAGTGCGTCCGTCAAGAGAAGTTGGAGCCGTCTGCACTTGTTTTCCTAGGAGTACACTGGGGTGTGCCTTTTTTGAGTACCTATCGTACCTTCTAAACCCAGACTTGTAGCATTTACGATGCAGGGCCCTTTTTTGGTGCAAGTCCGACTCCTGGTCCTAATAGCGGTGGTCCAAGTGGACACTATGAAATAGTTGGGAGCGCTCGCCTTTGGTGGAATCTCTTTTGATAATTGACTTTGTATGGAATGAGAGCTTTTCTTTGACTTTTCATTGATTGTAGTATTTTTGGCTAGCTCCACTGCTTTTACCAAGAGTTGGCGCACACTGATCAATAATTTTTTTATTTTATCACACCCTGGTACATAGGTAAATGTCAAGAGATAGTACAAGAACCATGTTCTCATACTGGCTAAAGATGCAGACACTCAGGTTTCATGAAGCCTTCATTGATTTTATCTCATCCTCCAGCATCACCAAATCAAGTCCAAACCCAAATCCCTCATCCCAGTTCCTCAAGTGAAATTTCAACTCATCTCATCATAACTGCAGTTGTGTATGTGAGGTGTTGATCATATTCTTAAGGTGGAGACTAAGCATGCAATATAGCACACAAATCTTTCAAACTAGGAAAATGTGAATAACTAAGTCCAAGACCCTAATGACTAAGGCTGGTTAACTCAAAATCTCAAGACCTCATAAACCAAGTGTTCTTGAACATCACTAGTCTTGTGTGAAAGTGAATGTGTAAGGGATTAAACCAACTTATTAGTTAGTGTTTTTAGTTTTTTTAGAATTTTTTAGAGATTTTTTTGAAAAAAATAGGAAAAGAAGAAGTTTTTTTTAAAAGGATAGGTTCATAAGAAAGGACACATTTTTTTGAATTTTTTTAGAGCAAATAAGGAAAGAGAACAAAAACACATTTTTTTTGAAAAGTTTTTTTAATAAGGAAAAAAATTTTAAGAGATTTTTTTGAAAAATATTTTCTTTTTTTTACCCACCCCATAATTATTGTATAATATATACAAAAATACATGAAAGTACGAGCTATGGGTAAAGTATATATGTAATATATACATGCCCCCCTATACTTAGCATTTGCTATGTCCTCATGGCACTAGGTGACAAAAAGCCATAGCTCGTACTAAGTATAAGTGGGTGAAAAGAATAGAAGAATGTGGGAAAATACATAGCGGGCATCGACCCCCCTATACTTAGGCTTTGGTCAGCCTAAGTATTGGATAGAACACTAGATTGGGGAATCGATGAGAGTGGAAAGGAATATACAAGAAAAAATGGAGCAACTCGGTTTGCTCACCCCCCCCCCTTCATACTTAGGATCTAGTCATCCTAAGTATAACCACAAAGTGAAAACGATACGGAACTGGGGCGAGTGATGCGAATCACGGGAGAGGGAGGAAAATTTATACAAGGAAGAGTGAGAATATACAAGGATTAAGAAGGTTTGTGACGGACCTTCTTGCGAGAGCGAGGAGGTGGGTAGTATACACATGTGTCGCTGTCAGATTCGTCCTCCGAAGAATAATAGTGAGGTGTAGGGAACGTCCAACGGGGGTCGACACATGGTTGCTTGCTCAAATATGGCTTCAGAACAGCCGAACTAAGCTCACTCATATAGATCACCTCATCCAGACCTGATAAGGACTCCTCAGAAAGTTCCTTCTCTGGTAAGTCGAAGGCAACTTTCTTAGCCGGTTTTCTAAAACCTGAAACATCAAGAGGAAGAGGAGAGTGACAAGCCTTGAGGGGTTCGGGGGAACACCTCGAGGAATCAATACTCTTCTTCTTCTTACCAGATGACCGACTAGAGGATGGAGAAACCGATTTATCAAGATTGGTCAATTTGGTCCCAGTTGTCTCTTTTGGTGTAGGTCGTGGATGTAGTGAGGTGCTGACTAGAGGTTCATCTTCAGATGAGTCACCATATGCATTGTAATACTCCTGCAGGGTCAGCACACGTCTCTGGTGAGGCATAGTGTTCTCAGTTGGCTTGGCATTGATTGGCTCATAAGTCAGATTATCTAAAAAGTTAAGGAAATCAGAAATGATCGTGTCCAACTCAAGGACAACTTTTGGTGGTGAGTCCTCTCTAGAAGCCGTCACAGTGGTTGTGATGCAAGCAGTAGGCGGTGTGGAGGTGTAGGGAGTCTCTGAACCAATAGTCGTCTGGACAATCGGTATCTCAGATGTAGTAGACGGGACTCAACTGTCTCTTGAAGGTCACGACTGTCTGCGACTTTATGGGTTACCTTGGAATATCGTGTGTCCTCAAAGATCGGGTGAGGTCGAAGTGCTCCCAATGCAGTGAAATTGATATCCCTAATCTCGCAATATATAGTTGCCTTAGCCAAAGCTAAGACCGGATTTCCGAGAATGATCGGAGACTGGGTGAACTCTCCTCGGTGCTCAATGTCAATGATCGTGAAGTCCACCTGTAATAGAGCACCTTGGAAAGTAACGATGACTGAAATGTTTCCTCTCGACCGTTTAACAGACCGATCCGCCAACTGAATGATCTCTCTTGACTTCTTGGCAGATCCGAGTTTGAGCTTGGCTAACACAGAGGTCGAGAGGATATTAGTCTGTAAGTCATCATCGATTCTTGCATGGTGAATGTGGTATCTTTGATTTCACAATCACACCTAGGCAACCGCTTTACTCTACGGCTCTTGGTTTTTCTCCCTATCATCAAAGATGTGGCCGTAGACACTATATGTATCTCAGTCCTTGTTCTCTTATTGTCCGACCTTTTAGGCATCAATTTACTTCTCACAAACATTTTAAGGTCGGGAAAGTGTTCAATGACCATTATTAAGGGAAGCTCAAAAATCAACTTTCTATCCATGCTTCCCTAACTGCAGAATCCAATTTTTTTAGATATTTTCCTTTTTCAAATTTTATGGTATTTTCTGATTTTTCCATTTTTTGGATCTTTTTGATAGATGAAGGAGGAATAGGAGAATGTACAGACTCTGGTTTGGAGGGAAAGTGGTTAGTAGAAGAGGGAGGTAGAAGGGACTCCAGCTGTACATGATGTGTGGTCAATCCGGTGTCTTCAAGGTTTTCAAAATTCAATCCGCAAGATCCATGATCCACATTCCTACCTAGACTCTTAATCAATCTACCAATGTCATCCTCCAATAAGTTCTCATGACACATCATGAGAGAAGTCTGCTCAGTTGGAGGATATCGCTGAGAACTTGGGATCTTATACTCAACACATCTTGACTCAGGCATGTAATGTTGGGTTGAGTATGACCCATCTATATGGCAGATGTTGGTCGGAGCCTCATAAGGTGGCGTCAGTAGACAGGGGGTCTGTAGATCGGTCGCATGAATCCAATCCCATGTATATGTCGGCTCTCCGAATGGGTGATATGAAGGTTGGTCAATGTGGTCTCTATCACTCAGGTCAATCAAGTCAGGAAGATCGTACGGTGCAGGCCTCTCCATTCGGTTTGTCTGATCGACCATGTTGTACCCTAAGGTTAAGTCGGGATGTGTATATGGCAATTGTTGTTCTGTCCCAACTCGAGGTGAAAGTGAGGTATGTGGGGTCAACTGATTATGCCAATCATTCATGTCAGCAGTCGCTTGCTCTTCGATTGGTTCCTTGATTCCAGCAAGCGTATGAGAATATGGGGAGTCAATCCAGGGTGATTGTGGGTCAGGGGTGCAAGAATGTGGGGTAGGTGAGAAGGACGAAGAAGTGGAGAAGTTAGTCAGAGTTCTGACTTTGCGGTCGGTGTATTGGTATGAGGAGGAATAAATGGGTGGAGATGATCGGAATATGGTCGAAGATGGGTGACTTGGATATGATGATCAAAATTCTGACATCTTGGAAGGGAGATGGGAGAATGAAGCGGATCGAGGAAGAAAGCGTGCAAGTGCATCGAATAACACACAAAACAAACACAAGAGCAAACCCTGAGTTCACCTACTCAACACAGTGATGGTCGCAAAAGTCCGACCGTTTATCTTTTTAGTTTTAATTAGGTGATAAATCAAGATATAAATCCAATTACGCAAGGCTCAAAAAGTAGGTTTTGGGCACTATCCTAGGGATGCGTCCTCACCTCTCAACAATCACAATTAACCAAGCATATAATGAGGGTTTTACTCTTCCAAAACAATTGTTAGTTTTAGTCAATTTTTTTGTGTAAACTCTAATTAGCATTCCCGATTTTAAGGTTGGTTATCACTTGATTAGTCCATCAAACAAAGCACGCCTAACAATCAGCCTCGATTTCCTTTTAACGTAAGTTTCAAAAATCAAGGGGGAGGGAGTCGAGAAAAATCGATGCAAATAGTGAAATCAATGATGCATGCCCTATTCAGAAGACTTACAGTGATCCTCACGCTCTACATGTGGGATGCAAGGCAGAATTGAAATTCTATACTATATGAATGCAAACGAGAAAATCGTTCATAGACAGGCAGTTCTATTAGCGAGTGATGAATAAGTTCAATTTGACTAATAGCCATACGGTCTAAGTACATCTCGTTAAATGTGATGTGTGGTCCTAAAATTTACGAGCACAAGCAATAAAGATATTCTAATAAAATATGCTCTAAGAGCCGCGAGTGCAAGTCCTATTCTACGTCAATCAACCACACGACCACGAGCGGGTGATGAATCTCGTATTCATCATGCTAAAATTGGTCATTTAGGCTCTGTTCCCCATCATGCACTTGTAATTAATCATTAATAGAGCATTACTAGCATTCATACATGTGTAAATAATATCTGCATTTCATCATGCATAATTGCATTAAAATCCCATGTGTTAAAAGCCGCTAACTTCTCACATTTTTAATTAATTCATCCAAACTCCAATTGACCCCAAACCACCTCCATTGTGTAGATATTATTAACCTTATTAAATAAAAAATACAAAAAATTACTAACTCAAATAAATGTCAAATAATCCCAAAGTCTAATTTCACAACTAACGGACTAAAACGAGCATATCTCCCACATACAGTGTCCGATTTTGGTCTACTCACTTTTAAATTACTCCATTTTCAAATACCTTCAAAAACAAGACCAATTTCGTAAAATTCAGAGCTCATATGTGAAAGTTGGGTTTTGGGCCTCTTTTGCGCATTTTGACTTTTTACTATTTTTGACCTGAGTTTTTGTGTGCTTAATTAACCCTTCTAATTTTATTTATTTTTTATTTGTGTCCTTTGATGAAAGTTTTAATAAGAAATACAAAAATCCAAATCCAGATCAAAACTGAATTCAAAGAAACTGACCGAGTCCAAGTGTCCGTTGTCTGTCTGTGCAAAAGTTGTGTGATTCTGACTTCTATTTTATTTTCCCATTTTCTTATCGATTAAAAATACAAAAAATTATATTAGTGTGTAATTAATTTTCTTATATTTTATCGTATTTTTTCTAGATTTTTTATCCTCTCTAAAACCACCAAAAAAATACAAAATCTCAAAAATACGGTTTTTCGTACACATGGAGAACCACCAAAAATACCGCTTCTCATAGATGATCTCGTTTGCTCCCAGATCCTTCATGAAAGTTGTAGATCTCGTCGATACGAACAACTTTCATGAAGGAAATTTTTCGATCCGAGGTCATCTTCTATCTCTTTTGCCCACTCTAAAAACTGAAATTTTTTTGGTGCCACGTGGCAGCCCCTGGGCGTGCCACGTGGCACCCCACCTGCTGCGTCTCTCTCCAGGAGCACATGCCATGCACGTGCCGCCTTCTCCTCCTGCGTGCACGTGCACGACACGTGCTGACCTTCCTCCTTCCTTGCGCCAACGCCCTCCCCGTCCTCTCTTCCTCCCTCCTCGTAACGACCGCCGCCCACACCCATCTCCGACCGTTACGACTGCAGCCTCTACCTCACGCGTAACCGCCGCCATCCTCTTTCCTATAAAACCCAGCCTCCTCACGCAGCCTCAGCATCTGCCCTTCCTCCATTTTGGTCGGTGACAGCGGCTTACGGCGTGATCCAGCCACCACCTGGTGGTTTGCTCCGAGCCTCCACGCTCGCGTACGCTCCGGCAGCCTCTCGTAGTCGTCGTGACCCCAGCACAGGTACCCCTCTCCATCGTTATCTTTCACCTGAACCCACGCCACCTCCGCCGGCTTTGCACAAGCCGGAAACCGTTCCCCCTCGACGCACCCCCCCTTCCTTTTTGATCTCAGTGCAGGTACTCGACCACCGCCTTCGCCTCGATCCGCCTTCGCCGATCGCCACAGCTCGGCCGTGTGTCGGCCGAGCTCCGCCTGCCCCAGCCCGCGCGTCGCCTCCGCTGGAGAGGGCCTCCGCCTTCGCCGCCCCCGCGGCACCTCCGCCTTCGCGCGGCACCACCGCCTCCGCCTTCGCCGCCCCGCGGCACCAATGCCTCGTGCGGCGCGCTTCGGCCGCCCCGCTCGAGCCACCGTCGCCTCTATAGTGACCATTAGATCTAGGGACGAGTCCCTTGATCTGACGGCCCTCAGGCCGCCACGTGGGCTCCCCCGAGCCAGCCTCCAAGTCTCAAGGCTCGGGCGCCCGAGCCTCCAGCCCCGCACCCGAGCCTCTCCTTCGGCGCCCGAGCCTCCAACCCCGCACCCGAGCCTCTCCTTCGGCCCCCGAGCCTCCAACCCCGCACCCGAGCCTCTGGGCGCACGTGCGTTGCACGTGCGCAGATGGAAAAATTGCACTGACACCCCTGGCATTTCATGAAATTGCAAAAATACCCCCGCTAGGGGTAAATTTCAGAAAGACCCCTCAAGTTTTTATTAATTACAGATAAGTCCTCCCAGGGACCTCTTTACAAAGAAAACTTTATTTTATTTACATTTTAGTCCCTGAAACTTCATTTTATCATATCTTTGCCATACGAACTCCGTTTTTAGCTTATAATATGTCATTTTGAAGCTAACTCCGTGCTCTATCACTTGACATAATTTGAAGATAGATCCGAGGTTATTTATTGTTAATTATCATTTGAGGATTTATTTGATCTTATGTAGGCTCTGTTGACGCTTTGTATTGATTAGCTTGAGGAAAATTTGATCTATTACAGGGGCATGTTCAAGGATGAATAATTGAGATATTCCTTGTTATTATCTATTACCCTTTGAGGATTAAATTACAGGAAAATCAGGGGCCTGAACTCCTTGAATATTATTGTTCATCTCTCATCTGCAGGATTACTTAGCTTGTGATTGATCTTATACCCCACAGTTTGGTTCTCTTATTGATACATATTTCTGGAAATTATTTGATCTGTGATATTATTTGATCTGTGATATTATTTGAGGACTAATTGATAAATTTATTTGAAGAAGAAACTTCAGAAATCATAGATCCAGTGCTTCATTCTCTCTGTTTATTTTCTTTGCATCACTTTGCATCTCCATTATTGCATTGTATATTTTTGCAACACACAAATTAATCGAGCATTAATTGATTATTTAAATTGATTCAAGACCGCACAACTAAAAATCTTCGTTCCCTATGCTCGACCTTGGTAGACTTGCCAAGTAAAAATACTCCACAACATTCAAAGATTGTGGTGTTTTGATCGACCGAAATTCGCCTCCTATACTACAATTCCTTATTTTTAAAGAGGTGGATTTCACGTTCATCAAATGGCGCCGTTGCCGGGGAACGATGAATTTTTAGGGTCTTAAATCATTTTTTTGTGATTAATTTTTGTAAGATTAATTTTTGTGTTATTTTTTTCTTTTTCTCTCTTTCTGCATTTTATTTTGCATCTCTCTCTTACTTCTGCTACTAACCGCAAATTCTCTCTTCGCAGACTACTGGAGCCCAATTTTGGATATTAATCAAGGATCTGCAAGGAAGATTGAATTTTAATTTTGTGAGAGAGAGTTAGTATAGATTTAATTTTCTGCATTATTCTCAGGGTCCCTCTCTTTGAACCCTTGTAATAATTAAGACTGAACGTTTTATGTGGTGTGTCGGGTTTGTTTCAACCCCTTCTGTGTTGTTGGGACCCGACTTGAGTGGCGTAGGACTTAGGCACATATACGCTTATTTTTCTATCATTGATTGTGCTCGTAATTTTTAGGCCACACTTTTCACTAATTAAACGCACTATAGATCGTTCAACATTAGCCAAAAAATTTCAATCAATTCTTCCCGCTAATAGAACTATCTGTTTAGGGCGTTTTCCATCTGTGCATACCATTTAGTGTAAATTTAAATTCATTGTCTTGCATCCCGCATGAAGAACATGAGGATTCACTGTAAGTCTTTCTCTTAAGCATGCATCATTGATTTACATTTGCCGGCTTTTCTGATTCCCCTTTCTCAAGTTTTACAACCTAGGATTTAAAGGAATTGGGACTGCTCGTTAGGCGTGAATCTCTATGCTCACATAAACTACAGTGATAACCCTAATCTAAAAGTGGGACTGCTAATCAAGGTGACTGTAAATAAGCTGACCTAAAATTAACCTGTGTCTGGTGGAGAGAAACCCACTCATTGTTTGTAAGGACTAGAACGCACACTTTGGATAGAGCCAAAACTGAGGAATTTCACAAAGACTATTGTTTTTAAAAACTATTAGCTACTTTTCAATGAGGGTCTCGGGTAGCCGTTTTACGGTCCGACTTCCCTTAACAGAGTGGGTGGTTTAGAGGACACCGCGGAAGGCACCGTCCTCAAGCAACACGGGTAGCCGTTTAAACAGTTTGTACTTCCACCTATACTGGCTGAGAGTAGATGCAACTAGTTGTACGAACTCGGGACAGTCTTTGAGAAATACTTCGGTACCTAACAGCTCCGTTTAATTTGCAAGATTGTCTTGTCATCAAATTAAAAGTGAAAAGATAAGCGGCCGAACCCTGACGTTCCTTCATCTGTGTTGAGTGGTGAACTTGAGAATTGTCTTGTGTTTGCTTGTGTCTGCTTCTTCGTAAGGACTCTCTCTATCCTCCTTGTCTTAGAAGTTTCATCTTTTTACTCCTCCGCTAAGGAATCTCTTACCCTTAGCAAAATCCTCTTTTAATCACAACACTTATCTCTAAATTCTTCCTCTCTGAAGGTGAATCATAATGCCTCCCAAGAAGAACTCTGGAGATGATGAGAACGACAATGACCCTATCCCGACACTCTTGGCTAGGATAACAGCCACTGAACAAACCAATGAACTACTTAGGACGTAGTTGGCAATAATACAACAAGGCGAGGCTGCTATGGAAGACACGTATCTCCCGGAATTAGAAGACTATAATTGGTTGAGAACGGACCCCCCTGAGGATGCGTTCGAACACAAACCGCATTTCCTTGCACTGTTGCCAAAGTTCGAAGGAAATAATCATGAAGAACCATATATCTTCCTCCGCGACTTCGAGTTAGTCTGTGCTAACCTCTGCCACCCTAGGGTTAGCCAAGACTACATAAGGTTGAGAGTTGTTCCCTTCGCCTTGACTGATAAGGCGACTTACTGGCTGAAAAATCTAGGGGGAATAGTCACTACATGGGTCACATTCAAGACTCTGTTTTTAAAGAAATTCTACCCAGTTAGTAAAATTAATCAAATGAGGATAAAGCTCACGAGTTTCACCCAACACCCGAATGAACCATTTCATGAAACCTGGGAAAGATTCACAGACTTAGTACAGAAATGCCCAGGTGATGAATCCACATTTCATCATCTTTATTCTATCATTTTGGCATCAAAAACCCTAGCAAATGCTTATAAATAGCCTTAAATATAGCATCTTAGCATTCATGCATGTACATCCCATTAGTGTACAAAATACTGTAATTAAAGCCAAAATTATAGAATAAAGAAAAGAAAAGAAAAATAATAAAATATTGTAAATATTTTATGACCCGAAACCCCGAGACCTAGCCATCTTGATGAATAGGTCGACAAGGAATAAAGTAGGGGGAGATAAGGGCCAAAATACCAATAAAAATATCTTTCATTTCATTCATTCTTTATTCATTTTGGGACCTATTTTTGGTTCCGCTTTTTATACCTCAAATAAAGAAACTTTGTACATGAAGGTTGTAGATAATTTAATAAAAAAATACAAAATTGATTTCACTAAAAAATAATGTACAAATAAAAAGTTATGGTCTGAATAAGATTCCATAACTCCAACTTCCCAGACCCGTATCTTGCACATAAAAACTCGAAATGTACCAAACTCACCTTTAATTGTATATAGCATAAAATAATCTAATTAATGGAGGTGGTTTCGTATTTTTCGAAATTACGATTTGAAAGTTGAGTTTTGGACCATTGTAGTATACTTGTACAGATTAAAATATTTAATTTATTCTTTATTCATTATTTTTATAGGTTTATATTTTTATAATTTTGTAAATATTATTTATAATAAATTTGTACATTAAAATCAGAATAAAAACTCAAAGAAAACTCAAAATAAAAATACATGTAAATAATATACATAGGTATAATACATATATCTGTACCTATAGAATTCATAATTTTATTTTATTAATTGTACAAAACACATCAGAAAAATAAAATAAAAATATAATTACATGTATAAAAGTATGTTATAATTTTATAAAATAATAAAAAAATTAAAGAAATTAAAATCACAAAAAAATAAAATACTAAAATATACAGGTAAAATACCTATGTAGGCTATAAAAAGCAACTTGTAAAAATATACTCCATAAAAATAATTAAAAATCAGAATAAAATACTACATAAAATAATAAATATTTTTTTATTTAATAACCTAAATTTAGTTCGTTTATCTTCTATTTTTAATTGAGTTAATAAAACCATTTTTACAGGTTTTTCCTGGTTGGTCCACGTGGACCAACCAGGAGGCTCTGACAGTTGACCTCGGTCGGGTCAACTATCTGAGCCAGCTCTTGTTCCGTGTTAGAGTAGGTTTTGACCCGAGTTCATCCATTTTTCGAGAACGCTCCTTTCGTCTATTCGCATGGGTGTCTTCTGCAACATTGCTCCTCGAAGATCCACCTATCACGCCGGGGGTTATTTTCGGGCATCGGATCAACGTTTCGCCCATTGAGTCTCGATCTTTGAACCCTGGCCACCATCCTTCAAAACACCCCCTTCCATCTTCCATTTGTTTTTGAACCGGCTTTGGGAGCCAAAAGCCTCCAGGTGAGGGTCGAGGGTTGATCTCTGGTGACAGGAGAGTCCTCCCCCATCTCAGGCAAGGTGCGGCGAAGCACCTAACGCCGAGTTCCATCATCTCCGGCCACCTCCTGGCCGTGAGGTTCCAACCTCGGGTCTATTGCTCTTGAGGTCTTTATTCTTCATTTTTCTTGCGTATTTTAACTCCTGGTAGCTGTAGCTTCGTTTCCCGCCATCTATTTTGCCTCTCACCCATCGAATCATCCAATCCACTCCCTCGTCGGCGCTTGCTCCGGCGAACCACCATCGTCTACACCCAAATCCCCCAAACGTCTCCAACAATAGCCATGACTCCTTCCAGTTTGTGCTGCTGTGTTCCTCTTCTCTCGCAGGACCTGAAGGAGGCATCTGAGCCTCGGGAGCATCTTCTTCGAGCTCCAGGCGAAGCCTTCTTGCTCCGACCACGCCAAGGAGATTCCGGCCACCATCAGCCATTTTGCTACCTCCAAATGCTAGAGGGTTTCGCCAGCAACGTCACGAGACTTATTGAAGCTCTATCAAACGAGTCACGCGCTTGGATTTGACGACCGAAGCTCGCTCCAGCAGTTGTTCTTCGTCGTACCTTCATCACCGTTGGATCTGCGTCATGCGCCAGTTGCGATAACCACCGTTCATCCACGCCTAAAGTTTCACCGTTGATCGCCGCTGAAGCCTTCATCTGAACCCTTCCTCAACGCACATGTTATCAATCGTCCGATCAATCAACCTCATCTTAATCTCAGCCATTGGACGAAGCGGCATCGCGCCCCGTGAACACGACACGTGGCGTAAGTGGCACTTCATCAGCCGTGCGATCAGAGTGCCTGGGTATTTTGCTATTCAACCCTTGCGGAATTTTGTAGTTTTTGATCAGCACTGAATCATTCTTCTGCCGTTGAAATATTTTTGTATAATTTGCAAGAAACCCCCTCGACCTTTGTAGTTTTCCATTTTGACCCCCAACCAAGTCACGTGCTGCGTGCACGTGCATGTGGCCATTTTGCAGAGGGGCCCTGGTTTATTTTTGTATTTGTCTTTAGTCTACGAACATTCATCTGCAGTATTATAGTTTTGGACATTTTACAACGCAACCCTGGATATTTTGTATTATTGCTTTTCAATCCTCACGAGGCGCGTGCCAGTCTCGCACCCTGGTGGGATTTTTACAGAGAAGCCCTTGCAGCTTCGGCTATTGGTTTTTGGCCCAGAAGATATTTTATTCAGTCCAAACTTTGTGTGAAAATTGCAAGAGTGTCCCTGGAGTTTTGTAAATTTGCAAAATAGTCCCTGCCAGCCTCGATATTTTTGCTTGCTTAATCTATTTATTTAAGGCATCATTTTGTCTCAAAAAATTCCACAAAAATCAAGTTAAGCTCCTGTTCACTTGCACTTTCACGCCATATTTTTGCATTACATTTTTATTGCATTTTCATATTTATTAAAAATCAAAAACATGCATTTATTTCACTGTTTGCATTAGAAAATCCATAAAAATTATAAAAACATTTTGAAAATTTCCAAAAAAAATATATTTTGTGTGTTTTGTCATCTACTAGTGTCGGTCCAAAAACCACTAAAAATTGCAAAAGAAAAACCTTAAAAATTCGAAAATACACAAAAACTTCAAAAAAATATATAAAATCATAGAAAAATCAGAAAAATAGAAACTAGTCATGTAGGTTCTATACTTTATTCTCTTTATTTTAAAACTGATTTGGGAAAATTTTGAGATCATTTGATATTTTTCCTTCCCATTTTAGTTTCAGCCAGGTTGTTGATTCACTGCTTGCTTTATTTCAGTATTTAAAAATACCAAAAATATTTTGAAAAATATCCAAAAATCACAAAACAGTAGAAAAGTTAAAAAAGACCAAAAATATTTTATTCCCTGATTTTTGCCTATTTTTACCTATTTTTATATATCTTATCCTCTCTTGCCCTATATTATATATATATTCCTATATTGAAAAAGAAAAGATAAAAATATAAAAATATAAAAAGAAAAATACAAAATCAGTAAAAAAATCAAAATACAAAATTAAAAATTAAAAATTAAAAATTTAAAAATTTAAAAATTTAAAAATTTAAAACCCACAAAAATATTTGCATTGCGTAGTGTAGACATCACTCACATTCACTCGCACACATTTGTTTGATCTGCCATGTTTGCTCCCTGTGCTCGAACTCTCTGCATACTTGCTTGCTATACATCTTTTATGCAGAGTTAAAAATAAATTTAACTCCACATTTATTTCTTATTGCTTGGTCTATAGTGTGGGTTAATTGTTGATTAAATACAGTTTATTGTTGGTCACCGCAGCGACCTCGGTTGTCTCCGCCTTGTGTGAGACATACTATTTAGACCTTCGATAAATTGTGTTTATCAAATGGCGCCGTTGTCGGGGAGCAACAGCACGTAGATCATCTTAGTGCTTGTGTTGTGATTATTTGTCTACCTTTGCGGCTTTTATTTCTGCTCACTTTTGATATATCCTTTGAATTGTCTAACCACCTTCTTGTTTGACTTTGTGCGAGGTACGCGGATCGAGGGAGGCTCTCTTTTCTAGGAGCGCTCGTGCACCTACGTGAGGCGGCTTTGGCTTCGCACCAAGGCAGACTTGGAGGGATTTTTGAAGACAATTCCCGAGCATTTTATTTTATCGCATTTATTGGTGTAATTTATTGTGAGAGAGAGACTCTATTTATTATATTAATACAGGTGCATTAGGACGTTGGACTTTCGGGCCCAACTTCCAAGTGTTTGTTCACTTGAGGGCTCACCACGACTTTTCATCGGTTTTCATCGCCTTTTCTTACTTTGTTTTCCGATTTTGTTTTCTTTACGTTGTGTGATTGAGCACCTAGTTTTAGGATTGCTTGCGATAGACTAAGGCCAAACACCTAATATCTTTGCCTGTGCCTATAGTCGCGTTTGGACTCAGTCAAATTTTAAACAGTCGTTTCATCATCTTAGATCCGCGCGCCGTGAGCCCATCCCATCAAGCGCTACTCCTGAACTCGATGTGTCGAGAAGAGGAGGGGTGAGTCTGGACCGGACTTTTTGGATTGAAGATCGGTGATCGACTTGTGGTTCTTCACGATAATAGCAATTTCTGAAACTTAGGGCGATTTCATCGGCTTGCATTTGCATATAGATAGGTTTCAATTCTGCTGAGCATCCTTGCATGTAGAGTGCTGGAGGCAAGGTGAGCATTTACGATTTAGCACTCATCATTGTTTGTCGCTTGCATCGCTTTTCTGACTGTCTACCTCTGATTTTGATCACCTAGGTGCTAAGTAGAATTGACTCCCCGTTAGGCTCGTGCATTTTTATTAAAAAATCCAAAAAAGTGATAATTAATAAAATTGGGACTGCTAATATTACTTGACCCTAAAAAAGGATCAAAAAAGAAAATATTGTCTTGGGGCGAGTAATCCCCTCATTGTCTTCGCTTTTACTTGCTCGCGCACACGCTAAGGATTAGTGCCCAAATCCCATTGAACCCCTAAGTGTTTGTGCAACTTCTTGACTTCTCACCTAAACTCTAAAACAGACAAGATAAAAAGACCGAATTTTCGATCTCTACCGAGTCGAGTAGGTGAATTGAGGGTTTGTTTCGCGAGTTTGCTTGTGGTTGTTTGTGTGCATTATAGATCATCTTTGCGCAATTGCGCCTTTCTCCACACATCTCTTGACTTGACCGTCGTGTTCTCCCGATCATTTTTTTTCTTGTTTCGAGATGGATCCCTGGAGCGATTTTTATCCGGATTTTGCGGATTCCTCGTACCCTCCAGCCGGTCCACCTCCCTTTTATCAGGAGGACCCTCCTCCTACTCTTTCTGATTTTTGTACATATCCGCCTCAACCATAGTATCAGACCTAAGACTTCTACCCAATTCCACCTCCACCCATATATTATCCACCTCCACCTTCACATCCACCCGAGTCTGAACTGGTGGAGTCACCTCCCTCGATCTCTATGAGTGATATCTTGAATCGGATGACAAAGCGCATTGATTTGATGAATGATGATATTGCTTTCTTGAGGAAAAATAAGATTAATGCTCCTTTTGTCGGGGATACGGCTTCACTTGTAGGTGATCATGGGAGCTTGCAATCACCAAAAAAACAAAAAAATGAGAAAAATATAAAAATCCAAAAAGAGTTCAGAAGACACTTGGTCGATTCATACTGTGAGGAGAGAGTCCATTTACCAGAGCCCTTGACCACACATCCATTCATGCTTAGTCCAACCTTTGACCCCGAGGATGCCGCTGTACAGACTGCTCTTGGCATGCCTCGTGTATATGCTGATTCTGACTTCCTCCCTTGTATGGAGGAAATCCAAAAATTCAAAAAAATATTATCTGAACTCGAAGTGGTGGCTACTATTCATGAGATTATCCGTGCCCCACTTCAGCAGGCCATGACCCAATTATCTGCTCCTCTTCCCAAGAAGAGAAAGCGGAGGAGCAGATCTGAGCGTCACATTCTGACCATGGCCACTGCCCACGCCATCACACACCGTCCCATTCCCAGAAAGAAGAAAGCAGCTACTCCTTTCATCACTTGCACCATCTCTGAGCATACATGTGATCACACTCTCCTAGACGGCGGTGCGTCTATTAGCATATTACTCTTCTCGCTTGTACAGTCTCTTCACTTAGGGCCTCTAAAGAAAACTAGGATGATCGTTCAGTTTACTGATGGATCTATTAAGAGGTCGAAGGGTATCCTTGAAAACGCTGTTATTTCTATTCAGGGCACGAGCTACCATCTTGATTTTGTCATGTTGCCCATGGAGACCTCCACAGGGGAGCCATCTCCAATCATCTTGGGACGACCATTCCTCGCCTCTACGAGGGTCGTTATTGACTACGGATCAGGAGAGATTCGCTTCCATCCTGTTGACGAGAGCGAAGTGTTGATCACCACACCTACAGTTGACCAGAGACCTGCATCTGACACACCTTCACCGATCTTAGCTGACTCCAAGGCCTGTGACCGATCTGATATCCCCTGAAAGGGGAGGAAATCGGAAAGCATGGATCTTAAGTTTCCTCCTCCTGGTGTGTGGCGATGTGTTGATGAGATCCAAAGTATTTATGTGATTGAACCTTTTGAGCGGAGGGCAGATACCAAGACTAGACAGGACGGACCTGGTTTGAACACTTCTACTGATAAGTCCATTCTTGGTCACTCACAAGTAAATATGATTGAGGACGTTTATGATGTTGCCCATTATTTTGAGAGACCTCATAAGGAAACAAATGACCTAGGTAAGACTAGACAGTACGGACCTGGTTTGACTACTTTCCACTGATAAGTCCATTACTGGTCCTTCACAAGTAAAGATGATTGAGGTCGGTTATGATGTTGCCATTTATTTCGATAGATTTAGGCCTCTTGAAGGCAATGATTCAGGTGAGACTCTTGAGGACGATCTGAGTTCGTATACTTCCACTAATGATTTCATTCCTTTTGATTTTGACCTAGACGAGCCCTCGCAGGACGACTCTGATTACACTTCTTCCGAGGATGATGAGTTTGTCCCATTTCACTTTGATATCTGTGAGACTTCCAAGGCCGGACCTAGCCGTACTTCTTCCACTCACCAGTCTGTGCCTTCACACCATAGGACCACCAAGGGAGGACCTACCCATACTGCTTCCATTGATCAGTTCGTCCCTTTCCGATTTGACTCCACTAAGGGCCATCACCGTGTCGACCCTGATCGGCTTCCGTCCACTGTGGACCCCGATGTCGACATACACCACACTAGATCTATCCCTCAGCGGTCTCGCAAGAAGGTCAGCTTTCAACCTTCTTGATCTTGTGTATATCCATATCTGTTGTATATTCATGTGTTTACCTATGTCTCTCTCCCGTATTGCTCATCCACCCATTCTCGTGTTTGCCTTGCTTAGGACGTACTTTGTCCTAAGTATAGGGGGTGGACGAGCTGAGTGTTCATCGTTACGTTTCATCACTCCTGTTGTTGCATATACTTAGGGATTCTTTTACCCTAAGTATAGGGGGGCGATGCGTATATTCTTCTCTATCTTCTTCCATCTGTTGATATCTTTTCCTCTTTTCTTCTTTTCTTCTTTTCCTTTTCTATCTCCTGTATTACCAAAAAGGTGTTGCCCCTTATAGACAGTTTTCTATACTTAGGACGTGCTTTGTCCTAAGTATAGGGGGTGTGCACCCCGAGTGATCTTCTATTCTTTGATCCTCTCCATTGTCTCCTCTTCTTGTCTATACTTAGGGATATCTTACCCTAAGTATAGGGGGAGACAATCTGAGTACGATCTGTTCATTCCCACCCTTGACCCTCCCTGCTTTGTGTACAGTCTGCTATACTGAGGATTATTTGATCCTAAGTATAGGGGGGACAGTCGACTTCTCATTGGTTTATTCATTCATCTCTTATTCCTTTATTCTTTAGACTTTTCTATACTTAGTACGAGTAATATCTTCTCTTTTCTCTCCGATCTATGAGGACATAGCTCAAGCTAAGTATAGTGGGGTCGTATATACTGTGTATATACTTTAGCCATAACTCGTACTTTCGTAATTCCTTAATAAATATGGCTAATAATTCATTAAAAACCCTAATAAAAAGATGTGATTATTCCTCAAATGCTTTGTGTATTTACTGATTAATAAATCAGGTGAAAATATTTTTTGCAAAATGCTTGAAAAATAATTTAAAAATCTTTGTGAAAAATCTTTTGAAAACTATTTGTAAAACATTTTGTTACATGTTTTCAACCTTTGTAAAAACAGTTTGATTGTAAAAATCTATTTTCTTTGTGTGAAATAAAATGTTTGAAAAATGATTTGCAAATGGTTTGAAAAATGGTTGTAAAAGTATTTGAAAAATCTATACATACTGTTTGGAAAACCTTTGCAAAATGATTTTCAAATGTGTGTACATGTTTATAAAGATGTTTGTAAAATTATTTTGGACTATAGTTTTCAAACTTGATTGGAAAACTTGTGTCAAATAAGTTTGAGGAATATATACATCACACCAAAATCCATTATATGTATATATGAATAAAACTGAGCACTTACCCTGTAAAGTCTTAAAATCCACTTCTGGTAGATATAAGAAGCACTCCCGTGTACATAGTTTTCACCTAACTTTTAGCCAAAAACTTTTTGTTTTCAAAAATCCCAAAAACATTTGCAAAATTAAAATCCAAAGACACTTGAAAAATCTTTTTGAAAAATACAAAAAAATGCATATGCACCATCATCATCATCTTTTCAAAAATCCATAAAAAGTTCAAAATTTTGAAAATTGCATCACAAAAATATTTTCTGCATAGCATTGCATAGCATGAGCATTTTTCGGATTGAGTTTGATAGTTGAACAAGTCTAAGTAAAATCCGGAGATTGGAGCTTGATTGGACCTTAAAATCTACCTAATAACAGGAACCTTATAGGAACTGGGTTTGAGGTACTTCAGGTCTAGTTGACTTAATCCTTTGAGGATTACAGTACTTGGTTCAATGGATTCTTGACTGCCTAAGTAGAGTATTTCGGAGCACACACACGACTCTTGTTGATAATGACCTAACTTAGACACCTGCACCTTTCACATGGCTCAACTCGGAGTGGTGAGGGGGTTGGATTTGCCGGTATGAGACGCACACAGGTGGAAACACTTGTCCTCCTCTAGGGAGGGAAGTGCACCCCAACCCGTCCAGTAATGATGAGTTTCAAGGATAGGAGAGTGTGGGTTGCAATAAAGCTTCAAAAGAGGGATAGTCTACTGGCTCAAGAGGAAAAACTCCTTATGTAAATGCTGCTGTGCATAGTATTCAAAAAAATGCAAAAGCAAAAACTCCAAAAAAGTGGACAGGCTTGTACAAAAATAAAAATGTCTGCCGGAGTGTACATATGTTGTAAAGTCAAATAAGCAAGCTTGAGCTTCAAAGTCAAATCATGTGAGCCTGCAGCTAGATGACTTGACTACACTGGACTTGCATCCTAGGATAGGTATCTACACTGGCTACCATCCATTCTTCTCTTCACCCCCTCCTCTTGGGCTGATTGCCACTTGAACTTAGAAGGGAATACCCTGCTCCTTGAGGGATGAGCTGTTGGACTGGGAATCATTGGGTTGTCATATCGGAGAAGTCGGTCTCTTTGTCATTTCTAGTTGGGGAGAGCCACCATCACTTACACTGTACGAGTCAGATTCACAGTCTTAAGAGTTTGCGTATGAGTTGAAATATTTCTGACCTGGCTATTGAGGAGACTTGAGCAGAGTTTTGGGATACTCAGGGGCTGTTGGATTTCAAATCTAGTTCTCATTACGGTTCCGCCCGCACTAAAATTCCAAAGGTCCGACTTAAGCTCCAAACTTTGATTTTGCGAAGACAAGTTTGACCATTAAACTAAATCCAAGTTCTTCTTTTTCTTTTCTTTCTTTTTCTTTTTGCACTTATTGCATAAGTGTTTGCTAGGGACTAGCAAAGTATAGGGGGATGATGAATCCACATTTCATCATCTTTATTCTATCATTTTGGCATAAAAAACCCTAGCAAATGCCTATAAATAGCCTTAAATATAGCATCTTAGCATTCATGCATGTGCATCCCATTAGTGTATAAAATACTGTAATTAAAGCCAAAATTATAGAATAAAGAAAAGAAAAGAAAAAGAATAAAATATTGTAAGTATTTTATGACTCGAAACCCCGAGACCTAGGCATCTTGATGAATAGGTCGACAAGGAATAAAGTAGGGGGAGATAAGGGCCAAAATACCAATAAAAACACCTTTCATTTCATTCATTCTTTATTCATTTTGGGACCTATTTTTGGTTCCGCTTTTTATACCTCAAATAAAGAAACTTTGTACATGAAAGTTGTAGATAATTTAATAAATAAAAATACAAAATTGATTTCACTAAAAAATAATGTACAAATAAAAAGTTATGGTCTGAATAAGATTCCAGAACTCCAACTTCCCAGACCCGTATCTTGCACATAAAAACTCGAAATGTACCAAACTCACCTTTAATTGTATATAGCATAAAATAATATATTTAATGGAGGTGGTTTCGTATTTTTCAGAATTATGGTTTGAAAGATGAGTTTTGGACCATTGTAGTATACTTGTACAAATTAAAATATTCAATTTATTCTTTGTTCATTATTTTTATAATTTTATATTTTTATAATTTTGTAAATATTATTTATAATAAATTTGTACATTTTAATCAGAATAAAAACTCAAAGAAAACTCAAAATAAAAATACATGCAAATAATATACATAAGTATAATACATATATCTATACCTATAAAATTCATACTTTTATTTTATTAATTGTACAAAACAATCAGAAAAATAAAATAAAAATATAATTACATGTATAAAAGTATGTTATAATTTTATAAAATAATAAACAAAATTAAAGAAATTAAAATCACAAAATAAAAATAAAATACTAAAATATACAAGTAAAATACCTATATAGGCTATAAAAAGCAACTTGGAAAAATATACTCCATAAAAATAATTAAAAATCAGAATAAAATACTACATAAAATAATAAATATTTTTTATTTAATAACCTAAATTTAATTTGTTTATCTTCTATTTTTAATTGAGTTAATAAAACCTTTTTTACAGGTTTTTCTTGGTTGGTCCACGTGGACCAACCAGGAGGCTCTCACAGTTGACCTCGAGTCAACTGTCTGAGCCAGCTCCTGTTCCGTGTCAAAGTAGGTTTTGACCCAAGTTCATCCATTTTTCAAGAATGCTCCTTTCATCTATTCGCATGGGTGTCTTCTGCAACATTGCTCCTCGAAGATCCACCTATCACGCTGGGGGTTATTTTCGGGCATCGGATCAACGTTTCGCCCGTTGCGTCTCGATCTTTGAACCCTGGCCACCATCCTTCAAAACACCCCCTTCCACATTCCATTTGTTTTTGAACCGGCTTTGGGAGCCAAAAGCCTCCTGGTGAGGGTCGAGGGTTGATCTCTGGTGACAGGAGAGTCCTCCCTCATCTCAGGCGTGGTACGGCGAAGCACCTAACGCCGAGTTCCATCATCTCCGGCCACCTCCTGGCCGTGAGGTTCCAACCTCGGGTCTACTGCTCTTGAGGTCTTTATTCTTCATTTTTCTTGCGTATTTTAACTCCCGGTAGCTGTAGCTTTGTTTCCCCGCCATCCATTTTGCCTCTCACCCATCGAATCATCCAATCCACTCCCTCGTCGGTGCTTGCTCCGGCGAACCACCATCGTCTACACCCAAATCCCCCAAATGTCTCCAATAATAGCCAGGACTCCTACCCGTTTGTGCTGCTGTGTTCCTCTTCTCTCGCAGGACCTGAAGGAGGCATCTGAGCCTCGGAGCATCTTCTTCGAGCTCCAGGCGAAGCCTTCTTGCTCCGACCACGCCAAGGAGATTCCGGCCACCATCAGCCATTTTGCTACCTCCAAACGCTAGAGGGTTTCGCCAACAACATCACGAGACTTATTGGAGCTCTATCCAACGACTCACGCGCTTGGATTTGACGATCGAAGCTCGCTCCAGCAGCTGTTCTTCGTCGTACCTTCATCACCGTTAGATCTGTGTCATGCGCCAGTTGCGATCACCACCGTTCATCCACGCCTAAAGTTTCACCGTTGATCGCTGCTGAAGCCTTCATCTGAACCCTTTCTCAGCGCACACGTTTTCAGCCGTCTGATCAATCAACCTCGTCTTAATCTCAGCCATTGGACGAAGCGGCATCGCGCCCTGTGCACACGACACGTGGCGTAAGTGGCACTTCATCAGCCGTGCTATCAGAGCGCCTGGGTATTTTGCTATTCAACCCTTGCGGAATTTTGTAGTTTTTGATCAGCACTGAATCATTCTTATGCCGTTGAAATTTTCTGTATAATTTGCAAGAACCCCCCCCCCCCCCCCGACTAGGGATGCAAACGGATATAGATATATCCATATCCAATCCGTCACTGTATCCGTTTTATACAGATTTTGACATCCATATCCGTATCCGTTTTTAAATGGATACAGATATGGATATCGTTTTGATATCCGCAAACATCCGTATCCATATATCCGTTTTAGTATATAAATATAGTCGTAGATTTATTTTTAACCATATATAACATAACTCTCTACCTCCTTTTACCATATTTATATACTTTTTATGATACAAACACATTTAGTAAACTAATATCATGTGTTTTCCATCCAATTCTTATATATTTAAGTCGATTCTATAGAGTATTTCTAACATTACTCGTGTGTGATCAATATCCGTTTTACATCCGTATTCGTTTTCTAAGGATATGGTAAGATAGTTTTAATATCCGTCAATATCCGTATCCGCATCCGTATTCGTATTGAAAAATGGATAAGGATATGGTAATACCTATATCCGTATCCGTATCCGACCGTTTGCATCCCTACCCCCGACCTTTGTAGTTTTCCATTTTGACCCCCGGCCAAGTCACGTGCTGCGTGCACGTGCATGTGGCCATTTTGTAGAGGGGCCCTGGTTTATTTTTGTATTTGTCTTTAGTCTACGAACATTCATCTGTAGTATTATAGTTTTGGACATTTTACAACGCAGCCCCGGATATTTTATATTATTGCTTTTCAATCCTCACCAAGCGCATGCTAGTCACGTGCCCTGGTGGGATTTTTACAGAAAAGCCCTTGTAGCTCCGGCTATTGGTTTTTGTCCCAAAAGATATTTTATTCAATCCAAAGTTTGTGTAAAAATTGCAAGAGTGTCCCTGGAGTTTTGTCAATTTGCAAAATAGTCCCTGTCAGCCTTGATATTTTTGCTTGCTTGATCTATTTATTTAAGGCATCATTTTGTCTCGAAAAATTCCACAAAAATCAAGTTAAGCTCCTGTTCACTTGCACTTTCATGTCATATTTTTGCATTGCATTTTTATTGCATTTTCATATTTATTAAAAATCAAAAACATGCATTTATTTCACTGTTTGCATTAGAAAATCCATAAAAATTATAAATGAAAAATTCCAAAAAAATTATATTTTGTGTGTTTTGTCATCTACTAGTGTCAGTTAAAAAACCACAAAAAATTGCAAAATAAAAACCTTAAAAATTCGAAAATACACAAAAACTTCAAAAAAATATATATAAAATCATAGAAAAATCAGAAAAATAGAAACTCAAGTCCTGTAGGTTCTATACTTTATTCTCTTTGTTTTAAAACTGATTTGGGAAAATTTTGAGATCATTTGATATTTTTCCTTCCCATTTTAGTTTCAGCCTGGTTGTTGATTCACTGTTTGCTTTATTTCAGTATTTAAAAATACCAAAAATATTTTGAAAAATATCCAAAAATCACAAAAAATAGTAGAAAAGTTAAAAAAGACCAAAAATATTTTATTCCCTGATTTTTGCCTATTTTTACCTATTTTTATATATCTTATCCTCTCTTGCCCTATATTATATATATATTCCTATATTGAAAAAGAAAAGATAAAAATAGAAAAATATAAAAAGAAAAATACAAAATCAGTAAAAAGAAAATCAAAATTAAAAATTAAAAATTAAAAATAAAAAATATATAAAAATTTAAAACCCACAAAAATATTTGCATTGCATAGTGTAGACATCACTCGCATTCACTCGCACACATTTGTTTGATCTGCCCTGTTTGCTCCCTGTGTTCGAACTCTCTGCATACTTGCTTGCTATACATCTTTTGTGCAGAGTTAAAAATAAATTTTAACTCCACATTTATTTCTTATTGCTTGATCTATAGTGTGGGTTAATTGTTGATTAAATACAGTTTATTGTTGGTCACCGCAGCGACCTCGGTTGTCTCCGCCTTGTGTGAGACATACTATTTAGACCTTCGATAAATTGTGTTTATAACCAGGACACGGGGTAAGTAAAATGATGCTGGTCCAAAGTCTTGTGAGCGGGTTGAACCCTGAGACTCAAGGGTTGGTTAGTGCATCCTGCTGAGGAAGGTACATGGGGCGCCACGAGGACACCGTCTACAAGGTGTTCGAAAGACTCGCTTAATCTAGTCGTGCACAAACCACTAGCTGTGCTTACATAGCCGGCTCCAAAAAGATGGTGAATAATCTGACAACCGACCACAATGCTGATATGGGAATAATAGCTGATAAGCTAACTATGGTTGAGCAGATTTATAAAAAGGTGGATGAGATCCATAAATCATCTGATATGGAGCAATTAGCTAAATTGCCTAACCAAATGGAGGAATTGGCTGACAAGGTATCAAATATTGCACTCCCCGCACCCATACACCAAATTCACTACATTCAAGGTCAAGGGGTAGGGCAACGTAGCCATTGGGGTGGAGACCAGGTCTTGTCCTCTCAAACTGATGAAACCTCCGCTCAGACTGATTTTGAGGAACTTCCACAGGTCATGGAGATAAACGGAGTCTGGTATAATTTGGAACCGGTCAATCGCTTAGGCCAAAACTCTACTCCAAACCCTCGTCCACCGCAAGCCCAGCCCACCTACCACCCTCAACTGCAGCAGAGGCAGCAATACCGCACTGGTTATCAAAACCCGCAACCTCAGCCACAACAGAACCAACGCCAAAGCCAACAAGGGCAATATCAGCGACCTCAGGCCAGGCAGGGCCAAGGGTCCTCCTCTTCTGCTATCTCTCCAGAACTCCAGCGAGTGCTGGATGAGCTTCATGATACGAGAGTCGACATAAATCGACTCTCTCGTTGGAGAGATGAGGTGACTGCACCCCAGACCGTGATTCCAGCTCAAGTCCAGGCTAACCCAAATAGCCTTGGACACAATCAGGTATTAATCTCTGACTATTCCGTACCTTAGCTTAAGCCCTCCTCAAATAATAACTCTTATCATATCTCTCTTAGGAGCGGAAGGACCGTAACCATGCCTAATCGAGCGAAGGAACACGAAGACATAGCTCCAGTATCCACCAATTCACACAACCCTGGGGGAATTGACAAATGAAGACAGGAGGAGAAAGAACAAATCCCACCCACACCACCCTGATATAATGGAGAATCTGAGTCTGAGTCAGACAGAGAAATGCCACCAACACACCAGCCACATCTGCCTGCAAATTTCCCTGTTTTTAGTCCGAGTCTGAGTCCTGTAAGAAATTTTTCATTCAATAAAAGCGATGCTGTTGATCACAACAAATCCATTCCTTTCCCCCGTGCTCTTACGGCAGGAAAGAAGAAAAACATAAAAAACCAAAAAAATGATGAAGAGATGGCCCGCATCTGTAAGGAAAATATTAAGGTCACTCTATCCTTAGACGAGATGATAGAAAGAGACTCGACTTTTCGAAAATACCTTAAGGTGAGATGCACACCAACAAGGGCCAGCAAACAGACTCCTAGCCGAACAAAGAAACACATACTCTCAGTAGCCACATCTCGTCTTATAAAAAATGAGCTGCCAAGGAAGAAAAGAGACATGGGTGCTCACTTTGTCACTAGCTATATCAAGGAAATCAAGTTTGCAAGAACATTGTTAGACAATGGATCATCCATCAATCTCATGCCCACAACCCTATATGAGCATCTAAATCTAGGTCCTCTTAAGCAATCTGTAGACGTACTTCAATTCGCAGACACATCAACTAAGCGACCTAGGGGCGAGATTCGAAACGTTGTCATCAACATAGAGGGACAAAACTACCCAGTGGATTTTATAATTCTTGACATGGATGTCCCTAGAAATTGGAAAGATTCCCAGATGATACTAGGGCGACCCTTCCTTAGGACCGCAGGAGCTATATTTGATTACACATCCGGGAGAATCCAATTTGGAAAAGTTGAACTTAAAATGCATCAAACTAGGTTCCAAAGACCTGACACTGAGGAGCACCGAGTCTGAAAAATCAGAAATTGAGACTAAAATTACTGAAGCAACAGTTGGGCCCTGGAGACAAAACCCAACCACTATGATAGAATCAACCTCATCTGGAGAGGAAATTGTTGATGATTTAGTCTGCCAGCTCATTCATGCATCGACCTACACTCTAGGAGACTCAGAGGCCCCTCTGGACCTGTCAGTCCATTCTCCTTATGGACAATCCTTGAGGAAAGTACTCAGATCGGATGCGACGATTGCCACACCTTATTCCATCATTAGCGATTCGATCCCTGATACAACCACGATGGTGGCCAACATTGATACACTACAAGTGTCCACATCACAACAACAAACATCACTGACAGGACCAGATTCGAGAAACATCATTGACCTTCCTGAATTCAAACCATTGCCCCCTACACTTAAGTATGCCTTCCTTGCAGGAAAAAGGGACAATTTTCGGTCATTATCAGTTCACACCTGCCGAAGAGCAGGAGATCCGCCTGCTTAATGTTTTGGAGAAAAACTGCAAGGCTATAGGCTGGAGATTGTCTGATCTCCCATGGATAAACCCAGCCCTATGCTCACACCATATTTACCTGGAAGATAATGCTAAACCCTCCCGTGAATGCCAATGTAGATTGAATCCAAACTTACGGGAAGTGGTCAAGACTGAGATCGAAAAATGGTGTAAAGCTGGGTTCATATATCCCATCTCCGACTCCAAATGGGTGTCACCTTTGCATGTAGTCCCGAAAAAGTCGAGACTTTAGATTATCACCAATGAGGAGGGAGAGGAGATCACGACACGGGTACCTACGTCGTGGCGTGTCTGTGTGGATTACAGGCGCCTGAATGCCGCAACAAAGAAGGATCACTTTCCACTGCCTTTTATTGATCAAATCTTGGAGAGATTGGCAGCAAGAGAATACTTCTGTTTCTTAGACGGGTACTCGGGCTACAATCAGGTGGCCATCGCCCCCGAGGACCAGGAAAAGACCACTTTTACATGTCCTTTCGGCACATACGCATTCAAGCGAATGCCTTTTAGGCTTTGCAATGCCCCCGACACCTTTCAGCGATGCATGATTGCGATTTTTGCCGACATGGTTGGGGATTTCATAGAAGTCTTCATGGATGACTTCTCGTTCCATGGTGATTCTTTCGATGATTGTCTAGCGCACTTGGATCGAGTCCTCCAAAAGTGTAGGGAAGTGAATCTTGTGCTCTCTTGGGAAAAAAGCCATTTCATGGTGAAAGAGGGTATTGTATTGGGGCATGTCATCTCGAAGAAGGGATTGGAGGTTGACCCTGCCAAAGTTGATGTGATTAAAAAGCTTGAGCCACCTACAAATGTGAAACAAGTACGGTCTTTTCTAGGGCATGTCGGATTTTACAGAAGATTTATCAAAGATTTTTTAAAAATTGCCTGACCGCTAACTGACCTTCTTGGAAAAGACACCGAATTCATGGTAGATCATAAATGTCTAGAAGACTTCGAATTACTCAAGAGAAGGATCATTGAGACTCCCGTCCTTCAAGCCCCCGACTGGTCTCTTCCCTTCGAGATCATGACAGACGCATCCGATTTTGTTGTAGGGGCCGTATTAGGACAACGAAAAGATGGAATTCCGTACGCTATTCACTACGCAAGAAAAGTTTTAGACCCTGCTCAGAAAAATTACACTGTAGAAATGCTTGTTGTGGTTTTTGCCTTGGAAAAATTTCGATCAATACTTCTAGGATCAAAGGTGACAGTTTACACAGACCACTCTGCCATTCGCTATTTAATGGCCAAAAAGGACGTAAAAGTACGACTTCTGAGATGGATTCTACTGCTTCAAGAATTTGAGTTGGAGATTTAGGACAAACCTGGCGTTAAGAATGTCGTGGCTGATCATTTATCACGGAATGGATATCCAGAATCTGAATCCATCCGTGAAACCTTCCCAGACGAGTCAATTTCTGCTATTGACTCACTCCCTTGGTATGCAGACACGATGAATTATCTCGTCACCAATGAAGTTCCTCAAGGTTGGCCCAGAAACAAAATCGATCGACTCATATCTGAAGCGAGACACTATCATTGGGAAGATCCTTTCCTTTTCTTTGAAGGATCGGATTGCATATGGAGAAGATGTATTCCTTAAGAGGAATATCAAAGTATCCTCAATCTATGCCACACCTTGGAGGTAGAAGGACATCACTCTGGGAAGAGAACCGCTGAGAAGATATTGCAATGTGGATTTTATTGGCCGACCTTGTTTAAGGATGCTTACAATTTTGTGAGGTCGTGCCCCGTCTGTCAGAGAATGGGAGGAACCATTGGTTCCAAAGATGCCATGCCTATGCAACCAGTGATCATCTGTGATGTATTCGATGCATGGGGCATTGACTTTATGGGCCCATTCCCTAATAGTCAAGGATTTGAATATATTCTTCTCGCGGTAGATTATTTATCTAGATGGATGGAGGCTATCCCTACTCGAGCTGCAGATAGCAAAACTATTTGCAAGTTTTTGAAAGATCATATTATTTCGAGGTTTGGAATTCCAAAAGTTTTAATATCTGATGGGGGAAGCCACTTTGTCAACCGGGAGGTGAAGAAGTTGACTAAGGAATACGACATCGAGCACCGTGTCGCTACTCCTTACCATCCACAATCCAATGGCATGGCCAAGGTGTCAAACAAGGAGGTTGAAGGAATTTTACAGAAGCTCGTTCGCCCTGACAGAAAGAACTGGTCCCAACTCCTGGACCAAGTTCTATGGGCTTACTGGACGGCTTGTAAGACCCCATTGGGCACCTCCCCGTTTCGAATGGTATATGGAAAGCCATGTCATTTTCCCGCAGAACTTGTGCATAAATCAGAATGGGCAATCAAAAAGATTAATTGGAATTGTCACCATGGAAAGAAGAACCGAGAGATGAATTTGAATGAACTGTCTGAAATCCGAAACCATGCTTATGAAAACAGCACCATCTACAAGGATAAAGTAAAGAAATGGCATGACAAGAACATTCGAACAAAGATCTTTGTCCCAGGGCAGAAAGTTTGGCTATTTAATGCAAAATTGAAAATTTTCCAAGGGAAATTGAAATCAAAATGGACGGGACCCTTCATTGTAAGAGAGGTTCACAATAATGGGAGTGTTGAGATATCAGAGACCGCAGATAGCACGCAAACATCTATGGTCAACGGTCAGTTGCTTAAACATTTTGTCGAATCCAACGCGCAATTAGTACAAGTTGAACAGATCTCCTTCACTCAAGGCATAGATTTTTAACGAAAAATTTGATCTGCCCAGATAGCACACCTCTCTGGAACCTGCACTCTCTTGTACATCCGCAAATCTAACCGGTTCCCCATCTGTAATTATCCGATTATACTCAAGCTGGCCTGAGCTTAAGTATAGGGGGACCACTACCATTGTTTATACATCACTTCTCTTCTTTTTAACCCATCTATACTGAGTACGAGCTATGTCAACATTTCACTTTGTGCCATGAGGACATTGCACAGGCTAAGTATAGGGGGTGTTTGTATATATTTTATCTACTTTATCCATAGCTCGTACTTTAATCGTTTTTATCTAACATCGGGGATGGGTATAAGTAGTGTGTATAATACCAGTTCTTCAAAAAAATCAAAAAAAAACCAAAAAAATCTTTTTGCATTAAAAAATCACTCATGGTCTTGCATTTCATCAAGCATTTCATGCATTCCTTGGTTGATATATTCCTGACACATTCACCATCACTCAAGGCTTGAAGATTTTTGAGGACACCTGATTTCTGAGATCTTGAGATTCTGAGTTAGCCTGCCGTAGTCATTAGGGTTTTGAACTTAATAATCCACACTTCCCTAGTTTGAAAGATTTGAGCGCTATATTGCACTCTTCATCTCTACCTTCAAAAAGAATATGATCAGCACAAATCACTTCCACAACTGCATGATTGATGAAATGAGTTGAGATATCACTTGAGGAACTAGGACTGGAGATTTGAGTTTAGACCCGATCTGATGATATTCGAGGATGGGATAAAGTTAATGAAGGCTGCAGAAAACCTGAGTGTAAGCAAAACCCTAGCCAGTATGTGAACAAGATTCATATGCTATCTTTTTGATATTGACCTAAGTGCCAGGGTATAATGAAACTTAATGAAATTTGTTGATCAATGTGCGCCAACTTTTGGTAAAAGCAGTGGAGCTAGCCAACAATAGAAAAGCAATGAAATGTCAAAGAAAAGCTCTATTATCCAAGTCAAATTCTAAATGAGCTTCCACCAATGGCGAGCGCTCCCAAACATTTTCAAAGTGTCCACTTGGATCAAGCGCTAATTAAGACCAAGGAGTCGGGCTGACACCAAAAAAGGGCTCTGCATCGTAAATGCTACAAGTCTGGGTGTCGAAGGTATCTTAGATACTCAAAAGAGACACACCCCGGTGTACTCCCAGAAAAACAAGTGCAGACGACTCCAAATTCTCTTGACGGACACATTGATCAACAAAACAAAAATATACCGGTGTTGAGTAAAAAAGCACTCGAGAGACCCCTTGTTCCAATGTGAGGGAGAGAAAATTAGACACAATCCTTGCCCTCCATCATCTGGCCGTCCATTTACACTTTCAAGCCTGACAAACTTATGAGACGGTTGACTGAAGCAAGAATAGACTTATTCCCTAGTGTTGAGGATTAGGTCTAGAGGAGGATCTTTGGGACTGGAACTTTGAGTGATGCCCCGACTCGACTCTCATGAAATGCAGTACACTTAAATTCATATCCTTATATTATATGTACGAACAGAGAGTCTGGAAAATTAGAGAAGTTGGATTCCTTTTGATTAAAGCTTGGTTGAGCCTAGAATTTTAGGATCACTCAAATTAAGGGTCTTCTATGAAATAAGCCTTGAAAATTCACTTGCACAGTCAGGGATATATGCAACTAAGTCATTCATTAATGCTCGGGGACGAGCATGGTTTAAGTATAGGGGTATGATGAATCTCGTATTCATCATGCTAAAATTGGTCATTTAGGCTCTGTTCCCCATCATGCACTTGTAATTAATCACTAATAGAGCATTATTAGCATTCATACATGTGTAAATAATATCCGCATTTCATCATGCATAATTGCATTAAAATCCCAAGTGTAAAAAGCCGCTAACTTCTCACATTTTTAATTAATTCATCCTAACTCTAATTGACCCAAACTACCTCCATTGTGTATATATTATTAACCTTATTAAATAAAAAATACAAGAAAATTACTAACTCAAATAAGTGTCAAATAATCCCAAAGTCTAATTTCACAACTGACGGACTAAAACGAGCATATCTCCCACATACAGTGTCCGATTTTGGTCTACTCACTTTTAAAGTACTCCATTTTCAAATACCTTCAAAACAAGACCAATTTCGTAAAATTCGAAGCTCATATGTGAAAGTTGGGTTTTGGGCCTCTTTTGCGCATTTTGACTTTTTGCTATTTTTGACCTGAGTTTTATGTGCTTAATTAACCCTTTTAATTTTATTTCTTTTTTATTTGTGTCCTTTGATGAAAGTTTTAATAAGAAACACAAAAATCCAAATCCAGATCAAAACTGAATTCAAAGAAACTGACTGAGTCCAAGTGTCCGTTGTCTGTCTGTACGAAAGTTGTGTGATTCTGACTTCTATTTTATTTTCCCATTTTCTTATCCATTAAAAATCCAAAAAAATTAGATTAGTGTGTAATTAATTTTCTTATATTTTATCGTATTTTTTCTAGATTTTTATCCTCTCTAAAACCACCAAAAAATACAAAATCTCAAAAATACGGTTTTTCGTACACATGGAGAACCACCAAAAATACCATTTCTCACAGGTGACCTCGTTTGCTCCCGGTCCTTCATGAAAGTTGTAGATCTCGTCGAGATGAACAACTTTCGTGAAGGAAATTTTTCGATCCGAGGTCATCTTCTATCTCTTTTGCCCACACTAAAAACTGAAATTTTTTTGGTGCCACATGGCAGCCCCTGGGCATGCCACGTGGCACCCCACCTGCTGCGTCTCCCTCCAGGAGCACGTGCCACGCAAGTGTCGCCTTCTCCTCTCGCGCGCACGTGCATGGCACGTGCTGACCTTCCTCCTTCCTTGCGCCAATGCCCTCCCCGTCCTCTCTTCCTCCCTCCTCGTAACGGTCGCCGCCCACACCCATCTCCGGCCGTTACGACTGCAGCCTCTACCTTGCGTGTAACCGCCGCCATCCTCTTCCCTATAAAACCCAGCCTCCTCATGCAGCCTCAGCATCCGCCCTTCCTCCATTTTGGCCGGTGACAGCGGCTTACGGCGTGATCCAGCCACCACCCGGTGGTTTGCTCCGAGCCTCCACGCTCGCGTACGCTCCGGCAGCCTCTCGTAGCCGTCGTGACCCCAGCACAGGTACCCCTCTCCATCGCTATCTTTCACCTGAACCCACGCCACCTTCACCGGCTTTGCACAAGCCGGAAACTGTTCCCCCTCGATGCAGACCCCCCCCCCCCGCCCCTTCCTTTTTGATCTCAGTGTAGGTACTCGCCCACCGCCTCCGCCTCGATCTGCCTTCGTCGATCGCCACAGCTCGGCCGTGTGTCGGCCGAGCTCCACCTGCCCCAGCCCGCGCGTCGCCTCCGCTGGAGAGGGCCTCCGCCTCCGCCGCCCCCGCGGCACCTCCACCTCGCGCGGCACCATCGCCTCTGCCTTCGCTGCCCCCGCAGCACCAGCGCTTCGCACGGCGCGCTTCGACCGCCCCGCCCGAGCCACCGTCGCCTCTACAGCGACCGTTGGATCTAGGGACGAGTCCCTTGATCTGACGGCCCTCAGGTCGCCACCTGAGCTCCCCCGAACCAGCCTCCAAGTCTCAAGGCTCGTCCGCCCGAGCCTCCAGCCCCGCACCCGAGCCTCTCCTTCGGCGCCCGAGCCTCCAGCCCCGCACCCGAGCCTCTCCTTCGGCCACCCGAGCCTCCAGCCCCGCACCCGAGCCTCTGGGCGCACGTGCGTTGTACGTGCGCAGTTGGAAAAATTGCGCTGACACCCCCTGGCATTTAATGAAATTGTAAAAATACCCCCGCCATGGGTAAATTTCAGAAAGGCCCCTCAAGTTTTTATTAATTACAGATAAGTCCTCCCAGGGACCTCTTTGCAAAGAAAACTTTATTTTATTTACATTTTAGTCCTTGAAACTTTATTTTATCATATCTTTGTCATACGAACTCCGTTTTTAGCATATAATATGTCATTTTGAAGCTAACTCCGTGCTCTATCACTTGACATAATTTGAAGACAGATCCGAGGTTGTTTATTGTTAATTATCATTTGAGGATTTATTTGATCTTATGCAAGCTCTGTTGATGCTTTGTATTGATTAACTTAAGGAAAATTTGATCTATTACAGGGGCATGTTCAAGGATGAATAATTGAGATATTCCTTGTTATTATCTATCACCCTTTGAGGATTAAATCACAGGAAAATCAGGGGTCTGAACTCCTTGAATATTATTGTTGATCTCTCATATGCAGGATTACTTAGCTTGTGATTGATCTTATACCCCACAGTTTGGTACTCTTATTGATACATATTCCTGGAAATTATTTGATCTGTGATATTATTTGAGGACTAATTGATAAATTTATTTGAAGAAGAAACTTCAGAAATCATAGATCCAGTGCTTCATTCTCTCTGTTTATTTTCTTTACATCACTTTGCATCTCCATTATTGCATTGTATATTTTTGCAACACACAAATTAATCGAGCATTAATTGATTATTTAAATTGATTCAAGACCACGCAACTAAAAATCTCTGTTCCATGTGTTAGACCTTGGTAGATTTGCCAAGTAAAAATTCTCCACAATATTCAAAGATTGTGGTGTTTTGATCGACCGAAATTCACCTCCTATACTACAATTCCTTATTTTTAAAGAGGTGGATTTCACGTTCATCAGCGGGTCCAATGTCAAGTCTGGATACAAGCACGAGCTCTCAAACAAGAGCTACTATAAAGGAGTAAACTACCTAAATAATTACAACAATAATTACAAAAATTTACAAAAATTCTCTCGAAGATAAATTAGAAATTCCTTGATCTTCAGCAGTCGGTGCGCGTCGCGTCCGTCGACCTCCGATGTACTCCAAGTCCACCGGGCCCTCGCAAGGAAAATAAAATTTATGTTAGAGAGATAAAAACAAAATATATACAAAAATCAAGCTGAAAAATAATTGAAAGAAAATGAATTAATTACAAGTGGGCTTGGGGATCAGACTATCTGATTAAATGAAAATCTGAATCTAAAATTTTAAAATTAATCCCTAAGCCATTTGCCTCGCTGGCAACGACGCCATCTAACGAGTCGCTAAATACGATATTTAATTTGGACACGTTGTAGTACGTGTACTTGGCGAATCAGTCAGAACCGAGAGAAGGATCTCCGTGAAAAGTGTCTCGGCTTAATTTATATCCCGGGCAAGTCCGGAGTCGAACACAGGGAGGCAAAGGAACAACTTGGGGTTAATTTGAAAACTTAGATCTTGATTTTTAAATGCAGTTTTTTTATATTTTTTAATGCAAAAACACATGCAAATGCAAATGTGGCTGAATTAAAACACTAAGAAAGCATACAACTTAGCCAAATTATTTTGAATAGAAAATAAGTCCAATTTAGCCAAGTTATATTTTCCTACAATCCTAATCCACTGATGAATGCAAAACACATTTTTTTGTATTTTTAGGATTTAAAATGCAATAAGTAAAAATGCACACTTTTATGGGTTTTCATCATAATTTTTCATAGAAACAGTAAGCAAAAATGATGAAAAATTTACTGAAATGAAAACATGATGCAAGGTGACTACAGTATTTTTTTGGATTTTTTTGACAAAATATGAATTTTTTATGTATTTTTAGTGAAAATAGAGTGATAGTGAGTAATTAATTTATAATTAATCCACAATATCAAATTAATCAGAGTGCGAATTATCCCAAAAAGATATTTTCATATAGAATACAAGAGACTTGAAATTTCGCAAAAATGATGTATGTGATTTAATTAAAAATCAAATACTTAAATCACTCTACAATTTATTTCAGGCACAAGACAACGAAACTTTGGATGAAATTTGGATAGTAAATTAAGCACTCTTCAAGGCACCATGTATATTTTTTGTGAAATTTTTAGAGCATATCAATTTAAAAGTCCAATTTGGGTAAATATCAAGAATTTCAGTTAGACAATTTTAATTAATTACCCAAAAATCATAAAAATACAAATAAATATTTAGAATGTAGACAATTAGTTGCTCAACACAATGGTATTTTTCATTGAATAAACAGACACAAAGTTGATGTCCAAATAATCAGACAAACACAGGAGTATCCGCGCAAAATGAAAATTGGAAACTTACAAACAACTATGTACAGGGACCTGTATGCAATAACGGAAACTTGAAATATACATAATGCAATTTTGATATTAAAAAAATAAAGAGAAAACTAACCTTCATCTTCTTCTTCTTGTGCGCAGGAGGAGAACCCAAAAGGGTCGGCGGTCGGCGGCTCGCCGCTGGGGCTGGAGGCGGCGCCTTCGCACGTGGGCGAGCAGCGAAGCGCGGAGGGAGGCGCGACGGAGGGTGCTGGGGGAGGCGGTGGTCGCCGCGGGGGAGACGCACACGGCAGCGAACATCGCTGGTGGTGGTGCGCGGCTGCCACACGCGGGCGCGGATGAGGGCATCGATGGGGGGGGGGGGGCAATGTTCGAGACGCCGCTGGTGGCTGCGATGGCGGAATCGTGCGCAGGCGTTAGCGGCGGCGCCGTGCGCGGGAGAGGAGTTCGATACGGGCGGAGGAACAGGGGTGGGGCGGCGGCGCGCAAGCTGTTGCTCCACCCGCTGTTACTTTTTTATTTTTTTATTAATGTGATGCAAAATTTTTTTGATTTACTTTTTTTTTTAAATTTTTTAAAAGAAAATTAATATGAATATATACACTATGTGGGAAAAATGGTAGAGGAGAGATCAAAAAGTAAAGATGGTAGTGTGGGGGTAATGGTGGAGTGATATAAAAAGGATGGTGAAACAACAAAAGGAACAAGATATTAGACAAGATAAAATAACGAGAGAAATGAGGAGGAATACTTACCTGATGTTCGCCGGATTTGCGGAGCAGCTACGTCGGACTCCTGTCGTCGCTTCGATCCGATTGGCGAAATAAAACCGAAGAGGCAATGAGAGCTTGATAGGGAACTCATGACGTGGCAATGGTGGTCGCCGCGGATCTCGCCTGAAGAGGTCGTCGCTTGAGGAAGATGATACGTCGCTGTCACTGACACCACGTTCCAAGCACTCTCCTTTTTCCATTAGAATGGCAGATGGGGAAAAATGTGAATGAGGAGACGAATATAAAGAAAAGAGGAAGGGAGGTTAGAATGGTGGTGGTGTTGAATGGGTAGTTGTATTATTGGTGGAGTTGAATGGGAAGTTGGATGGAGAATATGGAGTGGAATGGGGGATATTAAAAATGTGGAGTTGAATGGGAGGTTGGTGGTAGAAGAGTAGTCATTGTAGAGAATAGGAAATAAATAAAAATAAATAAATAATGTAGGCTACTAAAATACAATAAAAATAAAGTTACGAAAAAGAGTGGAGAATTTACAAAAGAATATATACAACATCTACATATTTTTTTGTTTGCTTTTTCTATTTTATAATTTTTTTGTCTTTTTCATAGTGGCTATGTACAACAGAAAAATACAATAAAATACTACAATCAAAATACAACACCACAGTGATTTTTTTCATATTTTTAATAATTAAGAAAGATAAAATAAAAAATAAAGAAAGAATGAATATACATATAATATACAATGTACATCTAGGTCCCAAAACCCAACTTTTGCAAATGAGCGTCGATTTTAATGAAACCACTTCCGTTGAATAGATAATTTTCTAACTTGAACTTTAAAAGTGAGTTTGGTAAATTTGGAGTTCATACGGAGCGGGAATTTGGCTTGGAAGTTGGACTTTATGGTCTTTTCTCTTTGGGATTTAGGAGCATTTATTTGAGATAAAATTTGTTTTGTATTTTTGTATTTTTATATACATTTTTATAAACAAGTTAGAGAAAGAATAAGTCAAAAAGGAATTAAAATGAAATTATTAAAAATAAATAAATTTTGGACTATTTATAGGTGAAAAACTCCTTTATTTTTGCGGCTTTTTATTGTTAAATTATTTTGTACAATCTAATATACAATAATTAGTGTGTTTTATTTACAAGAAGCATTTTGTTAATTTATTGATTTTATGGATATTTTTTTAGGATTTTACTCGTGGATTTTGCTAAGATCAAGATATTGAGATGATAAATCGTGGATTCATCACTGACATGCTCACATCCCCTCGATCTCCAGCCCTGTTGACCACATGTACAAAACCAAGTCCACCTCCTCCATTCAGGTTTGAATCTCCTTTGTCCCTATTTTGGCCCTGCTCTCTAGCGCTCTGGATTAAAGAAGGTGACATATTCTTCTCCAACTCCTTGTAACAGAGCTAGGAGTGGTTTTAGGTGTTCTCCACTCACCTCTGACGAAGCTCCGCCCTGAGGTAACATCTCCTGGACTCCGACCAGTTGAGGTTCTCTTTTATTTCTTTTTAGATCAATTTCAATCCTAGGTTTAACTTCCTGCCTTTAGTTGAGCTTTTAAGTAGTTATTTAGTATTAATCACCACCATCGTAGTCCCTAAAGCTCCGCTATGGCGAACCAGCCACATGTGCTCCGCATGTTCCACGACCCGTTTCCACCTCGACTTCACTACCTCATCATTTCTCTACGTTTCAGGCCTCTCATTTCACCCAGATTCATCGTGGATCTGGAGATTCGTGTCTTGCCTCATCTGTTCGTCGAAGACACGCCATCACACCCCATTTGTCATCCACCCACGCAAATAAAGCCCCATGATGCCCTTGTCGCTTGTGTGAACTTTATTGCAGGTATTGAAGGCTAAAGACCCCTTGGGGGGGGGTCGATTTTGAGTAGAGAAAGAACCTGGAGATCCCCTTCTTCTCCAAGCCCATTCCACTTCAATGGGGCTCCAGCATACCTTCTAAAGCGTCCATCTGAAGAAGAGGAGCCCGTACTCCATTTTGCCCCTCGCCCGATCTTCCCAGACGACCGGAGGAGCCTAAGAGAGGGGACCGAAACTCACGACGAGTTCTTGTCATGTTCTTCCAGGGCCTCTTCCCATCATTTGATCATCCACCCGCTCCAGATCACCTAGCCGTTGTTCGATCTTCGCTCGCCTTGACCGTTGAGTCCAATCGTGTGATCTAATCCATACCATCGGAGGCCAAACCATCATTGCAGCACCCGAGCGCGACACGTGGGTAAGTGAGGCGCGTATCACCGTTGGATCATGTGTAAAGTGGATATTTTGCACCTTCACGCAACATGTTTTTTGTATCTATTATTCAACATACAATCTTTCATCTTCCTTTATAATGCTTTTTGTGTAATTTGCAAAAGTCCCCTAACCTATTTTTATTTGCAAAATAATCCACGCCAACTCACCTCACGTACAATCCCACGTGAAGTGGGCCTTTTGCACTTAAGTCCCTGCTACTTTTTGTATTTTGTTTTGGACCAAGAATTTTTAGTTCCAGTTATATATTTTTGTGAAATTTACAGAAAGCTCCTTGATCTTTAAATTAATTACATATATGTCCATGTCAGTTCATTGGTTTTTTTGTGCATTTCTTCTATTTATTAAATATATTGTTTGTGCTCTAAAAATTACCAAAAAATAGGGTTAATCTCCTATCGTAAACAGTTTTCAAGTCATGTTTTTAGAGTTGTAATATAGGACTTATTAGTGTTTATTAAAAATAAAAAAGAGCACAAATATTCCCTATTTCACTTTCAAAATATCAAAAAAAAATAAGATCATTTTGAAAATTTCCCAAAAAAATAGATTTTGTTTATTAAGTATTTCTAACCTTCAATCCAAAAATCATTAAAAGAAAATACCTAAAAATAAAAAATCCCTAAAATCCTTTAATAAAATCTAAAAAATCTCAAAAATTCCAACAATATCATTTTTTTATTTTATAATTTTCTTTATATAATTATTTATCTACTAGAATTTATTTGGGAATTTTGGATATTATTTGATATTTTTAATTTCCATTTCAATTCTGTCTATTTATTAAATCCCTGATTTGGGATAGTTTTTATTTTAAAAATCCATAAAAATTAGCAAAATTTCCTAAAAATTTGAAAAATAGTAAAAATTTATTTAAACCCAAAAAATATTTAATTCTGTATTTTTTATTTATTTATAGATATATTTATATCTATATTATCCTATATTGTATGTATAGTATTATATATATATATATATTCTATATTATATATTTAAAAAGAAAAAGAAATTAAAAATCGAAGAAAAAATATAAAAAGGGAATATAAAATATATAAAATTAAAAACCATTAAAAATTATACAAATAGATATTAAAAAACAGAAATTAAAACCCTATAAAATTACATAGACAACAAAAAGCACATATTTTTGCATTATCTATCACCTTTCTCTTGTTTGCTCCATCTGTTCGGCCTCTACTCATTTGCACACTATACACATCTATTGTAGAGTTAGAATAAATTTTAACTCCACATATTTTGCTCTTTATTGTTTAACTCTTATTGTGGGTTAATTGTTGATTGAATCGAGGTTTCGTCTGAGGTCGCTTCGATGATTGTTGATTCGCCTTGTAGATTGACATGACTTCGGCAAAATCTCATTCCACTACAAAAAAAGACGTGATTGGCGTGCACATGTTGGCTCGTAATGTGCACGCAATTGCATGTCATGTGTGATGAATCCACAATTCATCATCTCAATATCTTGACCTTAGAAAAATCACTGAGTAAAATTTAAAATAAATGTCCATAAAATCAATAAATTAACAAAGTAACTCTTGTAAATAAAACATACTAATTATTGTATATTAGTTTGTACAAAATAAATTAACAACAAAAAGCCGAAAAATAAAGGAGTTTTCACCTGTAAATGGCCCAAAACTTCATGTATTTTTAATAATTTTATTTCAACCCCTTTTTGGCTAATTCTTTCTTTAACTTCTTCATAAAAATGTATATAAAAAAATACAAAAATATAAAACAAATTTCAGCTCAAATAAATGCTCCTAGATTCCAAAGAGAAAAAAAGTCGTAAAGTCCAACTTCCCGGCCAAATTCCCGCTCCGTATGAACTCCAAATTCACCAAACTCACTTTTAAAGTCAAGTTAGAAAATTATCTATCCAACGGAAGTGGTTTAATTAAAATCGGAGCTCATTTGCAAAAGTTGAGTTTTGGGACCTAGATGTACATTGTATATTATGTATATATTCATTTTTTCTTCTTTTTTATTTTATCTTTTATAATTCCTAAAAATAGAAAAAAATCATGGTTGTGTTGTATTTTGATTGTAGTATTTGATTGTATTTTCCTGTTATAAATATCTCCTATTAAAAAAATAAAAAATTATAAATTAGAAAAGCAAAAAAAATGTACATATTGTTTGTCTTCTTTTGTAAATTCTCCACTTTTTCTCTTTTTATTCTCCCTTTTTAGTAGTCTACTTTTATTGTATTTTATTTAAATTAACATTCTCTACAATAACTTCTCTTCTACCACCAACATCCATTCAACTCCACCATTTTTAATAACCCCCATTCCACTCCATATTCTTCCATAAATCTCCCATTCAACTCCACCAATAGTACAACTTCCCACTCAACACCACCACCATTCTAACCTCCCTTTCTCTTCTCTTTATATTAATTTACACATCCTCATTTTTTCTCATCTGCCATTCTAATAGAAAAAGGAGAGTTTGGAGTGTTTTGTTGGTGACAGCGGCGAAACATCTTCCTTAAGTGACGACCTCCTTCAGGCGAGATCTGCGGAGCTTCGTTCCGCATCACGAGTTCCCTATCGAGCTCGCGTAGCTTCTCCGAATTTTATTTCGCAAATCGGATCGAGGCGTCGACAAGAGTCCAACGTAGCTGCTCTGCAAATCCGGCGAACGTCAAGTAAGTATTCCATCTCATTTCTCTTGCTATTTTATTTTATCTTATATTTTATTTTCTTGTTATGTTGGTCACCATCATTTTATATATCACCACCACCAACTCATCCTCTTATCCTTTTTATCATATTTCCCGTTTAAGAAAACTAAAAAAATTAAAAAATCAAAAACAAAAAAATAAATATATTACAACAACAAAAAAATCAAAAAATTTAAAAATAAAAAAACCGTAGGTCGACACCATATAATATTCAAACCACTTTCTCAGAGAATCTGGGCCGCCCGAATAGACGATGTGTGAGCGGATCAGAGAAGACCGGAGCAGCTCAGCCTAGGGCTAGTATGCATTCCAGCCGGCGGTGCCGCCCACCATCGCTTCCTGCCGTCGATCCTCCAGCAGCGGTGCGCACCGCCACTCGGGCGTAGGAAGGGCGGGCGGCGCGCACAGCCGGCAGCCCGAGGCCACCACGCGCAGACACCATCGCAGGCCGCTCCTTCCAGGCCCTGCCTCCCCACGGCCGTGCACGGCTACCTCCGGCGCCACTCCTCTCCCTTCCACGCCTTCTCCGCCGCGACCACGTACGCGGCGGCGCTGCCCTTCCCAGTTCCCCGCTGCCTACGAATAAAGAAGAAGGTTCATTTTTTTATTTTTTATTTTTGTAAAAATTGCTTTGTGTATATTTCAAGTTTCTGCTATTGCGAAAAGGTCCCTGCATATATTTTGTTGTAACTATTGTTCTCTGATTTTGCACCGACAATTTTGTGTTCGCATTTTAATTTGGATTTCAATTGAGCATCATTTTGTTTAATGAAAAATGTCTTGATGTTGAGCAGCTAGTTCTCTACCACTTGGTTATTTATTTATATTTTTCTGATGTTTGGGTAATTAATTAAAATTGTTTAAATGAATTTTGCATATTTTACCCATTATGTGCTCTTAAATACATATCTGACACATAGTTGCTCTAAAAATTCCACAAAAATTAGACAAGATGCCTTGATATGCGATTGAATTACTATCCAAATTTCATCCAAAATAGAGCTCTCCTGTGCCTTAAATAAATTATAGAGTTATTAGACTATTTGATTTTTAATTAAATCCACATACATCCTTTTCACAAAATTTCAAGTCTCCTGGATTCCGTATGAAAATACCTATATGAGATAATTCTCTCTCTGCCTTTTGTCTATTGTGGATTTATTAGGAGTTAATTACTCTCTGTCACTCTATTTTCACTAAAAAAATCCATAAAAAATCATATGTTGTCAAAAAATTCCAAAAATATTACTATAGCTTCCTTGCATCATATTTATGTTCCAGTTAATTTTTCATAATTCTTGCTTACTGCTTGTGGTTTACGATTTGGAATTACTATAGCTTCCTTTTGGGACATGGGAGCAACCCCACTAAGATCTTGGTGGTAATTATCTTATGGTTTATGTGGCTTGCACGGAATGGGTCTATATTCATAGGTGAACGAATGTATACAGAGAATGTAATTGAGCATGCAATAAGACTAAAGCTTTTGATCATTGTAATTATTCTTTATATTGTGAATTTATAGGAATTTACGGGTAGTGTCTCCTCGACATCTTACGCTCTTTTCTTCTTAAAAAAGGTATTAGGTCCAAATGGATTCAAAGCGACGACCTTGATTACCTCGGTTCATCTTTATCTTTTACTAACAATTTATATTTAAAGTCTTATACCTATTGAAGACAAATGAGAATGATTGCTTAATGTGGCTTGATCATGCAAATCATTCTCAAGTTATCTTGTGATGTGTTCATTTTAATCTTAGCGAGGTGGGAGTTGTTAGTTTTGTAGTTTTACCAATTACAGGTTGTCCGTCATCGTTTTGATTGGAGACTCCGAGAGGGTGGTGAACGAGGGTTGGGACTCCGAGAGGGTGGTGCTGAGAACTGAACATATTTTTTTCTCGAAAGAGTGGTGTCCTTAGAAGGTGGAAGGAGGAAACGCTGGTGCTGTGCATGGATGCTTCAAGTGTGGGTAGAAGGACCACTTTGTGGTGGCGTGCATGAACGCAATCACCTGCTTCTCGTGCGAGGGTGTCTGACCTGTCGTGGAGTTTGCACGATTAACCACCGGGTGCGACCGCAGGGGACTAAGGTTTTTACGTCTTCAAGAGCGGCAACGGTACAACAGAAGGAAGACGGGTGAGAAGATCAATCTAAGGGGTCGTAGGTACACATGATAGTGGATATGGCTTCCAAAAGGAAGGCGATGCCATCAGAGGCTTGCCTACGCATTGGAAGAGCGACGCTCTCGGTGGTGGTGGAGCTGTGCGCCGTTGCAAGTGACGGATATGGTGAGGCGTCACCTTCCGTTATGGCATCTGGTGGGGGCGCAAACCACACGACGATTGCGCTTCCACATACACCTTTTTAGGACCTAGAACCTTCTCGGATTGTCGAGGATTATGGTGGGACTCTACCTCTTCACATTCACAAAGACGGCGATTTTTGGTTCTCGGAATTTGAGTTAAGCAGGTCAGATCGTCCTCTCTTGGAGCCCCCCATCTCGGGTCCACTTCTTTTTGGTGTCTAATCAGATCTTGCCGAATCGAGCGAGGCCATGGAGGCGCCATTGCGACCTAGTTATCTTACGGTCTGAGTCCGATAACAAAGCAGTGACTTTATTTCGGACCTCGGGTGGTGATACCCCGACGGGCTTATTTCCTTCCGGATGTTGGCAACGATGACGCGAAGAAGATCGAGGAGCCTCACACAGCTGCTTCTCCTTCAGCCCCTCATCCAGAACTTTGGGGCCTCTATTCGTCAGCGACGGAGAACAGGGAACTTCGGGACTCCACCTCTCCTTACCTTTCCCTGCTTTTGAGATTCAAAAATCACTACTTGAGGTGGACCCTTAAACAACGACGACATTGATTACTGATGTCCATTGTAACGATGTTGGAGCTCTCGCAAGGAAAGCTTGGGGCTCAACCTTCGACCTCTCGTGCGAGGAAATCAGATGCCAGCGGTGGACAATTTGTAGAGAGTTCTGTTCAGATTGAGCTGTGAGAAAAGGAAAGGCATGGAGCTGCGAGATCTCAATCAACTGTTGCTGGGGATGGCACAGAGAAGAACCTGACTATTGGCTCTGCCCCCCATATTGCAGAAGTTGAGTCTTCCTTGGCAAGATGCTTGGGGGTGGTTCCATCGAAGGGAGTTATTCTTTGCTGATTAATGACTATTATAACGGGGAATGCTCGGGGCTTGGGGAAGCCAGAGAAGAGGTTGGTGCTGCCAAATATGTGATTGGAAGCTAGGGTCGATATACTCTTGATATAGGAAACTAAAATCTCACATAACATGGGGCACTTGTGGGGATCAATTGGAGGCACATTTCTTTCGGAACACGTGACCCTTAACTCGTTTGGGGCATCTAGAGGTTTGTTGTTGGGCTGGAATGGTGACAAGTTTAAGATACTGGAAGAAGCTACCATTAGTGTGCACTCTATTTCTGTGCTTCTTCAACAAAAGGTTGATGGCATCACTATTGTTGTAACTAATGTTTATGGACTGTGTAATGATGGGGGATTTGCCGATCTCCTGACAGAACTTTGGGAGATTAGGGGGAAGTACCCCACCTTAGCTTGGATAGCTGCTGGAGATTTCAATGTTACTTTGCTTCCTGAGGATCATCCCTGAATGCACGGCAGTGCGGATAGTGGTTCAGAATCTCCGACTCTTTTGATTGATGAACTGTGCTCGGAAATCATAGATGCTAATGATGCAGATATACGTGGAGTCCAATATACAAGAATTTCTATTTTATTTTGGAATCGAAACTTCATAATGTAAGACTTATCTGATCTTATTGATTATTAGAATCTTTTTTAGCAAATAAATTATGAATTGAATGTTTTTTTAAGAAGAGCATTAAAAATTTCATCGAAAACTTACAACATCTTGCCAAACAAAGGCTAAAAGAAAGAAAAATAAAGAACTCTAGGTGAAGGTCTTGCATTAATCGTTTCTTGATCTCCCCAGAAGCTTCTTCCTACTAGCACATGCCTAGGCTCTGTCTCTTGCTCGCTCGGATCATAATCCCTTGATGTGGTCTTGGGGGAGGAGGCACACTTGAGAATTGTATTTAGATTTGAGAAGGCGTGGCTACTGGAGGAAGGTTTTAGGCAGATGGTTGGCGAATTCTGGTCGAACTATATGGTTGATGGATCAACTGTGGTGCGTTTGGCGAAAAATTACTACACAAGCACCTCCGGAACTACTATAGACGCATACATGGGCAACACCACCTCAATAGAGATTCAATGCAAGAGATTGTACATTTGGATAAATTGGAAGATGATCGTGAGTTGACCGCAAAAGAGATAGATTGAAGGAGTCTGAACTTGTAGACGATTTCCTTAGAAGACAAAAAAGGGAGGTTGAATGAGACAAAAGGTCGAGGCAACGTTGGTTTAAAGAGGGTGATAATAACACATGTGATTCTTCCATTCCATGGCCAGTGACAGAAGGCACATAAACTATATTCATTGTCTTACCCTTAATATCAAGGAGGTTCATGGGGATCAGGATGGGATGTGCATCTCTGAGTCATTTTTATAACATAAACCGTAGAATCTCACATGCTTCATCTGACGTAGGACCTGGTGCTTGAGGGGGCGCCTATTCAGACGCTTGGGCCCCCTTAGGGGAAGGCCGAGGGACAACAACTACTCTTGCCTCTCTTTTAGGCGATGGGTTTGGAGGGGGCAAACAGATCTCGCAGGAGGGTTGCTTCCTCTTAAGTAACGGGTCTGCATGTCCGGTTATGACACAGTTGATCATTACGGACCCCTCGGGAGATCCGTCACCTGCGCTTCTAACTCGGGATCAGTGCTGGGGGGGGGGGGCAATTGGAGTGCAAGTACCTGCTGGGGTGGGGTGGGACGCCCAACTACGGTTGTTGACTCCGCTCGTCATGGCCTAGAGTGGAAGCACCTAGCGGTCCGTTCTCAAGCAATGGAGAAGGTTTTGATCTGTCAGGGGGATGTGGCCCAGGCATTGCAGGCGGAGGTTTCGGGGGCAACTAGTGGGACTATTGGAGATAGAAAGGTCGGGAAAAGGTATAAAAGAAGGCAACGTTCAAAGAGACGACTTGTCGATCTTCCTCCTCTGTCTGATCGCAAGGTTCAAGTGGTTGCGCTGGCGGGAGCGGTCCGACTTGGGGACACCAAAACTGTTACCAAATGAAAATCCTATACTGGAACGTAAGGGGTCTGGGTGACTCGGATAAGAGAAAGACCGCAGGCTCGAGGTTCATCGAGTGGGGCTGCGATGTGGTTCTCCTTCAAGAAACAAAATTGGATTCAATCACTGATGTCGTTTGTCACTCCTTTGATGCGGGTTCGCTCATTGGGTTTAGGTCGTGCGACTCGATTGGCTCTGCAGGTGGAATGATTATAGCTTGGAAAGACTCCGACTTTGTTGCCAGGGCAGAATTGAGGGGCACTCGTGTTCTTTCTGTGTTATTGGAGCACCTTCGTTCTGGTCAAGTTTTCGCTATCTCCTGTGTCTACTGACCATATCATCCCGTCATGCGGCACTAGCTTTGGTCGGATCTACGAGATGTGAGAAGTACTTTCTCGAGTGGCACTTGGTTGATAGGAGGGGATTTCAATGTTACCTTTCTCTTCTCGGATCTGTCGGGCTTGCGCGATGGTCAGGATCTGGGGTCGGCGGACTTTGCGGAAGTGGTGGATTTCCTTGGCTTAGATGTTTTGGACGTTGCAGATGTGAAATACACCTAGAGACGTTCAGGCCCCTGTTCCCATATTATTGTTTCCTAGCGTCGGCTGAGCTCATGGACGTGTTCCCGTTATCATTTGTTACAAGTAGGACTCCGACGCGGTCGGATCACTCTCCGTTGCTTTGGGATTTTGGTGACTGCTCCGTCCCGCAGGGCTTTTTCAGATATGAAAAGGCATGGCTTCTGGAGGAGTCTTTCAGGGACATGGTCTCGTCCCATTGGTCCTTTTCGGTCGTGGCCGGTTCCACTGTTAAAGATTCATTCAGAAGCTGACCTCGTTGCGCCTTCGTCTTTGTGCGTTTAAGAAGGAATCTAGGGAGGCCCGACGTACGATTACAATGGCTGCGGAAGAGGAGCTCATGAGCCTTGACAGATTAGAGGATGGCAGACCATTGAGTGCTGACGAGCTGTGTCAGAAGGCTGAGGCCCAGAAGAGGATCGTTGATGAGGATAGGAAGCGGCTTGCGGAGTGGAAGCATAGGTCCAGGCACAACTGGCTTAAGGAGGGAGATGCAAATACTGTTTTTTTTTCACAGGGTGGCTAACGGGAGGCGTTGTAGCAATGCTATTCGTTTGGTGATCGTTGATGGTGTCTGGGTGAGTGGAGATAGGGAGATGGGCATGGCGATAGCGTATCACTTCCATACTTTCTCAGCGAGAGGCTTTGGCAGGCGGTGGAGATGGTCTGGTCTGGGGGCTTCTCGGCTTTCGGACACGCATGCTACTAGTTTGATTCAGACGGTCACCATGGAGGAGGTGAAGGCGGTTGTTTGGAGCTTGAGTGCGGAGGGAACACCTGGATTGGATGGGTTTCCTGTCTCCTTCTACAAGGACTTTTGGGATCTTGTGGTTTCAGAGGTTTTGGAGGTCGTGAAGGAAGTGTGTCAGTGTAATACAGGTTTTGAGAAGCTGAATAAAGCTATGATCTTTCTCCTTCCTAAGCACGAGACGACTGAAAAAATTGAGGAGTTCAGACCGATTACGCTTTCTAATGCTTTATATTTGATCGTGGCAAAGGTTTTTGCTATCAGAGTTAGCAGAGTGCTGGAGCACATTATCTCACCACTACAATCGCCTTTTGTCCCTGGGCGGCAGATTGGTGACTGCTTTTTTTTTTGACACTCCAAAAAGGGGGATACACCCATAGGTGTTCGCCCCAGTTTATTAAGAAAGAAAGAAGAAGATACTTACAGAGGGAGTAGAAAGGGAGGGATAGGGGAAAGTGATATCAATAAATGATACCAATCGCCCCCGTAACAAAAACGCTACACAGATGACCAGTCCGAACAAAAGCGGTTCGCATCCATACAAATATTTTCTATATAGAATCTCTGCCCCGCAAAGAGAGATTTGTTTCTTCCCAACCAAATACTCCAAATGCGCGCGAAGGGAATAAGTCTCTCCGCCCTCGGACGATTTGCAGCGATTGCTATGCTCTCCCAAAAAGACTCCATCGAAGAAAGACTCAGCCAGGCTACATCATCCCAAATGGGCCGCACGAGGTCGCAGTGAAGGAATAGATGGTCGGCCATCTCAATAGCCGAATCGCACAACCCGCAGAAATTGGGAGAGTTTGGGAAGAGTGATACAAGACGGTCGCGGGTAGGTAGTCGTCCACGCCTAAGAATCCAGAGAAAGATACCAATCCTTTCCGGAAGCTTGAGACCCCAAATGAGGTTACAGTGAGCAAGAAAAGACGCCTCAGGATGCATAGCGATGGGAAGAAGAGCCAAGTATGCCTTTTTTGAAGAAAAGGACCCCTCTTTCCAAGAGAAGTGATCACGGCCCCCCGAAGGAGTAGGGGCGTCCACGAGTAAGGTCATCAGAGCGGAGAAGTCCATCAGCCGCTGAGCAGAGAGATAATCCACCAAGATCGGGCACCATGAGCCATTGGTCCAGCACGAATCCACCGATGCATATTTGTCCCCTGCCAGCGCAAAAAGTCTTGGAAAAAGGTTCATGAAGATGCCCTTACCAGACCAATCCGTAGTCCAAAATCGGAAGGATGTCCCATCGCCGAGAGACGGCCTAAACAAGGACCGATTGCGGTTGAAGACATGGAAGGCTTCGCGCCAAAAGATGGGAGAATGATCGTGAGAGCGACCGTCAAAAACGGAGAGAAAGGCATTACCCGCCGCAATGCGAAGGCATCGCACAAGGAAACCATCATCCCGACTTAAAAGCCTCGACGCCCATTTGAGAAGAAAAGCGTCACGCATTCTCCAATCGCCGAACACCCAGACCCCAATCGCGTTTAGGACGCGAAATGACATCCCAAGCGACCAGATGGATCCCTCTTCTAGCAGTACCATGCTTACCCCAAAGGAATCCCCTCATACATTTCTCCAATCGAAGCATGATCCCCTTTGGCAGACCGCGCGCCGATAAGAAATAAATAGGGATAGCCGAAAGGACGGATTTAAGAAGCACCAAACGCCCACATCGAGAGAGCAATGAGGAGCGCCAACCAGCCAGCCTTGTCTCAACCTTCTCCACCACCCTCTGATAATCACGCAACCGCGCACGGCCCACCGAGAGAGGTAATCCCAGATAATCCAATGGCAGCGCCCCGAGAGAAGCCCCCAAAATGGAGGAGCATTCCCCAATCTCCAGAGGCGAGAGAGCAAACGACACAAATTTCGATTTGTCCTCATTGATGCGGAGCCCCGACATTTCGCAAAATAATTGGACCGTAGTAGCCATTCCCGCATATTGAAGCCGCTCCCCCTCGATAAAACATAAGGTGTCGTCCGCATATTGGAGGAGAGGGATATGAAGGTCTCCTATAGAGCACCCACGAGTAAGTCCAGCGTTGGCAACACCCTGAATCATACGAGGCAACACGTCCGCCGCCATAACAAAAAGAAGAGGGGCGAGGGGGCATCCCTGACGAACCCCCCTTCGAGGCTGAAAGAGGCCCCCCGACGGTCGACCGTTAAAAGATAAGGAGAAGGAAACCGTAGTAACACAGCGACGGATCCATGAAATCCACAACGGAGGGAAGCCCCGAGACTTCAAAACCGACCATAAGAAGCGCCAATCCAAGGAGTCATAAGCCTTAGCGAAATCAATTTTCCAGAGGATCCCCTTTGTTCCATTTCTTTGCCAACCGTCTATGATAGCGGAAGCTAGGGCGTAACAATCAGAGATTTGCCTCCCCTGAACAAAGGCGGCTTGGGAGGGAGAAATGAGAGAGCCAAGAAGGGGTGCTAGGCGACGGGCCAAAGCCTTCGCAATGATCAAGTAAATGCCATTGGAGATCGCAATCGGGCGGAAGTCCTCGATACGACTAGCACCCTGGGATTTCGGAATGAGGATCACAGAGGCCCGATTGATCCTGTTGAATCCCCGGTTCCCCTCACAAAACTCGAGGGCCACGTCCAAGACGTCGTTGGCGATAACATCCCAAAAGTCCCTATAGAAGGATATAGGGAACCCATCTGGGCCAGGAGAAGCATCAGCGTTAAGGTCCCAAACCGCCCCCTTAAGCTCGTCAAGCGATAAAGGCCGAGATAAAATAGCAGCATCCGAGCAAGAGAGCGAGGGGGCACCGGACGCCGACCAGTGCCAGGAAGAAGAAGGGAGGCGATTGAAGAAATTCTTGAAGTAATTAACCAACGCCGAGCCCATCTCACGATCAGTCTGAAATAAAGCGTCCCCGATCTTGATGGAAGAGATATAATTAGCTCGTTTACGTGCACTGGCGACCCGGTGGAAAAAGGCGGTATTAGCATCCCCGTCCTTGAGCCAACGAAGACGCGAGCGTTGTCTCCATTCGATGGCTCTTTTCACAAGAACCTTCACAAGAACCTATTTAGATTGGTGACTGCTCGGTCATGTCTTCGGAGATCATTGGTCATTGCGAATTAGCAAAGGCGAAGGCGATGCTTTGGAAGGTTGATTTTGCAAAAGCTTATGATATGTTGGACTGGCATTTTTTGTGGGAAGCTTTGCATTAGAGTGGGTTTCCGGACCTTTGGATTTCTTGGATGAAGTAATTTGTAACCACTACCTCTTTGAAGGTTCTTGTGAACGACCACCCGGAGGGGGGTTTCTTCCAGCCTCAGAAGGGAAACAGGCAGGGTTGTCCGCTGGATCTGTCATTATTTGTCATCGCCTCTGACGTGCCTGCTTGCTTGGTAGACCGGGTCCTGACTAGCGGGATCACTTGTGGCTTTACATAGGACGGGTTGGTCATTCCCCTTCTTCAGTGTACGGATGACTCCATTTTCTTTATTGAGGGAGGCAACGCTGAAGCCAACGGCATGGCGACTATTCTCGATGTGTTTGGTGAGATGTCGGGGCTGGTACAGAATCATGACAAGTCTACGTTGGTTCCTTTTGTTCTTTCTGAGAAGGAGGCACGCTTGTGCAACATCGAGTTGGGTACGGAGTGCGGTCCGGTACCTATTCCTTAGGTTTGCCACTGACGTCGGGTAAAATCAAGTTGGCAGACTTGTTAACGGTTGTTGAGAAGTTGGAGAATAAGCTTTCAGGTTGGAAGTCCTTGATTCTGTCAAAGGGGGGTCGCCTTGTCCTGTTAAAGGCGATCCTCTCTGCGATTCCTATCTTCTACATGTCTACTCGCATCTTGCCCGTCGGATTTCGAAAGCGCCTTAAGAGACTGATGATGAGATTTCTGTGGGGTAAGAGTGGCCAAGAGGCGAGTGAGATGCACTTAGTGGATTGGGATACTATTACTCTTCCCAAGGCGGAGGGTGGCCTTCTTGTCAGACGTATTGAAGCAATGAATGAGGCCTTGTTATTGAAGTGGCTCACCAGACTTTGGGAGAATGGCGAGGATTTTATGTTCTACTCTGGTGCGCAGGATCTACGCCTTCACTTGCTCATCCCCGGCGAGAGTGCCTCGTGGTGCTCATCCTTTACCTTTCTGGAAGGGCATTCAGACTGTCCTACCTCGGTTTTATGAGCTCTTTCGGCCTGTTCTGGGCAATGGCGAGTGCTTTGCGTTTTGGACGGATGATAAGACGGGCGGTGGATCGCTGGATGTACGCTTTCCTCGGCTGTACGCTCTGGCGGCTGATCGTGAGGCGCATGGTGCTAACTGTTGGAGTGACGGAAACTAGATGTCCTTGTTCTGCGCCAACTTTTCAGACCAACACTTAGAGGAGTTTCTTCTTATGATTGACTCCTTGCCGGCTTTTGATGGCCCCGCGGAAAGTCGGGACCATTGGGTTTAGAGGAGGAGCTCTTTCTCTGTCGGGAAGGCTTACAGGGTGATTTGCAGGCCACCTCCCTTGCGGTCGGAGGATCTCATCAGGGAGTGCAACTTCATCTAGGGTCTTCTCATCCTTGAGAAAATCAATTTTTTCCCGTGGCTTTGTAGGCAGAAAAGACTGATGATGCACGATCGCTGTGCAAGATTCTTTGGGACGGTGTCTAACAGATGCCCTCTTTGCCAGATTGAGATTGAATTTGTGGAGTATCTTTTCTTGCTCTGCTCGCGTACGACGGATTTGTGGGAGGACGTCAGCTTGGCTTAGGTTAATGCGAGGAGCTTCGATTCTTTTTGGATCTCTATACGGACGGCCAGGCAGTGTTTAAGGAGGGAGCTGCTCCGCCCGATGTCATTGTTGTGGTCTATCTGGTTGGCTAGGAATGCCCTGCTGTTCTCGGGTCAAAGGTTTTACCATGAGAATGTCTGTATCCAGGCGGGGGCTCTTATTGAGGAGCGGCTTGTAGTGTGATTGAGATTGCTGTAATTATCTAATTTCTAATTATAATCTTGGGGCGGAAACCATTACGTGTTTCCCCTTTTTTGGATAAAAAGCATAAATAGGAGAATCTCTCGTACAGGTGGGGGCTGGTGTGGCAAGGGGTCAAATTGATTTCACCACCTCAGGCTGAGGTTCTTGTTTCCCCGTTCACGGAGGACAAGATTAAGAAGGCAATGTTTCATCTGAACACAGATTGGGCTCCATGTCCTGATGAATTTTTGATTTACTTCTACAAAGAGTTTTGGGAGCTGACCAAGGAGGATGTTCTGGATGTGGTACATGACTTCAGGGAAGGCAACCATGGCTTCGATTGTCTTAATAAGGCACTACTGTTTCTCTTGCTAAAGAGGGAGACAATGTTCAGAAAAACGGCCGAGTAAGCCGCATATATACTCGTACTCGGTAACCTTGCCGCTCCGAGTATGAAGAAACGATCATGTATGCGGGTTGACCCGCATACTCAGCCGAGTATACCCCATATGCGACCACATATTCGACCGCTTTTCTGATAGAACTTTTTTTATTTAATCTAAAACCAAATAACCCCACCTGCATAATAATATCAAACCGCATACTCCCCACATAAAACTGCATACTCCCCGTATAATATAAAACCCTATACTCTGCCGCATAAAACCGCATACTCCCTTCATACTCTCCCGATTGAGGATATTACCATAATATTAAATATTTATTTATATTTTTAATAATAAAAAATACCAAACTGAATAAAACTGCATACTCCCCGCATACTCTCCCGCATACCGCATACTCTCTATGCAGTGACCCCTCCGACTGAATACCGCATAGCACCTTCCTGAACATTGGAGGGAGATCTCCACCGGGGTAGGTGACCTCTTTCCCATTGCCGCTGTCAAACGAGATCTACCTAATAATCGCCAAAACCCTTGCCAATCACCTTCGTGGTGTGCTTAATGATATAACATCGTCGAAACAATATGCCTTTATACTTGGGAGATCCATAATTAATGGTTGGGTGCTTGCATCCGAGATGGTGCCTGACTAGAAGCGGAATCAGACGAAAAGAGTGTTATGGAAGGTGGATTTCTCCAAGGCATACGACTGTGGCGTTTCCTTTGGGCATCTTTGTAGAAGAGAGATTTCCCACCTACGTAGATCTCATGGAAGAAACGTTGCATTACGATGTCGTCATATGCTGTCTTGGCGAACGGATGACCGGAGGGTGGTTACTTCCAACCACAGTGCATGCATTCGTCAGGGATGCCCTTTATCTCCTTTGCTTTTGTGATTGCAACAGATGCTTTGGCTGTGATGATGAGGTCGGCGCCTGATGGCAGACTTTGTACGTGTTACAATAAAGAAGACATTGTAATACCTATTCTCCAGTATGCAAATGACGTGCTCATCTTCTTATATGGAGGGGTGGAGCATGTGAGAATGACATCATCTATTATGGACATCTCCGAGGACATTTTGGGACTGAAGATTAACATAGACAAATCAATTGTTATCTGTTAGAAGAAAGGAGTCTTCGTTATGATTCATAGGAAAACCCTAGGCTCTCTTATATAGGGAGAGGCCTTAAGGGTAAATTACATGGATGTCTAAATAGAAAAGAGAAATAGAAACAAGGTATAGAAACATATAATAATATTAGAAACTATCTCTACACTCCCCCTCAAGGTGGAGCATAGATGTCGATCATGCTCAGCTTGGATGAACATCTCTAGAAAGGTCCTCTGAGCAATGGCTTGGTGAATACATCGGCAGTCTGATCCCCTGAGCTAACATGGGCCGTGGATATCAATCCTCTCTGGATTAGGTCCCTGGTGTAATGGCAGTCAACTTCAATATGCTTGGTCCTCTCATGGAAGGCTGGATTGTTGGCAATGAACAACGCTGCCTGATTGTCACACTGAAGCTTCATAGGTAGAGATACAGCTACATGTAGATCTTCTAGTACTGAGCGAACCCACATCATTTCCGTACTGGCTTGAGCCATGGCCCTATACTCGGATTCGGCATTGGACCTTGCCACAACAGTTTGTTTCTTGCTTTTCCAAGAAACCAAGGAGCCTCCAACAAACACTGCAAACCCTGAGGTTGATTTTCGATCCTTAGGACATCCTGCATAATCTGCATCTGCACATGCTGAGACAGATAAGTCCGTGCCCTTTCTAAATAGCAGCCCTGAACCTGGAGAAGACTTTAGATACCTCAGTATCATGTGTATAGCATCCATGTGAACCTGTCTTGGCTGCTCCATAAATTGACTCACCCTGCTAACTGCAAATTGAATGTCTGGGCGAGTTATGGTGATGTAGAGGAGTTTTCCCACCATCTCTCTATATCTCCTCTTATCTACTTCATCAGTATCACCATCATACAGCCTCACGCTGGGATCCATAGGAATACTTGATGGTTTGCAACCATCCATGCCCGTCTCGGTCAGGAAGTCTGTAATATACTTCCGTTGGGTCATTACCAAACCCTGTGCATTCCTTGCAAATTCTAACCCCAGGAAGTATCTCAGGGTCCCAAGATCTTTCGTAACAAACTGACGGCCAAGGAATGCCTTCGCCCTTGCTTTGCCCTGAATATCATCTCCTGTAACAAGAATATCATCCACATAGACCATTATGACAACCGTACCTGTCGAGGACTTCTGGACAAACAACGAATGATCAGCATTGAACCTCTTGAATCCCTGGTGCTCAATTAGGTTGGACAGCTTCTGGAACCACGCTCGTGCACTTTGTTTAAGGCCATATATAGCCTTGTGAAGTCTACATACCATATGCTTCTCCCCCTCAGCAGTAAACCCGGGTGGCTGATGCATGTAGACTTCCTCCTGTAAGTCCCCGTACAAAAATGCATTCTTGACATCTAGCTGATAAATGCTCCATTCACGAACCACTGCAACAGACAGGAGGATACGGAGAGTCGAGTGTCTCGCCACTGGAGAGAATGTATCCATGTAATCAACGCCATATGTCTGTGTAAATCCTCGGGCAACCAAGCGTGCTTTGTACCTATCCAATGTGCCATCCGCATGATATTTGACTGTGAAGACCCATTTGCAGCTGACAACTGATGCATCAGGAGGTGCAGGGACCAACGACCATGTGCCACGGGACTGCAAGGCCCCCATTTCTTCTTCCATAGCAAGTCTCCAGCATTCACTCTTCAAGGCTTCCTGGTATGTCCGTGGTATGTCCACGGAAGACAAAGCTGTGGCAAACTTCTGGAAATCACCGGTGAGTCGGTGGAAGGAAACCTGTGAAGCAAAAGGATAGGATGCACACTGTCGTCTCTGTTTCCGAATAGCAATCGGAACATCCAGATCATCATCTGGGTCCACCTGTAAGGAGTCATCCTGCATATGCACCGAACCTGACCCGTCAGTAGTAACATCATCTGAACATACCTGAGGCTTAGTGATTGGCTGATCTGCTGTCTGAGCGGGACCTGACCGACGTGTATAGTGGTTAGGAAATGGTGATATGATTCGCCGTGGAATGGGTGGAGGTGGAGGTGGAGGTGGTGGTGGCGGTGGTGCTGGCATAGGAACTGACACATGAGACGAGTCAGGTGAAAGACAAGCAGGTGGTGGTGGAACCAAAATATCATCAGCGGTGGTGGATGGTACCATTCTGTCCCCAGCTGGCGAGAAATACATAACCGACTCGAAGAAAGTGACATCCGCACTAACAAAGTACCTATTGGTAGTAGGATCATAACACCGGTATTCTGCATTGCTGCTGTGTTGTGATCGTTGTGCACGGATGTTTCCCAACTCTTCGCCTCTCTGTGGTCTCTGTGGTATGGTTACGGAAACTATTGATCACCTATTTCTGCATTGCTGCTGTGTTGATGCGTTATGGGCCGATTTGGGGTGGCTGGATCTCTCTTCATTCACTCATTTCTGCCAAAGCTTGTTCTGTGATAGGGGTCGACCATGGCCTGCGCTGCTAGACCCAATCTCGAGGCTTTGGAGCCTGTGGCTGGGGCGAAACGAAGCTATCTTTGCTCGTCAGCGGTTCTATTTGGAGAATGTTAGATCGACGGCCTCGGGCTTCCTTCGTGACTGGACCTCTTTGTAAATTTTTTTTGCACCAGGGGCTACGATCTCCGTTTACCCCCCTTATTTTGTTTTGTAATTTCTCATCTCCCGTTTCCCCTTGTAAGTATCTCTTTCTCTTTTTAATACATTGGGGTGAGCACCTCCGCGTGTGTCCCCCTTTTTTTGGAGCTTCAAAAAAAAAAGTCCAGGCGATAGACGATGGACAAATGCCATAGCACCAAAGACACGTGGTGGCAGTGAGAATAGCTCCTTGTCAGGAAAAATAAGAGAAATGGGTATCTTCTCTCCAAGGACAGAGGACGGCATTCTATTGACCAGATAGCATGCAGTAAGGACAGCATCCCCCCAGAAAGAAATAGGAGCACAACTTTGAATCAACAAGGTACGAGTGATATCCAAGAGATGGCGATGCTTTCTTTCCGCCACACCATTTTGTTGGGATGTATATGCGCAGGTGGTTTGATGAATAATACCCTTCAATGACAGAAATTGAGAAAGAGAACGTGTACAAAATTCCAGGGCATTATCAGTCCGAACATATTTGACAGAAGAAGAGAAAACATTCTGCACTTCATTAATTAAAATTTTGATAACATCCCCTGCTTCAGACTTATTCTTCAGAAGAAAAACCCAAGAGACACGAGAAAAGTCATCTACTACCACAAGATAGAACCTGTGCCCCTGGTGATCGGGAACACGACTCGGACCCCATATATCTATATGTAACAACTCAAAAGGGGAGCTACTGCTCCGACTCTGACGACCTGGAAAGCTCGACCTGTGATGCTTTCCTAACTGACATGTTTCACAACGAAACGACGAACTTGGAGAGATCTGGGGCAGAAGATGGCGCATCTTCTGGAGCGGAAGGTGACCAAAACGAAGATGCCAAATGTAAGGTGAGACTGGTCCAGCAGAGTGAGTGGAGATGCCAGCATAGGATTCCCGGACCAGCCGATATAAACCGTTCTGCTCAGAGCCACAGCCAATCACCTTGCCCGTGAGTATGTCCTGAAAAATGAGAGAAGACGGGTCAAATATAGCTCGACAATTCAAATCCTTTGTAATCTGACTAATAGACAGCAAATTCAGTGAGAATTCAGGGGCATGTAAAACATTCTGTAGCTGTATAGTGGAGGATAAGAAAACCTCCCCCTGGTCAACAAGGGGTGAGTGGGAACCATCTGCTATCTGTACTGAGCGACCTGGAGGAATAGCCCTGTAGGCATGTAATCTACCTCTATCTCGACACAGATGATGTGTAGCTCCGGAATCTATAACCCAGTCAGATATATCATGTGAAGATATGAAGGCTGATGATCTACCTGAGGAACTGGCTGCAGCGGATGAACTGGCAGAGGCTGCGGCAGCAATATCTGAAGAGCCACCAGATGAATCACCAGAAGACTGTGGCATAATATCACGGAGACGGGCCACGAGTTCGTCAAATCTATGATCTGCAGTAGACGGTAATGGAGACTGTGAATGCTCTGCGACCCGTGCCGATGCTGGGAACCCATGCTTTGAGTAGCATGTCTCCTCTGAGTGTCCAGTTCTGTGACAGTATGAGCACATCTGACTGACCCGACCGCCTCTTCCTTGAGAGCCACGGCCACGTCCACGACCACGCCAAGAAGGTGGTCCACCTCTCCCACGCGAAGCTGCCATCGCAGATGGGGGTGGAGTAGAAGAGCTGGAGGAAACTGGAATACGACTGAGCCTCCTGTAGACATCCTCCACTGGAGGAATAACTGCATCTGCTAAGATCTGTGACCGTGCAGCATCATACTCAGGATCGAGGGCAGCAAGTAGAACGCCCACCATGGTGGCGTTCCGGAACGTCTTCTGCTGCTCTGGAGTAGCAGTCAGAGGAATGGTACTGTATAGCTTCTCGAACATCCCTCTTAGGGATGTGTATAGAGAGTGGAGAGGTCTGCCGGCCTGCTTCATTGTAAAGATGTCATGTTGAAGCTGCAACATCTTTGTCTCATTTCGCACCTGCGAATACGTAGCAGCAAGGATGTCCCACATTGCCCTAGCAGTGGGCTGATGGAGGACATCATTCGCTATCTCCATCGTCAACGTACCAGACAACCATACTTTTGCGTAAGCGTCATCGGCCTCCCATGAGGCATAGATCCCTGTCTTCTCCGCAGGCTCATCCTCGGTAAGAATGTGTTTCTTACCGTTTGATTTCATGAGGCTCATGAATTGCATAGCCCATAGCTCATAGTTAGACCTGTCCATCTTGACTATTGGCGCCGGACCTTTGAATGCGCCTGTGGAGGGCAAATCGACTTTCGATTCTGACATACTGCTGCTCGAAGAAGACGAAGGGAGAATAGACAATGTGATGAATGTCTACACCAACTGCATCGGATTTGAGTACGTGTGTAGACTTTTACGCACTCAAATCCATAAACCGGAGGAAGAGGGGTCTAGGGCACGCCTCGAAGGAAGCTTACAGCCCTTGAATTGCCTCGAGAACAACGCCTATGGACTGCTGGAGGCCACTGGAATCCCTACAGCGGCAGATGGGAGGTGCCGCTGGGGCTACGAGGGCCGCTGGGGCTGCTGTAGACAGCAGTAGGGTGCCGCTAGGGCTTCGGGGGCCCGCACGGACGGCTGGGCGCCGCTGGTAGAGGCGGCGGGCCCACTGGAGGGTGCGGCTGGGGGCCGCTGTGCGCCTGTGGGGCGCTGGAGGGTGCGGCTGTGGGCCGCTGGGCGGCTGGGGCCGCTGGGGGTTGCGGCTGGGGGCCGCTGGGCAGCTGGGGAGGCCGCTGTTGGGGCGGCTGGGAGCCGCTGAGCGGCTGGGGAGGCCGCTGTTGGGGCGGTGGCGAGACGAGAGAGAGAGAGAAGAGGAGGGGCGGCGGGTGGGGAAGGGAGGAGAGCCCTAAGGCGGCTCTGATACCATGTTAGAAGAAAGGAGTCTTCGTTATGATTCATAGGAAAACCCTAGGCTCTCTTATATAGGGAGAGGCCTTAAGGATAAATTACATGGATGTCTAAATAGAAAAGAGAAATAGAAACAAGGTACAGAAACATATAATAATATTAGAAACTATCTCTACATTATCCCTTTTGGCCTAGTTCAAGTGGAGGTACATGAAATTTGTGATGTGTAAGATGCCCAATTAGGACATTGCCTCTCACTTACCTGGGTCTCCCTTTAGTTGTTGTCGTCTGCATTCGACATCATGGAGGTTGGCACTTAAAAAACTAGAAAGCAAATTGGCGGGTTGGAAGGCATATATGGTCTCTAAGGGAGGGAAGCTGGTCCCTTTTAAACATGTTCTTTCGGCCATATAATTCCTATATTCTTCAGCTCCACGAGACTCATCCTGATTTGTATACGAAAGAAGATTGAAGGCCTGGTGAAGCAGTTTTTCTGGTCGGATGGTAAATGAGAGAAAAGGGGAGGGACTACATCTTGTTGACTGGGAAGTGATGACACACATAAAGGCTGATGGTGGGCTTGGGATACTAAATCTTAAACACATGAATATGGCCCTCCTTTCTAAATGAGCACTCACGTTAAGGGGTGGCAGTGGAGATGTGGTCTGCAGACCGATTCAGAAAATCTGTGAGATTTAAAGTTCTTTGACTGCTACATCTATTAGATATCCTTCCTCACTCTGGATATATATCAGGCATATCCTTCCTGATTTGAGGGAAGTTCTTCCCCCGGTTGTGGGAAATCCTAAGAAGGTGCCGGTATTTTGGCACGTTCTTTATCTTATACTTGGAAGCATCTCCTTTCTACCTTCTCAGGACACCTTGGCTCCTTTGTCTGGTACCCACTACTCTCCTCTTGAGTTTCTGTTGCTTTTCTTTGTAACGCAAGTAGTCCAATGAAGTTGAGGGCTAATCCCTCTACCATTGTTTTTTCTAATAACTTGTATGCCTTAGATATCTTGTTCGAAAATTTTGGCCACAAAAGGTTCTTTATTAATAAAATGTTGGTCGGGGTGTAATCCGTGTGAGTGTTTGGGGGTGTTCATTTTCTTTCAAGTATCAAGATGCTTAATATACTATCATGGCATATCGTTGGGAAAGTGGGCCTTTCCAAGATACCTAGGTCAGTAATTGGTCATATCTAAAAACATAATCCGCTCTCTTTAGAACCTATAATCAGGACTTCGATGTGAGTTTGAAAGTTTGTTTTTATTAATAAGCTTGATATTGTGCGGCTCAAGTAATCATTATTAATTTTCAAAAGATATGCACATAGAAGCTCATATAAGATACACGTTGGGAAGATCAAAAGAGTTGTTTATTTTGTAAACCTTAGGCTCTCTTATATAGGAGAGTAGCCTATGGGTAAATTACATCAAGAGTGCATAAGGATATAGAAAACATGAAACAATACTGTTAGAAACTAAAGATGCGGAAGCGAACATGGAAAAAGATGAAGAAGAAATAAGAATAACGGGATTTAACGTGGAAACCTACTCCGTGAGGAGTGGGATGAAACCACGGGAGAAGCCCTCAACGAGACATATTATGCATTGCACTTTCTCAATGGATACAGGAGGTCTGGGGCTCTTTAATCCTTATATAGCCTCCACAGAGCCTCCAAGTCCCACCACTGGACAATGTGGGACTAAACATATGGATGGGGTAAATGGACCTTCTTCAGGATCCATTTACCCTCCTACAACATAATAGACACACATAACAAATACTCCAATACTCCCCCTCAAGCTGGAGCATGTAATGCTCAGCTTGGACAAACAAACAAAAAGAAGGCTTCAAAAAAAAAAACAAACAAAAAGAAACTCAACTCATGCTACAGGACACTACGGACAATATCGACCCAATGCGCACAACTGCTGTTGTCGAGGATGTTGCTTCTCACGCCGTGCAGTGAGGAGGACGAACGGGCTGGAGTATGAGTTTGCTGAATCTCCTCGTCGGAGAGCATGTGCTCTAAACCGCGCCTGTCAGAGTCACTGCGACTGAAAATTAGTCTCCTCATCAGAGTACTCTGGCCCGCCACAATAATGTGGACAACTGCTCCATCTTCGAAAAAGGCCGAACTTAAAAGGCCGTGGAAGTGCAATCCTCGTCGGAGTCCACGGTCGTTGGAGAATGGAGTCTGAAAAGTTTCCTCATCGGAGAACTGAGTCTCTCCCATCTGGCACAGAGAATGGTACACTAATCTGGTGTCCCTATGATGCCACATGAAAACCCTTGCCAACATGGTATAAGGAATAATCCCCTACTCTGGAGTCCCTATGGCTCACATGAAAACTCTGGCCAAACAAAAAGAAAAGATGGGGACTGCTACAAAAGATGGCAAACACGTGCTCATCTGAAAATGACAGCAAACTTATGCGTGTATGAAAATGAGTCTCTCTCTTGAGAACTCGAAAATGGGCCACTCAAACATGGAGTGCCTTGAACTTGGACTCTGACCAATCTGTCGAGTCTGAACAACTGCGCATCACACCTGTGGATTCGGAATCTGAACGTCGAGTCTGATATTGCGCATGGAGAAACTGACTGAGTCTGATAACTTGTAGAGTCTGAGAAAATCTGGCTGGTCTGCATCTGACATCTGAATCTGCAATAGGACCTGTGACTCTACACCATACTCCCCCTTTCTCCCATACTGGTCGGAATGAGGACATCGACCACGTTGGGAGAAGACAAATAAATTGAGGAAAACACAAAACCAAATAAGCCGATTACAATTTTTTTCCCGGCTTCTCAAAACATGGATAACAATTGGCCGTTTCATTTTTTCCCCTAGCCTCTCCCTTTTTTTGCAATTTTTTTTGGAAACCAAAGCTCTTCGGGGGATACACGCCATGGTGTTCGCCCCAAATATTATTAAAAACGATGAAGAAGAAAAGGAGAAAGAAAAGTTTTACAAACACTAAGGATCGAGTGGATCCCGCCGGAGGGCCCAAAAAAGAAAAGACACACCAAACGCATTACAGAAGCAGCCAGTCATTTACAAGCAAGGAGACGTGTGCTATAATATTCTCTTTGTAAAACCTTTGCCCCCTGAAAATCTTCGCATTCCTACCAAGCCACAGCGCCCAAATGCACGCGAAGGGGTGAAGCAGCTCCCTCCTTGGCCGATCATTACTTGAGCGCATAGAGTCCCAAAACGAGGGAGCTGAAGATGCGTTAACCCATGTAACATTGGCGTCCTCCCGAATTGCGGCAGAGCTCGGGCAGAGAAAAAAGAGGTGCTCCAAGGTCTCCACACTGTCACCACACAACACACAGTCCAAGGAGTCAATCCCCGCAACAAACCTCGCACATCTATCTCAGGTCAAGACCCTCCCTCGCCTCAAAAGCCACAGGAAGAACACCACCCTCTCTGGTAGCTTCAGGCGCCACAACCAACCAAGATCCTTGCACAAGAGGCTTTGTTGAGAGTTCTGCTGCTGCGAGATGGCCCTGAACGTCCTGCAATTTTTTTAATAAGCCTTGACAACACATTTTCTTTTACGACTTTTCAAACATTTTTTTAAAATGCGTACGACCTTTTTTTTGTACGCGCTGCTTTCTTTCTTTCTTTCTTTTTAACTCTCTCCTTTTTTTAAAAAAAATATATCACCCTCTAGTGGGCCCAATAATATGCACCACTTTTTTTTCATCACCTTTTTTTATTCACGTTGGGCTTCCCTTCCTTTTTTTTCATTCACTTTTTTTTAACATTTGCTGCCCAACACAAATAAATAAATAAATAAATATATATATTTAATACAAGAAAGGGCTATCGACCCCCTTTAGCGTTCCCAATCATGGGAACCCCCCTTTTTTTTCAAGGCTTGAGGACCGCCGCCCCCTTCCTTTAGGGTTCCCCGATGGGAAAACCCCCTCTCTTCATCGAGATATGCCACCGCCCGAAGCAAATCTGGAGCATGCCTCGTGCCATGTAATAGGCTCTGCTTCAATCTGCGCCGCCATCTGGAGCATGCCTCGCGCTGCAGCGCTGCCGGGAGGGGGTGGCCTGCCTGGATGGGCTTCTGTTTGGAGGAGGGTGGCAGAGTCGCCTCCTGCGTGCCCTAAAGGAGAAGCGGGTTCCGCTAGGCTATGAGGAGGCGCCGCCGACAGGAGGGACATCACATCGCCAAAGGGGGGACGGAGGGGGGTCGCTGGAGGCTCACACGGAGAGGGAAGGGTCTTCGCGCGAAGAGGAAGGCCGCAATTGGTGGTGGTGGTGGGGGGCTCGGGAGGGCATCGCCTTTGCGTCGCCTGTGCGCACACTAGAGGAAGGCCGCAACTGTTGGAGGATGCACCCTCGCTTAGGGTTCAACCACCATTGCGCGAGTTCTGGCACGAGATCGGGACTCGCCGCCTTCTTGAAGCGGCTCCAGTTTGGAGATGTTGCGGCATCGCCGCCTGAGCGCTGTGGAGCCCAATCTGGACATGGAGGAGAGGCATATCGTACAAGTGTCTGTTTCCTGCTTTTGTGCGCCACCCGATGGAGGGTATGCGGCTCGAGAAAACGCCGCCAGCGCTGCCTGTACGTTGGACAGGAGATGCGATACGAGGATGCTGCAGCGTGAAGTAACAACCCTAGAAGATGGCTTGCCGACGGAGCTTGATCTCATGATTTCCTGAACTCGGAATCAAAAATGAATGTGAATCAAAATAAATCTTCTAAGTATTAATTCTCCAGGAACATAGAACCAAAAACTGCGAATCTCGAACAAATATGGATCACAAATCCTCGAGAATCGAACCCGCTCTGATACCATGTTAGAAAATAAACATGCGGAAGCGAACATGGAAAAAGATAAAGAAGAAATAAGAACATCGGGATTTAACGCGGAACCCTACTCTGTGAGGAGCGGGATGAAACCACGGGAGAAGCCCTCAACGGGGCATATTATGCATTGCACTTTCTCATGGATACAAGAAGTCTGGGGCTCCTTATATAGCCTCCACAGAGCCTCTAAGTCCCACCACTGGACAATGTTGACTAAACATATGGATGTGGTAAATGGATCTTCTCCAGGATCCATTTATCCTCCTACAACATAATAGGCGTATATAACAAATACTCCAACAAATACATACACTCCCCCTCAAGATGGAACATAGATATCGATCATGCTCAACTTGGACGGACACTTCTGGAATGGCCCTCTAAGTAACGCCTTGGTAAAGATATCTGCAGTCTGGTCTCTTGAGCTAACGTGAGATGTAGAAATAAAACCCTTCTGAATCATATCTCGTATATAGTGACAATCAACCTCAATGTGCTTGGTTTGTTCATGAAATGCTGGATTATTGGCAATAAATATAACAACTTGATTGTCACATTCCAGAGCCATACGAAGTGGGACTTCTACATATAGATATGTAAGAACGTCTTTCACCCACATCATTTTTGTACTAACCTGGGCCATAGTCCTATATTCAGACTCAGCACTGGATCTGGCTACAACAGTTTGCTTCTTGCTTCTCCATTAGACAAGAGAGTCTCCAACATATACAACAAATCCAGTGGTGGACTTCCTATCCTTAGGACATCCTGCATAGTCTACATCTACGCATGCTGAGGTAGCAATCTTCTTGTCTTTCTTGAACAATAGACCTGCACCTGGAGATGATTTAAGATACATGAGTATCATATGTATAGCATCCATATGTACCTGACGTGGTTCCTCCGTGAACTGGCTCACCCGACTAACAACAAAAGAAATATCGGGTCTGGTAATGGTAACATAAAGAAGTTTTCCCACCAGTTCTCTGTATCTTCTCCTATCCACCTCATCAGTGTCATCATCATATAATTTCATGCTTGTATCCATAGGTGTAGTGGCCGGTCTGCATCCAAGCATTCCTGTTTCACTCAGTAAGTCAGTGACATGCTTCCTCTAGGTCATCACAAGTCCATGTGGATTTCTGGCGAACTCTAATCTCAGAAAATATCTAAGGACTACAAGATCCTTGGAGACAAATTCACGACCCAACATTTCTTTCGCCCTCTGAATTCCTTGTACATCGTCACCTGTAATCATGATATCGTCTACATACACCATAATTGCAATCATACCTCTAGATGTTTTCTGTATAAACAGGGAATGATCTGCTTTGGACCGCTTATACCCCTGTTTTTCAAATAAGTCTGAGAGCTTCTGAAACCACTAGGACTTTGCTTAAGGCCATAGATGGCCTTATGAAGTCTACACACCTTTGAATACTCCCCCTCAACAGCAAAACCAGGTGGCTGTTGCAAGTAGACTTCCTCCTGCAAATCACCATATAGAAATGCATTCTTAATATCTAACTGAAACAATTTCCAATCTCGAATAACCGCAACAGAGAGAAGGGTCCGTAAGGTAGAATGACAAGCAACCAACGAGAATGTATCAAGGTAATCCACCCCATATGTCTGTATAAACCCACGGGCAACCAGGCGTGCCTTGTATCTGTCAATGCTTCCATCTGCATTCTGCTCAACTGTGAACACCCACTTACAGCTCACTGTAGACACACCGGTAGGTGCAGGGACAAGGCTCCAGGTACCTCTTGACTGAAGAGCAGCCATCTCTTCCTCCATAGCTAAACGTCATCGATTGTCCTTTAATGCATCTTGGTAATTCCGTGGAATATCCACGACAAATAGTGCAATAGTAAAACTCATGATCACCAGATAGACGGTCAAAAGAAACCGTGGATGCTATAGGATATGACACGCAGCTACGCTTCTGATTCTGAAGCGCAATAGGTAGATCCAAATCACTGGCATCCTCATCTGTCCTTTGTAACACAACCTGCTCAGGTAAATCATTAGATCCATCATTAGAAATTAGATTCTCAGACTATACCTCAGGCGAGCTAGATGATGAACAGTACCATGAGCAGAAACAAGTCGATGGGTATAGTGGAGTGGCAATGGTGGAATAGGAACTGTAACAGGAGGTGCAGGTGTAGGTGGAGGAGGTGGTGGTGTTGGCATGTATATGGCTTCATCAGTGTCTGAAGACACCAATCGATCACCTATAGGAGAGAAGTACATAACATACTCAAAAAAGGTGACATCAACACTAAAAAGGTATTTCCTGCGCAGCGGATCATAACACCTGTGGCCTTTTTGTGTCCTAGAATACCCGACGAAAACACACTTGACAACCCTAGGAGAGAGCTTGTCAATACCAAGAGAAAACTGGTGGACAAAGGCAACCGAGCCAAACATACGTGGGGTAAGTGAGAACAATTCCTTTTCAAGAAAGACCAAAGAGAAAGGAATCTTCTCACCTAAGACAGACGACGACATGCGATTAATGAGATAACATGCCGTTTGGACAACATCGTACCAGAAAGATGAGGAGCACGACTCTGTATGAGAAGCGTCCGGGTGACATTAAGCAAATGAGGATGTTTCCTTTCTGCAACTCCATTTTGTTGGGAAGTATACACATGATGTTTGATGGATAATTCCTTGGGTAGAAAAATAATTTGCGAGAGTATGAGTACAAAATTCCAAGGCATTATCACTTCTCACAATTTTCACAAACGTAAAAAAGACATTACAAACTTCATTTATGAAATTTATGATAATATTCCCATCTTCAGATTTATTCTTTAATAAAAAGACCCAAGACAGACGAGAAAAATCACCCACAAATGACAATATAAAACATGTGTCCCTGGTGATCAGGAACACAACTGTGACCCCAAATGTCAACATGAAACAACTCAAACTTGGAGCTACTGCTCTGACTCTGATGACTGGGAAAGGTAGAACGATGATGCTTTCCCAACTGACAAGCCTCACATTGGATAGACATGTGAGGCGAAACCTGGGGTAAAACACGACACATTTTCTAAAGCGGTAGATGACCGAAGCGCAAGTGCCACATGAATGGAGAGACAAGTCCATCAGGAAGAGAGGAGATCCCGACATATGGAGTCCGAATGAGGTGATACAGTCCACCATGCTCACGACCACACCAATCACGTTGCCCGTAAGGATGTCTTGAAAAATGAGAGAAGATGGATCAAAAATTGCTCGACAATGTAAATCCTTTGTAAGTTGGTTAATGAATAACAAATTTATAGAAAAATCAGATGCATACAACACATTCTTGAGGTGCATAGATGGTGTCAGGCTAATCTCCCCCTGACCTGTAATCGGGGAGTGCGTCCCATTAGCAATAACCACAGTGCGGCCTGGAGGAACCTGTCAGTAGGCTGTAAGTAGACCTTTATCACCACACAGATGATGTGTAGCACCAGAATCTATAATCCACTCTAAAGTATCAGATCCACTACTGCTAGTGATTGCATAAGTACTACATGAGGTACCGGTGGATGCAGAAACAACAACATCAGAATGACTCTCAAAGGCTGGCGCAAGGTTCATGAAAGCTGTATGCGCATGCGTTCGGACAGGTCACTGAATAACGCTTAAGCGGTATGCAGGGGCATATGCGGGGTATATGCGGTTCTACGCGGTTTCCTAGTTTTTTATTTAAAAATAAATAAATATATACAAAAGTGACTACAACAGAACTAAATTTATGTATAATTGTGGTCCAACAGAAGATCTAAGAAAAATAACTTTCATATAGAGTTCAAAACAATCTCTATCAATCAAATATCAATACTTAAATAAAACGATTAGCATACAAAATAATTGACAACCCTCAAAAAATAAAAAAGTTAGCACGTAAAATGCCTCTATTGTTGAATATAATGTCATTTATTTCTATCGGTATATTTATAACTGATCCTCCTCCATCAAAAGTACCGAACTTTTCATATAATATATTGGATTCATAATAAATATTAGTTGACTAAATTAGTTTGCCAAATTATTAGTATATTATTCTTTTTCTTCTTTGCGTGTTTACTCCAATCTCGCAGTACAACTACTTTGACGATGGATTTAAGTGGTCATGGAATGCTTGGTTGGCACACATGCAAAAGTAAGGAAAACATGGCACAATAAAACAACAAAACATGGCACAAATTAAAAAAAATAAAAAATATGTATGCAGCCGCACAGATCGCATATGCGGCCCGCATAAGCGCACAGGGCGCATAATGGGGAGCTTCAGGAAAGCGGTGCGCTGAGGGCACCGCATACGCATATGTGGCCGCACAGGCCACTTTCGTGAACACTGGGCTGATGTTGATGTAACAGGATCGGATGGAGGGATAATACCCCTTAAACGAGCTACAAGATCATCAAATCGCTGATCCAAAGAAGAAGCGGATGGAGGTTCAATCTGTTCAGCTACTTGTGCAGAAGCAGGAAATCCATGTTTTGAATAGCATGTGTCCTCTGTATGTCCAGAACGATGACAGAAAGTGCATGGTTGGCGAACATGACTCCCTTTGCCGCGAAGTCCACGACCACGAAACTGATGATGACCCCCACGACCTCGAGATGCTGCCATAGCTGAGGCGGTCTGATTGGCAGTAGATGAAGGAACAGTAATACGACTCAGTCTGTGGAAGGCTTCCTCCATCGGAGGAATAGTAGAATCTGCCAAGATCTGGGAATGTGCTGCCTCGTACTCTGGATCAAGAGCTGCCAGGAATACACCAACCATAATGGCATTCCTGTAGGTCTTCTGCTGCTCAGGAGTGGCTGTGAGAGGCATGAAGCTATAGAGCTTCTCAAACATTCCACGTAAAGACGTGTATAATGAGTGTAAAGACCGTCCATTCTGCTTGATTGTAAAGATGTCATGTTGGAGTTGCAGAATCTTCGTCTCATTCTTTGCCTGTGAATAGGTAGCAGCCAGAATATCCCACATTGCTTTTGCAGTGGGCTGATGAAGAATATCATTTGTAATCTCAATTACTAACGTTCTTGATAGCCAAACCTTGGCGTATGCATCATCCGCCTCCCATAAGGCGTTAGCCCCGGTCTTCTCAGCAGGCTCTTCCTTAGTAAGAATGTGCTTCTTACTGGTCGACTTCATCATACTCATGAACTGCATTGCTCACAATTCATAATTTGACCCGTTCATCTTCACAATAGGCGCAGGACCTCTGAAGGCGCCTGTAGATGGAATATCTGCCTTGCTTTCTGACGTGATAATAATAGAAGACTAGGGTTGTAGATTGGAGATATGGTTGTCTACACTGACATTCACGGGTTCGGTTGCATGTGTAGACTCAAGCAACCAAACCCATAAGGAAGAAGGTTCGACGAGAACCTATGTAACTGCCCCGGCAAGAGAGGGCCTAGGCTGTGATGGCCTAGGCAATACGGGGCGGTCCGAGGTTAGAGGCGGTGCTCGGACAAGATGCGCGCGCAGAGGAAACCGTAGAGGTGCGGTACGCGCGGAGGTTAGGGGCGGCGCACGGAGGTAGCACGCGGAGAAAGGGGGGGCTGCGCGCGGAGGCTGCACGTTGAGAAGGAGGTGGCGCGCACGGGGGTGACTGTGCACGGAGGGGACGACGCGCGGAGAAGGGGGGCGGCACACTGAGGAGGTGGCGTGCGGTGGGGTTAGGGTTAGGGTACAGGAGCTCCGGTCTAGGACCACCGCTCTGATACCATGTTGGGAAAATCAAAAGAGTTGTTTATTCCGTAAACCCTAGGCTATCTTATATATATGAGTAGCCTATAGGTAAATTACATTAAGAGTCCATAAGGATATAGAAAATATGAAACAATACAAATAACATAAATTATATCTCGATGTGACAAAACAGATACACAATGTACTATTAATTAAGAATTAGATAAAACCGACACTAGCGATAAAGACACTATGATGGAGAGCGCGAAAGGGAGTGGGAGCGGTGCGAGCGGTGCGAGGGCGGTCGATGGGGGTGTGATGCAGCGTGACCCTAAATTATAGGGCCACATTTATTTAATTAATTATTAGTCAATTTTATTTACGTTTTTAGCGGTCGTAATGGGCTAATTAAATAATTGAGATCGCCTGTGATCTCAACATTTATTTCGTAGATTTTAATTGCAATTTTTGTCAATTAATTAGTTAGAGTCAGTTTAGGCAAGTTGGTTGTCAATTTAAATGAGTTTACTATTTTTGTAAACCCATCTCTCCTATATAAAGAGAGGGTAGCCCATTGTTTTTAATCAGTCGATTATGAATCAAAATTGAGATTTTATCTCCCTCTCCCTTGTCTCTCTCTCTCCTCGTGATCTTCACGTTCTTCCTTCAACCCCGCGCATTCCGACGTGTTCTTCTTCTCTACCCCTCTCGTTCTTCTACCAAATATCCACCAAAAAAATATTATTTTTTTCGTCTACGCCGATTTCCATTTTGCATCATTTGGTATCAGAGCATGGCATTTAGATCGTCCTTACGATCTAACGATCCGCCCCGACGTCCGCACCGACACCACCGTTCATCCGAACGAAAGAGGCGAGCCAATGACGCCTACGACAAGGAAACCGAGCACATGTTACGTGATTTGCAGAACAACTTCCGAGCCATGTCATCAATGTTTCGGGACTTCACGGCCAACCTTGAGGCCTACCGCGACGCCCAATCAAAGCCGTCAACCTCTGAAGCCGTTGTCGCGAGTTTTGACGACGAAAAACTCGTCGTGGAAGCCGATCAAGCCGCTGTCCAGATCATTTTAGAAGAAAAAGTCAATGAATCGGCCGCTGTCCAGCACTTTCCAGAACCAACTCCGTCGCCGGAATCGACCCCGCTGCCCCCTCCAACCATCCCGGCACCGCCCCAGCCTTCCCAGGTACCTTTCCTGCCCTCCCGGCCTGCGCGGCCGTCAGCCCCACCCCGACAACCCCATCGGCAACCCCGTCGCCAATTCCCGCTGCAGCCCCGGCCCCACCAGCGATACCCCTGGCTGCTTCAGCCCCTTCCGCACCACCTGAGATAACCCCTCCAGCCCCAGCTACCCCCCCGCACGACCCCCCTCACGCCGTCATCGCCCAATCTTCCCCTTCGTTCGCCCGTGCTTCTCTGCTACCAACCCAAACCCCACATCCCGCCGCCGCCGCTTCACTCTTCCCCTGCCGCCGCATCCCCTCCCTTTTCTCCCTCCCTTCCTCGCTACCTTCCACCGCCAGCCGATCGCCTCCCATCGCCCTCGCCACCCAACCCCGCCTCGCCACCGCGTGGTCCCGCCCTCGCCCTCCCGACTGCCCTGCCGCCTCGCGAGAGCCGCGCCTCCCGCGCAACAGCCTGGCCAACCCCCGCCGCATCAGACGGAAGAAAATCGAGCGTGCCCTAACGGGCACTCCGAAAATGGCGAATCGTGAATCCCACAGAATGTGGGATTGGAAAGATAATTGGGAAAATTACAAAAATAAATTCCCTAAGTTCTCTTTTTACAAAAGGGTCCAAAGCAAGATGAAAGAAGACAAGAATGAAGGGGTGCGAAAATTGCACCCACACCCCTGGCGGCCGAAATCTTTAAAGAACAGGGCTGAAATTGGGAAATCAAGGGTCCCTCCTTATCCAAATAGGACTAGAGTCTTGGGGTTTTCCTATATAAGGACCCCATGGCTTCATTCCTTAGCCACATCTCCTCTTCTCCTCTCCTTGTGCCATTGCTTCATTATGGCTTCTCCAAGGACCATATGCTCCATGCCACACCAATTTTTTGAGCATCATGGGAAGAAGACAACGATCAAGACGACGCCGCCGTGCGCACCGCATATGTTCTTCACCCACGACAGCCGCGCCTTTCCCGCCCGCACATGGATTCCGCCGTTCGCTCCACATCAGTTCTTCCAGAAGACGACGGAATGCGCCGAATCATCCTCCAAGCCTACAGTTCACGCAATTCGTCAGGAGCCGAATTTTTAAAGCGGTGGAGAGTTGATGCAGCGTGACCCTAAATTATAGGGCCACATTTATTTAATTAATTATTAGTCAATTTTATTTACGTTTTTAGCGGTCGTAATGGGCTAATTAAATAATTGAGATCGCCTGTGATCTCAACGTTTATTTCGTAGATTTTAATTGCAATTTTTGTCAATTAATTAGTTAGAGTCAGTTTAGGCAAGTTGGTTGTCAATTTAAATGAGTTTACTATTTTTGTAAACCCATCTCTCCTATATAAAGGGAGGGTAGCCCATTGTTTTTAATCAGTCGATTATGAATCAAAATTGAGATTTTATCTCCCTCTCCCTTGTCTCTCTCTCTCCTCGTGATCTTCACGTTCTTCCTTCAACCCCGCGCATTCCGACGTGTTCTTCTTCTCTACCCCTCTCGTTCTTCTACCAAATATCCACCAAAAAAAATATTATTTTTTTCGTCTACGCCGATTTCCATTTTGCATCATTTGGTATCAGAGCATGGCATTTAGATCGTCCTTACGATCTAACGATCCGCCCCGGCGTCCGCACCGACACCACCGTTCATGCGAACGAAAGAGGCGAGCCAATGACGCCTACGACAAGGAAACCGAGCACATGTTACGTGATTTGCAGAACAACTTCCGAGCCATGTCATCAATGTTTCGGGACTTCACGGCCAACCTTGAGGCCTACCGCGACGCCCAATCAAAGCCGTCAACCTCTGAAGCCGTTGTCGCGAGTTTTGACGACGAAAAACTCGTCGTGGAAGCCGATCAAGCCGCTGTCCAGATCATTTTAGAAGAAAAAGTCAATGAATCGGCCGCTGTCCAGCACTTTCCAGAACCAACTCCGTCGCCGGAATCGACCCCGCTGCCCCCTCCAACCATCCCGGCACCGCCCCAGCCTTCCCAGGTACCTTTCCTGCCCTCCCCGGCCCGCGCGGCCGTCAGCCCCACCCCGACAACCCCATCGGCAACCCCGTCGCCAATTCCCGCTGCAGCCCCGGCCCCACCAGCGATACCCCTGGCTGCTTCAGCCCCTTCCGCACCACCTGAGATAACCCCTCCAGCCCCAGCTACCCCCCCGCACGACCCCCCTCACGCCGTCATCGCCCAATCTTCCCCTTCGTTCGCCCGTGCTTCTCTGCTACCAACCCAAACCCCACATCCCGCCGCCGCCGCTTCACTCTTCCCCTGCCGCCGCATCCCCTCCCTTTTCTCCCTCCCTTCCTCGCTACCTTCCACCGCCAGCCGATCGCCTCCCATCGCCCTCGCCACCCAACCCCGCCTCGCCACCGCGTGGTCCCGCCCTCGCCCTCCCGACTGCCCTGCCGCCTCGCGAGAGCCGCGCCTCCCGCGCAACAGCCTGGCCAACCCCCGCCGCATCAGACGGAAGAAAATCGAGCGTGCCCTAACGGGCACTCCGAAAATGGCGAATCGTGAATCCCACAGAATGTGGGATTGGAAAGATAATTGGGAAAATTACAAAAATAAATTCCCTAAGTTCTCTTTTTACAAAAGGGTCCAAAGCAAGATGAAAGAAGACAAGAATGAAGGGGTGCGAAAATTGCACCCACACCCCTGGCGGCCGAAATCTTTAAAGAACAGGGCTGAAATTGGGAAATCAAGGGTCCCTCCTTATCCAAATAGGACTAGAGTCTTGGGGTTTTCCTATATAAGGACCCCATGGCTTCATTCCTTAGCCACATCTCCTCTTCTCCTCTCCTTGTGCCATTGCTTCATTATGGCTTCTCCAAGGACCATATGCTCCATGCCACACCAATTTTTTGAGCATCATGGGAAGAAGACAACGATCAAGACGACGCCGCCGTGCGCACCGCATATGTTCTTCACCCACGACAGCCGCGCCTTTCCCGCCCGCACATGGATTCCGCCGTTCGCTCCACATCAGTTCTTCCAGAAGACGACGGAATGCGCCGAATCATCCTCCAAGCCTACAGTTCACGCAATTCGTCAGGAGCCGAATTTTTAAAGCGGTGGAGAGTTGATGCAGCGTGACCCTAAATTATAGGGCCACATTTAATTAATTATTAGTCAATTTTATTTACGTTTTTAGCGGTCGTAATGGGCTAATTAAATAATTGAGATCGCCTGTGATCTCAACGTTTATTTCGTAGATTTTAATTGCAATTTTTGTCAATTAATTAGTTAGAGTCAGTTTAGGCAAGTTGGTTGTCAATTTAAATGAGTTTACTATTTTTGTAAACCCATCTCTCCTATATAAAGGGAGGGTAGCCCATTGTTTTTAATCAGCCGATTATGAAGCAAAATTGAGATTTTATCTCCCTCTCCCTTGTCTCTCTCTCTCCTCGTGATCTTCACGTTCTTCCTTCAACCCCGCGCATTCCGGCGTGTTCTTCTTCTCTACCCCTCTCGTTCTTCTACCAAATATCCACCAAAAAAAATATTATTTTTTTCGTCTACGCCGATTTCCATTTTGCATCATTTGGTATCAGAGCCAGGTTGGTAGAAGGGATATTCTCCGGGGTGCGCAGTAGCTAGAAGGGAGTTGGGCTGGTGGGAGGCAGGCAGTGTCTGGGGCTGCGAAGGGAAAGGGCGTCGTCTTCTTCGCTGAGGGTGCTGAGGGCCAGGAGGGTGCTGCGGAGGGCGAATGGACAGTGGTTTCTCACAAGAAGGCAGGCAGGCGTTGCTTCCGGTGCGGGGAGAGGGGACATCTTGCCTCGCGTTGTCCCCTTCCTCCACGTTGTTTTGCATGCGGAAATACGGGGCACCGACGTGCCTCTTGCAGGATGGTCCGACACCGACGCCCGACGCCATCAGGGTTGCTTCACTCCTCGTTTTCAGTGCGTTCGGTGCATGGCTCCCGTCCCGGTCCTATCGCATGGCGGGAGGTCCCGGTTCGCTCCTACGCGCAGGTGGTGGATCCTCGTTGTTCTCAACCATCGCATGAGGTTTCTTTGGGTGCGGATCTCCTCAATGGTGCGATGGAGCTTTGGCCTGGGGAGTCCGCGGATGGCGGCTCGGTGTTTGGTGCAACTACATCTGCGCATGGGGGTGCTTCGTCGAAGGAAGTCTTTCTTGCTCAGGACCTGCTTGTGCCGGGCTCGTCTTCGCTTGGGTTAAAAGAGGGTCTCGGCTCTTCTCGCTGGGTGCTTATTGGGGTTGCATGCCGACGCGGCGTCGATTGGGAGATTGTGAAGACGCATGTTCAAGTCACTCTGGGCCCTCTTTTCCTTGGGGATTTTTGTTTGCTGGACCATTCTCACTGCTACGTACACGGTCTTTCCTTGGAGCTTCGGGATTGTTTGCTGGCTCAAGGCTCTAACGTTGACGTCTTTTGGCGGCCCGCTCGTGTAGCTGATGGTGCTTTTTCTTCTACCGAGGTTTGCATGGCTTCTATTACAGGCGTTCCCTTCTTGTCTAGAACTATTCCTGTGCTCAACAAAGCGTTTCACCGTTGGGGGACTATTCTTTCCATCATTGATGATGGCCTCGCTCCGAAGGCCGACTGGAAGTCTATTAGGGTCCTCTTCGAATGCAGTTCGGGCTTTCTCAGCGAGGCGACTGGTCGGACATTCTTTGGGTTTCTCAAGATTGGCCGGTGGAGGTTCAAGCCTGAGCTATCTGTTATCCCCCCTTCACCGACGGTTTCCGCTTCGCCGGAGATGGTCGACGTCCCGATTCTCTCTGCGACGCCGATCGACGTCGGGACGGGGCGGGAGGGCGATGCTTCGATTCCGCCTCGTCACGTGGAGCGTGACGCTTCGTCTCCGAGGTGCCACGTGGGGCGTGCTGTGGTTTATTCCGAGGGGTCGCCATGCACGCATGACGTTTTGGGATCCTTTGAGACGCCTCTTCGGGCCCCGCATCTCTCGCCTGTATCTTCTGAACTCCCTGTCGTGGGGGTTCCCGAGGACGTTTTGGCTTCTCTTCTCCCTCGGGTCGGATCCGCCCCAGCTTTGCGGTTTGGTTATTCGGGTTGCTCGGCGGATCTCCCCATCTCGAGGGGCGGTGATCTTGGGCAATTCAGATCGTGGCCGCGGCCCATTTATCAGAATATTCGGACATCATTGCCCGACTCCTTTGTGATTCAAGTTGAGGCACTACGCCTGGATGCTAACCCTCCTCTGGTCTCTGCGACTCCGGTGCGATCCTCCCCTATCTTTCTTGAGGCCTCCTCTCCTCGGCATACGGGATCTCACCTTTCAGGCGAAGGGATGGACTCTTCTTTCAGACGTTTCGGGTCTACGTACAGCAGGCGCGCCCATTCTATCCATGGGGCTCGGGTGATTCAATCTTGCGCTTCTCTGCGGGAAGCCGTGGCTGAGGCTGCGGGTGTTCGCCGCCTTGGGGGATGCGAGGGAGGCCCGGAGGCTGATGAACCAGGGGCGAACTCCGGCGGTTGCTGATTGGTGGCTCCCTCTTGGTTCATCCGCGTTTCTGGGGGCGAATTTTCTGGTTTCTTTTAATGAAGGTTCTTTCTTGGAATGTTCGAGGCCTCGGGGACTTGGTCAAACGTCGTTCCCTGGGCTCGCGACTCTCAGAATGGTGTTGTGATGTCGCTTTTATCCAAGAAACTAAATTGGCTGCTCTTGATGATTATACGTGGCGCTCATTTGGTGCCGGTCCTTTTGATGAATTCCGTGCGGTTAATGCGGTTGGATCCGCCGGGGGATTCCTTGTGACGTGGCGATCTCGCTCGTTCTCATTTAGCTCCATGCTTTCCGGTCATCACATGATTTCTGTTGCTTTGGAAAGGGTCGACTCGTCTGCTCTGATGGTGTTCTCATGTATATATGCTCCAACGTGCCATATTTTACGACGGGAATTATGGGACGACATGCGAGAGGCGGCCAATTTATTCTCGGGGATTCCTTGGATTCTGGGGGGTGACTTCAACGTCACCATTCACTCTTCCGATCGGCCTCGCGGCAGGGGTGGCCGCGACCCTGGCTCGCAAGATTTTTTGGACGTGCTTGATGATATGGCGCTAGTTAATTTGGTCCCGAACGATATTTCGTACACGTGGCGGAATAGATCTTCACGCTCTCGGATTGACCGGTTCTTGGCTAATGGATTGTCTATGGACTCCTTCCCACTTTGCTCAGTTTACTCTCGCCCCCGTTCATTCTCGGATCATTCTCCAATTATTTGGGATTCTGGCGACGGCATTAACCCTCGGGGGCTCTTCCGCTATGAAAAATGTTGGCTGTTGGAACCTAATTTCAAATCTCTCGTACAGAATCATTGGACTCATGTCCCAGTCTCTGGCTCCGCGACATCTAAACTTAATCAGAAGCTTTCTTCCCTTCGGAGGATTCTCGCTGAGTTCAAAATTTCTACCAGACAGGCGCGACGTGCTTCGCGCGATGAGGCGGAGGAGATTATCATGCATTTATATACCACGGAGAATGCGCGTGAACTCTCTTTTGACGAGCTTCGGGACCGCTCTTCTGCTCTAGCACGGGTGCAGGAGGAGGATAAGAAGAGAACTGTTGAGTGGCGTCAACGCTCGCGGGAAAAATGGATTAAAGAGGGCGATGCGAACACGGCATTCTTTCACCGGGTGGCTAGCAACCAGAGGTGTTGTAATTTGATGCGGTCCCTCACTATCAATGACGCTATTTTCACCGGGGATAGGGAGATGGGGAGCGCCATCATTGATCATTTCAGACGTATCTCTTCTTCTCTCCCTACGCGACGGTGGCGTTGGCTTGGGGTGGGTGCACCCTCTATCTCGGATGCGGATTCCGAGTTCCTTGTTCGTCCAATTTCTTTGGAGGAGATTAAAGCTGCTGTTTGGGCTCTAAATCATGACTCTTCCTCGGGGCCTGACGGGTTTTCCGTCGCCTTCTATCGGGACTTTTGGGAGACTGTATCGGGGGACGTCCTCGAGGTCGTCTCGGAATTTTGTGCTGATAACCTCGGTTTCGACCGCATCAATCGACGAATATTGTGCTCATTCCAAAAAAAAGCCCGGCGTTGCGCTTTGACGATTTCCGGCCTATTTGCATATCCAATGGTATTTATCTTATTGTGGCCAAAACTCTGGCCAATCGCCTCGCTCGGATCTTGGATGGCCTTATCTCCCCTGTTCAAGGGGCTTTCATTAAAGGAAGGCATATCGCGGACTGCATCGTCGTCGTGTCTGAAATGGTGGCTGATTGGAAGAAAGATAAAAGGAAGGGGGTCCTTTGGAAAATTGATTTTGCCAAGGCCTATGATTCCATTGATTGGCGCTTCCTCTGGTCCGCCTTGCGTAGGCGGGGTTTCCCTAACTTATGGATTGCTTGGATGCGCAGATGGGTATCCACGGTCTCGCTCTCTGTATTAATTAATGGGCGGCCGACTGGTGGTTCGTTTCAGCCTCGCAGGGGGGTGCGTCAGGGCTGCCCCCTTGCGCCCCTTCTCTTCGTCTTAGCCTCTGACGTTCTGGCGCGTATGGTTGACCGCGTCATTGATGCGGGCCTTACTAATGGGTTCCGCAAGGGGGGTGTCTGCGTGCCTTTAATCCAGTTCGCGGATGATACGATTTGCTTCATTGAAGGCGGTCCGGAGGAGGTGGCGGGTATGGCCAAATACTCTTGATATTTTCTGTGAGCTATCAGGGATGTCGATTAATGCCTCAAAATTCATCGTGGTGCCTTTTGGCATGTCGTCTTCGGAGGCGGAGGAGTGTGGCCGGCTGCTTGGTTATGGGCCTGGGGAGCTTCCATTCCCATATCTTGGTGTTCCTCTTTCGGTGGGGCGGGCCCGTTCTGCGGATTGGCAGGCTATCACGGAGCGGATGGAGGCACGTCTTGCGGGCTGGAGGGCCGCCTTGCTTTCTCGGGGTGGTCGCCTTATCCTTCTTAAATCTGTCCTATCTTCTATTCCGGTTTATTTCCTCTCGGTGCGTAAAATGCCTGTGGGGATCCGCTTACGCATGGAGAGGTGTATGCGTCGCTTCTTATGGGGTCGTTCGGACGGTTGCGGTAGGGGGATGCATCTGGTCGCTTGGGATGTGGTGACCATGCCTAAGCGTTCCGGTGGGCTTGGCGTCCGGAGCTTGGAACTCGTTAACGACGCCCCACTTCTAAAATGGGTGAGTAAAATCTGGGGCAAGGACGATTCCTTTTTTTGCAACGTCCTTCGGGTGCTTTTGGGCAGCGACTGGTTTGGCCTGCAGCGGGGGGCTTACAATTCCATTCTTCCCATTTCTGGCGCAGTGTCTCAACTACCTTGCGAAGGAATCTTGCGCTATTCACCCCGGTTCTTGGGACGGGGGAATCTTTCAAGTTTTGGTTGGACGACTGGTTGGGGGGAGGCCCCCTTCAGGTGCGCTTTCCGAGATTGTTTGCGCTTGCTTCGAATAGGCTCGCAACTGTTGCGGAATGTTGGTCTGACGGCTCTTGGTGCCCTCGTTTCTCTGGGAATCTATCTGATCAGCGGGTGGCTGATTTCGCATCGATGATGGAGGCTCTCAACTCGACGACTTCCCCTTCTGTTCAGCGGGACCATTGGCGTTGGAAGGACGGGGCTTTTTCCACTCGCAAGGCTTACATGGCTTTGCTCTCTCCCCCGCCTGGTTTATCTTCCCCCCTCTTGCGCGACTATGCTTTCTTCTGGGGGTTGCGCTTGCCGGAGCGCATTGCCATCTTCTTATGGTTATTTCGTCAACGACGTTTGATGACCCGGGATCGGTGCGCCAAGTTCTTTCCCCAGACTAACGCCACTTGCCATCTCTGCTGTGATGTCGACGAAACTGCCGATCATCTGTTCTTTCGATGTATCTTGGTTTCGGGGGTCTGGGACGACGTGGATTGGGCTCGTGCGGACAATATTGAAGACTTTTGCGGCATCCTTTGGTCGAACAGGTCGAGGGCCAGAGCTGATGTTTTGGGCCCTATCGCGCAGCTTTGGTCCATTTGGCGTGCAAGGAATGAGGCTATTTTCTCGGGCATGCGATTCTATAGGGAGAACGTTAGCATTTTGGCTAATAGACTTATATCCGACTGGTGTACTTAATTGTGTGACGGCATTTTTTTGCCGAGTGTCTCTTTTGTATTACTAATCTACTTCTGCGTCCTTCTTTCCCATCTCCCCCATGTAAGTATCTCTCGCCTTCTCCGTTTTAGTTAATATATACTTGGGGCGAGCACTAACGAGTGCATCCCCCTTTTTTGAGCCTAAAAAAACATAAATTATATCTTTACAATACACATGTGGCCTTTACAGCTAGAGTTGGCTAACATGGCGTTGAAGCGTAAAAGGTTAAAGTGTTGTAGAAAGATATATAAGCTAAAGTCAAAAAGCTAAGGTAAAAAATCTCCAATGCCTCCACAAACTTTTCATTAACCCACAAAAGAGTAATTTTTATTGAGAGATATGGTGATCGATCAGCTTTGGAACTCTTTTTCCTATCCTTTTCTTAAAAGCTGGCATTTCCTCCTTTGTCCTTGCACACTAAAGGATTCCTCACTCTTATTTCTCACCTTCGTACGACCTCACCTCGTTCTTCTTCCTCAAAGCCCATTTATCACCAACCCATAGGGTAGAGTTTTTCTTATCTTTCATATCCTTGGCTGCAAGATATTTGTTTTGTCTTTTCCATGCATTGAACACCTCTTCATCATAAAATGATGTACTATCTTTCACAATATACCCCAGATTCATCTCCTCATTCTTTTTTTAAGGAAGGCGAAGTCTCCCCTCCGTTCTTTCACTTTCTTACCCAAGTCTTCGTAGTAGTCATCTCGAATGAATGGAATATTTAAGCTTGTCCTGTATCTTGCAAAAAATTTATCTTTAAAATTTTGATGTGAGAGCAAGCCTGCATATTTAGGAGACCCCCACGAAGGCTCCTCCTTGATCTCTTCTAACCTCTTCGTTTATTTTTCTAAATCTTTCTCAACAATGCCCCGTTCATCAGACAAGTTCAAATCATTAAGTTGCAACTTATCTTGCAAGCTTAGTTTCCTCCTTTTCTTCTTATTGCTACAACTCTGACCGTCTCTATAGAGTTCATCTCTTCCTTTTGCTATTGTCCCACCACTTTTTCCGTCATTGACCACCTTCTCCGCGACCTGCTCAAAAATACCATTCATTGCCTTTGTCTTTACATTTCTTGATCTCATCTTCAAGAAATTCTTCAACAGATATCCTTGTAGGAACAACCTCCACCTTTTACGGGAGATCTACATCCTTCTCGTTGTCTCTCAGAAGAATAACAATTCTTCTTATAGTGTCTGCATGTAATTCTTCAAGGACAATTGGCAAACTCTGTTTGCTGTTGCACCTGCTTTGAAGCTTGCACCTCCATCTTAAAATGCGTTGGAGCTTTTTTTTTGAATAGATGCGTTAGAGCTTTGTGGCTTCAGAATGTGGCAATGGGGAAAGAGTAGTATTGGGCTTTTGTGGCTGCGATTAAATAACAAACACCAGAGGCCTACTGCATTTGTGAGGAAGCATCAACCTCCAGAGGGATGCTTGATGAACTTAACTGCTGCTGCGGCTTCTGCTCTGCAGGTCCTCCCCCAAGGTACGACCAGGTCTGGAAACTTTGGGTACCTCAGCATTATAATCCTATTGATTTTCTTCGCTGTCACCAGCCAAACCCTTCTCCTCCAAAAGCTCTGCTTTCTTCTGTTTTACATATCCACAATCATCCAAAACATGTCCGATAACACAATAGGAGGCTTCTCATAGACGATTCATTGTTTGAAGGTCTGAGTCCCATTTTTTATCGATACAAATGGAACTCGAGGCTTGAGCATGTCAACCTCCACGAAATCCATATGTAACGGTCCTGTGAATTCCATCACATCCTTCTCAACACATAAACTTCCCAAATAGCTTTAAGAATCAATTGAATGCCACCGAGGTTATATAGGTGAGAATTCAAGCTTGGAATGCCAATTCAAAGCAGCTACCTACCTGAGTTGTACTCATTTTAGATCTGAAGTACGGAGACCACCTACAAATAATTATCCAGTTATTCATGAATATGAAGTCCTCAATAGTACATATCCTAACAAAATCGTTTTCTTTGACAAATCCTATGAGAATATGTTTTGAATTGAGGGCTCCCAGGAAAAATTCTCCCCTATGCGCCATTAACCGTTCATAAAATTCCGAAACACCATCAAGTTGGCTTGACCAAGCTCAGGACAATGTCTTCTGCTTCAATTTAATTTCCTCTTGGCACAAAATAGTGAATAAGCGGTATTGGTATGTGGTTATATGCAGTTTTATGTGGTTTGTATTTTCCAAATAAAATAAAAAAAGTATTTACTAATAATGTTTTTTTACTTTTGGAATTGTTGTAAAAGTTGAGTTCCAACAACATCTAGAAATATAATAAAAGTGTTAGATTATAAACCTTGTTCTGAGTTTTTCGACTAGACCAAGACGCGCTGATAGATAGTTTGCCTGCCATTATGTGCCTAAAAAGTTCAACCAATTTTTTTCAAAAGTGACGTAATCCAAACGATATTTAACCCTATCTGATCACCACACTTTCAATATTTCTTTTGAGAAAATTTACCACCGTGAATCCAAATAAAAGAAATGTGGGTAATCATGGATGTATTTCTATCCTAAACTGATTTTACGGACTTTTGTAAATTTATAAGAAAAGTTCTATTTGTGACTGAAACTGATTTTCATGTTGTAACCATGTTACATCAACAATGTGGGGAATCATATATATATATATATATATATATATATATAACTTCTTTTGTACGAGTATGAATGAAAATCAAATAAAAAAAATCAAATCTTGCTATCATGCTCCATCCTTATTGTAATACGGATATTATGCGATATCAGTGGCTGCATGTTATGTATAAACTTATTTTCATTGATTTTTTCCAAAAAATTATTATATTAATTTGTAAATAAAGCAATTGTTTTTAGAGAGAGAACGAGAAGCAAGACAGACTAATATTTGATGGATGTCCACATATGATGTGACTTGTGAGTGGCCGAAAAATCTCCAATGATGACAATTAAAACATCAATGGTTAGATCTATATCCAATAAAATACATTAAAAAACCATTGCATACTTAATTCATACGAGCTTCTCTCCTCGTTGGATCCATAAAAATGTCAATATCTACTCCCCACCTGGAGAAAGCTATACGTACCTTGCAACAAAATCCCTTAATGAAGCAATTCTTGACAGATAACATGTGGAGAAATTATTTAGATCAACCCCGAAGTTCTCAAGCATTATGTTCAGCTACTGTTCAGTGAGTGAGGCATCCTGTGGATCAATAAATCATTCTTGAGTTCCACGATCACCTCCTTCCAACCAACTGCTTGAAGTAGAAGAACAACAACATATTATATCCGTGAAGTGGTGGTGATGGTGGGGGGGAGGGGGGGGGGGAGGTGAAATTGTAAGCGAGATTTAGAGCTGAATGATGAGAATGTGGTCCATAAAATAACATCGGAGGGTGAAGGGGCCAGACTTAAGTGGACAATATGGAGGCAACACTAACCCCTTGTGATGGGGATGACATGGCATGTTGGGGTAGATGTGGTTTGAGTTGGTGAGGTGGGAGAAGTGCTGCCCCAACATCATGTATCTTTGACTTGTCCATAACCAGAGGTGCCACTAAATACAGAAAGTGGAAGTGTTGTAGGAAGCGATATGTACAATAAGGTCTTCGGTATAGAGTGTGATGGGGGAGGGAATAAGGATGGGTAGGGGGATACGAAACACTATATTGTCAATCTGGTTTTAGAGGATTTGATTAATTTCTTAATTGAATTGAGCTCATAGTGCGATTATTTGGACCACATAAGTGCATATTGTGTATATAGCTCCGCTTTAGGGATGCGGTTCAACTATATAGCCGAATACACATATGCAACCCAAGTGGTTGATATTCGAATACTGGAAACAATGTACAAGATTCCTTTACCCGCAACGTTTGGGACATGGTCTCCCTCCATTGTATCGGTATAAGAATCCTTCTTAGCAACTTCCTGAGATGACCATCTTCTTTAGCTCTTTCTTCTCATCCATCCCGTGATTAAATATGTCAACCTTAATTAGCATTCCAACAAGCATCTGCCATGCACTTCCTACTAATACTTTCAGGCATTTTATCAGATCCCTTCAGGGCATCTCCATCCTTTCTTAGACAACATGACATACCATCCCAATGGCACCCCTCTTTAACAAGCACCCGTACCCACAAAGGAAAGAGCCCAAACAACACTCAAGGGAAAAAGTCCCCATATCACGGTTGCTCCCCCAAAACATAGATGTTACCTCATAAGACCAACTATGCAAGCTTCAACCCAACCTTTGACCTTCTCCCACTACAACCATCAAGAGAATGCCAATAATAAGAGCTTCAACCACCTCCACCACAACATGAGTTTCACAGATATAAGTTAGTTACACAGGAGTTGCCATTAAAATCGAGTCCTTGAACGTCTCTTCCAGATCTTTATGAGATGAACAGAAAGAGAATATCAGAGAGGTCTCGAAGCCCCCAAGCATGATATGAAGTCCAAGAAACATGCTTCCTCCTAATTGAAAAAGCTCTAATAAAGAGATCCTCTCCAGAACTTTAGGAAGTCGTGCAAAAAAAGGCTCACATAAGAGAGCATATCCCCCTAGGCCCTAGTAGGATTTGAGCCCCGATAAGAGATTACTTTCCTGTCGCAAACATGATTTGAGGAAGAAATGCCTGTTAATGGATGGTTTTCGTTGAGTCTGTTGTTTCATTTGTTCAAATTCAAAACTTAGTTGCCTATCTGACTTCAAGTTACGCTTAAACATTAGTTGTAAATCTCGAGGCCTCCTGATTGGGGGGTGGATTGGGGGGGGGGGTCTGTCTTTTTGTATGACTAAATCAGAGAATACCACTACTTTCTATCTTTTATTCTTTAAGTTAGGTTTGAGTTTAACATTCACCATCCCAAATGTTTTCGACCAATCGCATAACATGGATAAACCAAAGTTCTTTTTATATGTATTGTACCTTCCCCCCTCTAGGTCCTTTTACGATATTAATGAGAGTTTTAACCTTGTAAGCCCAAGTCACGTGTGATCAGTGATTCTTGAATTTTTTTCTCTAAACTAAAACTTTAGTAACTAGGTGCACAATTCTAAGTTTATTGAAATCCCTCTAAAAGACAAATTTCACTTGGTTATATGGTAATACCTTTAATCTTTAGGCTCATCCCGATCAAACATTTTACAGTCGGAATGTTGTCCTTTTCCGCCTGCATTTCATTCTGTACTCACTCTTCAAAGAGCTGTTTCTAACCACAAGCCTCTCCTTTCCTTTAGAAGTTCTTTCCAAGAAATGTTAAAATTAAAATGAAATCTTTTTGGCTTATCAAACATTTTGCAAGAGACCTAGTCCTAATCTCCATGACCTTGACAGGACCATCGGATAATCCATTCCATGACTGACTATTTAAATAAAAAATCGGAAGGTCGCTATAAAAAATGGATCCCCAGAAATGTGCCACCTCTCCTGGTTAACGAAGGTTTATCAAGGATGAAACCTATAGAAATGGAAGCAACTTCCCATTTTTTAAGATTGGGACTAAGGAATATATGGAAACCCTTTATGCTTTGCATAAGAAATATTTACGAGGATGATTATCTTTTTTGGTATTGGATTATCAAGGGCAATCATAACACTAGGTTTTAAAAACTCCACTTTCATTTGCAAGATTTGAAATGAAATTAGTGCCCTTTGTGACATTCAAGTCATCCCTTACTCAGATGATCACATGGTAGATGCTACCATTGCAACATTCTTCGATGAAATCTATTTGGAGGCTGATAGTGCCTCTCGGCATATATGAAATTAGTCATGACATAATCACTCTGATTAAAATCCAAGTGACCTTGTTCCTGTTTCTCTCGTGGAAGTTGAGCCCATCATCTTTTATTTTGTGTGGGGGGGGGGGAGGGGGTTGTTTCATACCAAGAATGTATTGGAACATTGTGGGGCTCTTTGTATAGCATGAAAAATGTAAAATGATGTAATACCTTTTTGGTACATATACACACACACATACACACACAATTTGGTGGGTCCCAGCTTGGGATACGACCCGTTTTTTCTCAAAAAAAGTTGAGCCCATCATCAAGAACTAAGCATCAAACCTCTATGCTTGATGGATTCGTTCATGAAATTATTGAAACTTTCTGGCTTGATTAAAGATGATTTCATGAGACTTATTAACTATCTTTTTGGAAAAATATGAGAGAATGAACGCCTTTTCTTATTTCATAGGTCTAGGGTTTCTTATATAACATGAAACCCTAGAGGAGCTAAAAGGAAAAATTACATAGATACTCTGAAAGGGTTACAAGACTGAAATGAGAAATATGGAAATAAGAAATACATGGAAGGACTCAATAACTTGACACTCTCGCTCAAGTTGGAGCATATATATATCGATCATGCTCAATTGGAAAATCATCCACAAGAGACATTTCTTAGGTAGATCCTTCATGAAAATATCTGCAAGCTGAACTATGGAGACGTGAGTAGTGATTTTTCCCTTTCCGTACAACATCATGAATGAAGTGGCTGGCAACTTCAATATGCTTAGTCTACTCATGAAAAATTGGATTGGTAGCAATATACGTAGTAGACTTGTTGTCAAAATATAGAGGAACTGGAGTGGTAGTATGGAGTCCAAGTTCCTATAAAAAGATGGGCCATGCAACCTCACATGCAGCTTGTGCCATTGCCTTGTATTTTGCATTTGCATCTAGAAGCTACCATCTTCTTCTTACCGTGCCATGTAACAAGATTGTTACCAACAAACATAGCATATCCAGCAATTGGTGATCGATCATCTGGAGAACTGGCATAATCAACATTGACATAAGTAATGACATTAGTATGGCCATTGACCCCGTAGAAGAGGCCTCACCGTGGAGACTCCTTAAAAAGTCTAAGAATTAGAAGAACATCTTGCCAATGACTATAAAGATGTCTCTCCATGTTTTTACTTGCTATGCTCACAACATACAAGGTTCGAAATCTCGATTTCGATTCAGTAACGTTGGAAATCAAAATTTCAGGAAATTTTGATGATTTTAGTGGAAATCTTAGAAATGGCTTAAAAAAACCCTTTTTTCATTTTTTTGTAAATTAATATCATCCAAGTTATTAAAATAATAAATAACGTATAAATACACAATTATATCACGCATATTGCTCATTTATGCCCTTTATTTCAAACATATCGGTCATATCGATCATATTGCACAATCTGTTAGACATTAGAAATGGAGTTCAACTGAGTTCTTCAAATAATGAAACAATAGATATATACACTTATAAGCTTATACTTATAGTACACATATTGATCCTTTATGACTATGACTACATGTCACACATATGACATATTTATCACATCGAACATATAGTTGTTAACACTTACTAACAGTTTTACAACATGTGAAAAACATTTATTCACAAAAATAAATGACAACATGCACATTAATGAATAATGCAATAAAAAATATTACCTAATCACTAGTACAGTTCAGAACCAAGAGTCCAAGAGTTATGTGGTGGATCTGAATCACCCTCACTTCCTTGCTGTCTCTCATAATGCATCGCAAACTCAATGAAATCACAATATTTCTTCCATGTCATGTACAATTACATGGCCTTGTAATCCATCACATACTGCATGTATTGATGGTCATCGATGCCTATGAGTATCCCAGAATGAGGATAAGCAGCATTAGATTCGGTATCATGTGGGGCACGACGAGGCTGTGAAGTACTGGCTTGAGATTCTCATGATGATGATGACGGAGTAGGAGAAGATCTCAACGGAGAAGGCATTGGCGTGTACTCGAGGAAGAAACCATAACTCTCACCATTAAAGTTGCTACCTTGGCTCTGCTCGGGTTTGCTACCTTGGTAGTTCTCACAACTATAGCTGCTATATCCTCTATACCCGCTGTAACCATATGATGGAGGTGTATATGCCTGAGGATGAGGAGGTCCTGGAGGAAGAACATGAAAGTATTCTAGGAAGACGTAAATGATCTATAATTGTGTGATGATCCATATTCGCCAAAGGGACTTAGTGTTCCTCCATGTTGAGATATTTATTATATTTCTTATTGTTTTCCTATTATCTATTTATTTTGTCTTCTACTTGTCTCTTGTCATAACTAGGTAAACCATCATTAGTAGTAAAATGTGACATATGATGAAAAGTACATTGCCTCTTTGATTTCTAGAGTGCTGCTATCGGAAGTTCCTGAGATGCATCTGATGTAGTAGTGGTGGGAGTGCTTGAAGAGGGCATATTATCTTGAAACAAAGGAACATGCAAAGGTACAAAAGCATGCAAAATAGTTTGTTTATGTTTATAAACAATTGGTGGTGATAGTTGGAGGAATCATGCGGGATAGCTTGGGAGGGTGGACGAAGGTGGAGGGTAGTGGGCGGCAAGGGCATGCCTCTTCCGGGGTCGTTGGAAGGCCGATTGAGGGTGGTTCGCTTGGTTTTCAGGGACGATTTCTCTAGGGTGGAGAATAGGGTCACCGCGCGACAGCTTGTCGGGACCCTGTTCGATGTTTTAGGTGTGGAGGAAGCATGCAACACAGTTTTCGGTGCTCGAGGAGGTTTTCGAGTGGTGCATAGGTGGTCGGTGGTGGCACAAATGGGGAGAAATGTGGTCAGATCTTGGTGAGGGATCGTCGGAGGGAGGGGAGAAGTCTAACCGACGTGATGGAGGATATAGGCGGAGCAGTGGGTTGCAGTTTCAGAGGGGACGTGGTCCTGCTCGATGACTCACTCGTGTGTGCCCGTGGCCTCTTGCTGGAGGAGGTGGGGAAGTTGATCCATCTATCACGTAGGGCAGAGGGTTTGATGCACTGGAGGCCCCTTGTTTTGGGATGAAGATTGCGACTCTTAGTGGTCGGAGAGGGTTTTTTTCGGTAAAAGGAGTTTCTCTCTTGGGGAGGAACGTATAGACGGTTAGAAGGTTTTGGCATCGTTGCTAAAGGTCACTAGTATCATCCCCGATGGCCTTCGATGTGGTCAGTTGCCGTGGATGCTGGTGAAGGGGTATGGCATGGTGCGATCTTCACCCGCATTTCTCGAGGTGCAGTTTAGCTGCGTCACATTTTGCTTGGAGGTGCATGACGAGGGGTCATTGGGTGGAGTGGGTCAGAGTTGGTCGATGGCAGAGGGTGCCCCGTCGGGATGGAAGAAGATGGAAGGGGAAGGGTCTTCTTTCGAGAAATTTCAAATGAGCCAATTATTTGCGGAAAGCGGGATGACTTGTAATGCAAGACATAGGTCGAAATTTGAGGCGAGCAACTTCGGGGGACAGGTCTCTTTCGCGGAAGTGGTTGTCGGACAGGCGAACCGTGTCGATGGACAAGGAAGATACCCAAATGGGGTTCTCGGGTCCAGGATGACGAGGTCCGCTTCTACAAATGTAGGAGAACTGGATTGGCTCCTGGATCTGGGTAGCGGCATGGTGGTGGATCCATTGGTTGTGGTTATTTGGGAGATCCGGATTCAGACACGCAAACATCCCTTGCTTCTAGTGGAGCTTCGATTCGTTTGGAGGAGCGAGACCTAATTTGGCTAACCGGCAAGTGCTCCTGGCTGGAGCATGAAGCTCAGTTGGTTTCGAAAAATCTCGCAAGGAGGGGCCTGCAACCTCAGGGGCGGCTGCGGGAGCTTCTTCGACTCAGGGGGAGGAGGTTCGGGAGCGGAGCTGCTCTGACGGCTTGGGGAGTCCTGTGGGGACGATCGAGCGGGCTTCTCCGGAGGTGGGGCAGAGCGGCGAAGCCGAGGTGTCGGGTCGATTTGGGTGGCTATATGCATGTTGTAGCTTGAAGGAGAGGAGGCATCGAGTGGCGATTTACAGTATGCTTGATGGTCTCTGTGGGGAGGTGTTCCATGAAGATGAGGCCGAGCAGGTCGATAATAGGAGGGGAAGGGAGGTATTGCAGGGGTAGCAAGGGGAGCCAGGTAGTGGGCGCATGAGGCGCTTAGGGGTACAAGTGGGAGGTGGTTTTAAGGAGGAGTGTGCTGGGGGCATGGAGGTGGATGAAGGGGCGGAAGGTTATGCAAAGGGGCTGGAATGGGAGGCGATGAGATGCATCGGCGTTGTACCACTAAAGGAGGTATCAGTTGGTTACTAATGAATGTGATCTCTTGAAATGTGAGGGGTTTGGGGAAAATGGAAAAGAGGATGGCGGTGAGAAATTTATTGATGGAGCAAAGGATGGGCGTGTCAATGTTGCATGAAACTAAAGTCGTGCGAGAGTTGGAGTGGCTATGGAATGAGGTTGGGGGATGCAGACTTGGGGAGTTCAAAGCAATTGCCTCGGTGGGACTGTGGGGGCCATATGAGGTTTGGTGATGGGCTGGGATGAAGATAATTTTGAGATGGAGGAAGAGGTGCGGGGGTAACATCCACTTTCCATTTTGATACGGCGTAAGGTGGATGGAGCAAGGTTTGTGGCTACTAATGTGTACGTCCCATGTGGTGGGGTTAACACTGCCGCTTTGGTGGATGAGTTGGTTTTGGCCAGGGTTGGGTTCCTGGATGTGGCGTATGCCATTGGTGGTGTCTTCAACGTGACTTTGTGTCCAGAGGACCGGTCTGGGGCCTGTGGGGGGAGAGATGGTGACTTTGCATACTTGGTTGAGATGGTGGCGGAGCTTGTGCTCCATGTGATGGACGTTGTGGGATGCCGGTACATGTGGCAGAACTAGAGAACTAGATCATGTATTGATAGATTTATGATGTCCAGAGAGGCGCTTCAACTGTTTCCTTTGGCTGGGGCCCAGGCATTGCTCATGTCACACTCGGATCACATGCCTCATCTATGGTACTCGGGGGAGGTGATCACCCATGCGCTTTCTTCATGTTCGAGAGGGCTTGGCTGCTGGAGGAGGGGTTCCGGGAGGCTGTGGGAGAGTTTTGGGACTCTTGGTCGATCGAGGGATTCAACGATGTCCAGATATGCGTGCAAGCTGGATAAGCTTAGGAGGTTTTTGCTGGCCTTTAACAAGGTGGACTGAATTAAGCGCCATGAGAAAAGAATTATGGCGCAAAAGGAGGTTGGCTGGTTGGACATGCTTGAGGATGAGTGAGCATTGATGGTGGAGGAGTTGGTGGAGATAAGCAAGCACATGGGCGAGATTCTTTGCGAGGACAAAAAGGAGGAGGTGTCTTGGAGACAATGATCCATGCATCTATGGGTGAGGAAGGGAGATGTGAACACAAGGTTTTATATTTCTTTGTGTACTTATCATGTAATTAACCCAAAGGATTTTCTCCTATATAAGAGAGCCCTCGGTCTATTCTAATAGCATGATCTAATTTTCTCCTATATAGCATGTACTTATATTTCTTTATATTTCTTTGTTTTATGTTTTATATTTCTTTGTGTACTTATCATGTAATTAACCCAAAGGATTTTCTCCTATATAAGAGAGCCCTCGGTCTATTCTAATAGCATGATCTAATTTTCTCCCAACATGGTATCCGAGCAACGGTCCGAGATCGGGGTTCGCGTATCCCACCACAAAACCCTAACCCTATACCACCCTACCGCCGCCTCGCCGAGATCCGCCTCTCCACCTCCTCGTAGTGGGGGGGGGGGGGCTCCAGCACCACAGGCTCGCAGTCCAGCCACCCCTACGTCACTGCAGGGATCACCAGTGCCCAACCCCGCCACCGCAGGGGCCTCCGGCTGCCTGTCCAGTACCCGAAAGGGTCCAAGCCTGCTCTATGCATCATTCCGAACCCCTTTGGACTGGATCCACGATCTGGGTTGGTTCGCGGATTGTGAAATTCTCTGAGTTCTATCACATTCGGTGGCTTTAGAACTCGCTCGAGACCTAGGGATGGTTATATGAGTCTACAGATACAACCTATCCCTTCTATGGTTCTGTCGACGCTATCTATTTGATTTATCCCTCAGTCATACAACGTTTCGGCCTCTTCATACAATGTTAGAGAATAAGGGTGACATCTTCTCCTCTTCCGGTGCCTTCAAGGGCTCGGCTCCTATCGTCAAAATGGATGGGACCAATTATGAGTTATGGTTCATGCGGCTTCGTACCCTTATGTAGTGCCACGAGAAGGAGCACATTCTGACTGACTCTGAGTCGGTGGAAAAGACTGGGGCAAATGTGACGTGGAAGCAAGATGATGTCTATGCTCGTATCTGGCTCTTTGGAACACTTACTATGGAGATCGCTAATGACATAGTTAATCATCCAACAGCAAAGGCTATGTGGGACATACTGGCTGGCACATACAGGCAGGCGAAGAACGAAAGAAAGATTCTCCAGCTGCAGTTTGACATTTTCTCGACCAAACAGAATGGTCGACCGCTCTATGTACACTTCTCTCATCTGCGTGACATGTTTGAGCGACTACATAGCTTCATGCCCATTACCACCAGCATTGAGCAACAACAGGCATATCGGAATGCCACAATGACAGGAGTCTTCTTGTCATCTCTTGACTCTAAGTACGATGCTGCTCGTACTCAACTTCTGACTGACGAGATCATATCACCGATGGAGGAGGTATACAAGCGATTGAGTAGGATTACTACCCCATCCACTACGACGACACATACGACTCCCTCTACTATGGCAGCTACTCGAGGTAGGGGAGGGCCGTCCCAGTTTCCTGGTCGTGGACATCGTGGACGAGGAGGAGGTCGACATAGTGGTCCTTGTACCCATTGCCACTGTCCAGGTCATTCTGAGGAGACATGCTTTAAGAAGCATGGTTATGCAGCGTCTGCACATGTTGCTAAGCAGACATAGGCCTCTTCTGCACCTACTCCAGATACTCGATTTGATGACATTGTCTCCAGACTTTGTAAGATGATGAGCAATCCTATAGCCACGTCTCCTGGTTCCTCAGATGCAACAGCTATTGCCGGGGCGTCGTCTAGTTCATCAGGTGTTCGTTATGTGTTTACCAGTAGTAGCAGTTCAGACCTGACTGATTGGATTATGGATTCTGGGCATCCCATCATATGTGTGGCGATCGGACGTATTTTACTTCCTACAGATCTATTTCACCTGGTCAATCCATTATCATTGCCAATGGGATTCGGTTACCCATTGTTGGTCAGGGGGAGATTACTTTAGCCCCTTCTATGCGCCTTCAGAACGTCTTACATGTTTTTGATTTTCAGATGAACCTTTTGTCCATTAGTCAACTTACAAAAGATTTACATTGCCGTGCCATCTTTGATCCATCTTCCTTTGTGTTTCAAGACATACTGATTGGCAGTGTGATTGGTCATGGCCGTGAGCAGAGAGGATTGTATAAGCTTGCCGTACTACCAAGTGCGGAGTTGCTACTATTCCCTCAGTAAATGTTTCTCCTTTCATGTGGCATCTTCGCCTAGGCCACCTTCCTCTCCAGAAGATGTGTCATGTGGTACTACAGATCTCTACTCATACTACATTGGATTGTGAAGCCTGTCAACTTGGGAAGCACCATCATTCCTCTTTCCCCAGTCGTCCAAGTTATCACAATAGTCAGTCTTTTGAGTTGTTTCATTTTGATATTTGGGGTCCGAGTCGTGTCCCTGATCATCAGGGACATCGATTTTATATGGTTGTTGTGGATGATTTTTCCAGACTTTCTTGGGTTTTCCTATTAAAGCACAAATTTCAAGCTGGTGCTGTCATTAAAACTTTCTACTTGAAGTTAACAATATATTCTCTGCTAATGTCAAGTTTATACGTATATACAATGCTTTAGAGTTTTCCACATTACGCTTATCTTAAATTCCTCAGGTCCCTAGGTATAGTTCATCAAACTTCTTGCAATTATACTTCTCAGTAGAATGACATGGCTGAACGTAAACATCATCACCTTCTTGATGTTACAAGAACATTATTAATTCAGAGTCGTACCCCCCACTCTTTCTGGGGAGACGCCATTCTTAGTGCTTGCTACCCTGTGAATCGCATGTTGTCAATTATTCTTGGGGGGAAGGTTCCCTTCTTGATCGCGTTTCCCGAGAAGGAACTTTTTTCCCTCACTCCCAGAGTGTTTGGATCTGTGGCCTTTGTCCGTAACTTCAAACCTGGTCGTGACAAGCTCTCGCCTAGAGCTGTCAAGTGCATCTTTGTTGATTATTCTCGTACCCAAAAAAGGGTATAGATGTTATGATCCTGTAGGACGGCGATATTATGTGAGCGCTGATGTTACTTTCTTTGAGTCGGTTATGTATTTCTCTCCTACAGGTGACATGTTATCCAATGCTACTACTAGAGAGGATGATGTTGTTCCTCCACGTCCGTCTCCTCCACCATATGAACCCCATGCTCCTCAGCTCCCACCACCTCCTCCACCTCCACCGCCCCCACCACCGCCACTTCCACCTACTCAATCGAAGGTGTTACCCCTTGTTTACACTCGCAATTCCTCTACTCACCCCTCTGCTCATGCATCGTCCATATCATCCACCACGCCTCAGGTATGTCAGGAACACATTGTTTCTAATGATGACACTGGAGTTTTGCATGATACACATGATGACGTTATTCCATAAGACAGACAGGTTGATGATCTGGAGATCCTATTGCCCTAAGGAAGTTTCGTCGCCAATGCGCCACGTATCCTCTTGTTGCTCGTGTTTCTTTGGATCATCTTTCAGAGGAGTACAAGAAGTTTGTAGTGGGACTTCCGGCCGTCACTATTCCACGTACATATGAGGAGGCACTACAAGACAGTCGATGGCGACTTGCAATGGAAGAGGAAATGGCAACCTTGAGATCGCATGGTAGATGGAGTATTGTATCTGCTCCAAAGGGTACCCTTGTTGTAAGCTGTAAGTGGATATTTACAGTCAAGCAAAGAGCAGATGACAGTGTGGACCGATACAAAGCAAGACTTGTGGCACATGGGTTCACCCAAACTTATGGGGTGGATTATTCGGATACTTTTTCTCATGCCCTCAAATGTCAACGAAATTTGGTCGAATTTCTGTCGAATATCGATATCCAATCAAAATCGAAATTCGATCTAAATGACCGGAATGACCGAAATATGGGGGGTCCTAGTACAAAAAATGACCAAAATGACCGAAATTCCGGTCGAGCGGGAGTTTTGGGAGGTGGTGAAGGGTGATGTGTTGGAGGTGCTGATGGAATTTCGGGAAGGAAACCGAGGTTTAAAGAGATTGAACAAGACCCTTATTTTTTGCTACCGAAAAGGGATGCGCCGACCGGGGTAGAGGACTACATGCCCATTACATTGTCTAATGCATTATACTTCATTATCTCGAAGATCCTTGCGAATCACTTGAGGGAGGTTCTTTATCAGATCATTCCATCAGAGCAGATGACGTTTGTTCTTGGGAGAGCTATGGTTGAGGTTTGGTGATGGCTTTGGAGGTTGTGACATAATGGAAGAGAAGCAAGGCCAAAGACATGCTTGGGAAGGTCCATTTTTCCAAGGAATATGACTAGGGATGCAAACGATTACGGATATATTTGTATCCGATCCGCCACTGTATCTATTTTATACAGATTTTTACATTTGTATCCGTATCCATTTTAAAATGGATACGGATATGGATATCGTTTTGACACCAGCAAACATCTGTATCTCTATTCGTATATCCATTTTTGTATATAAATATAGTCATAAATTTGTTTTTAACCCTATATAACATAATTTTACCAATTAATTTGTTTTTAATTGGGGTAGGGAGACTTCATCGAAGAAGGGTGGTTTGGGTGTTCTATGGGTGGGGGAGATGAACAAGGCATTCATGACCAAATGGGTGGTGCGTCTCTAGGGGAACTCGGAGGATATGATCTATAGACTGATGAGGAAGATTTACGAGATCTCGATGTTGTTGGAGGTTGTCAAGGGGTGTCTACCGTCATCTTTGTAGAAAGGCATTACACTGGTGGTCCCATAACAGACACTTAAGTTGACGTCTGTTCTTGGAAATAGAGTAGGATTTTGTTTTTGGCAGGACGACTTGATGAGTGATGGGTTTTTAGGGGAGCAGTACCCTCAGCTTATGTAGTTGGCGACATATAAGGAGGAGATGGTGCGACAGGTATGGGATCATGGTCTATAGTTTTCTCCTCGGACTTGTCAGAACAAAGGATCGAGGAATTCATGACCCTACACTTGGAGTTAGCACAACAGGAGGGACCGACGGGTTGCATGTATCACTTTGTTCGGGGAGATGATAGATTTTCGCTGAAGAAGGCATATCGGTTTTTCGCGGAGGAATGAGAGGGAGTAGGGGAGGCGGTTGGCATGGAGATGCGGATTATATGGAGAAGCAAGGTAACTGTCCGGATCAAGGTTTTCCTTTGGCTATTCAAGCTCGACAAGATTCTCACCAAAGGATGTAGGGGGCAGTTGTTGGGGGCGGAAGATGTTATGTGCAATATGTTGGAGAAAAATGAGCGATCTATTATTCCAAGGAACCCTAGGCTCTCTTATATAGAGGAAAGCTTATGGGTAAATTACATAAGTAGCTACTGTGGAAATAAACAATTGATAGACAGTACACCGACTACATAAATATCTCTACACTCTCCCTCAAGATGGAGCATAGATATCAATCATGCTTAGCTTAGAAAAACACTTTTGGAATGGTCCTCTGAGCAATGGCTTGGTGAAAATGTCGGCTGTTTGCTCCCCTGAACTCACATGTGAAGTAGAAATCAGACCTTTCTGGATCATATCTTTGGTGTAGTGGCAATCTACTTCAATATGCTTAATTCTCTCATGAAAGGCAGGATTATTTGCAATGAACAACGCAACTTGATTATCACATTGCAGCTGCATGGGTAGAGGTACATTTATATGCAAGTCTTCTAGCACAGCTCGAACCCACATCATCTCTGTGCTTGCTTGTTCCATTGCCCTATATTCAGATTCAACACTAGATCTCGCCACAACAGTTTGTTTCTTGCTTTTCCAAGAAACCAGAGAACTACCCACAAAAACTGCGAAGCCTGAAGTAGACTTTCGATCCTTGGGACATATGTGTCCCTTTTAAACAACAATCCTGAGCCTGGAGAAGACTTTAGATACCTTAGTATCACATATGTAGCGTCCATATGTATCTGTCTTGGTTGTTCCATGAACTGGCTCACTCGACTCACTGCAAAGGCAATATCATGTCGAGTTATAGTGATGTAAAGAAGCTTACCCACCATTTCTCTATATCTTTTCCTGTCAACCTCCTCAGTGTGACTGCCATATAATTTCATACTTGGATCCATAGGAGTACTCGAGGGTCTACATCCAACCATGCCCGTTTCAACCAGCAAATCTGTAATATATTTCCTTTGGGTCATCACCAGACCCTGTGCATTCCTGGCAAACTCCAGCCCCAGAAAGTATCGTAGGCTACCAAGATCCTTCGTGACAAACTGACGGCCCAAAAATGCTTTTGCCATCTCTATCCCCTGAGCATCATCTCCTGTCACCAAAATATCATTAACATATACCATGATGACAACCGTATCTCTAGAACTCTTCTGAATGAATAACGAGTGATTCACATTTGATCTTTCGAATCCCTGTCATTCAATTAGATGGGATAGCTTCTGGAACCACGCCCTTGGGCTCTGTTTAAGGCCATATATTACCTTGTGAAGTCTACACACCATATAACTCTCACCATCAGCAACAAACCCCGAAAGTTGTTGCATGTAGACTTCTTCTTGCATATCACCATACAAGAATGTATTCTTGACATCATGTTGGAACAAAGGCCAATCACGTACCACAACAACTGACAGAAGAATACGAAGAGTGGAGTGACGAGCAACGGGAGAGAAGGTATCCATATAATCCACGCCATATGTCTGAGTAAACCCTCGTGCCACTAGCCTTGCCTTGTAACGATCAAGACTACCATCTGCGTGATACTTGACAGTAAATACCCATTTGCAGCTAACGACAGATGCTCTTGAGGAAGCGGGAACCAAGCTCCATGTACCCCGTAATTGTAGAGCAGCCATTTCCTCCTCCATGGCAGAACGTCAACAATCAATCTTCAAGGCATCTTGATAATTCCGTGGTATCTACACAGAAGACAAAGCAACTGCAAATCTCTGAAAGTCCCCCATGAGGTGATGAAAGGAAACCTGGGAGGCAAGAGGATACAAAGCACAATTGCGTTTCTGCTTCCGTATAGCAATAGGAACATCCAGATCTTCAACCACTATAATCGCTGGTTAACATTCCTCCTGCAATGATGAATCATGCACATGCACACTATTCGACCCATCATTAATAACATTAGGATATACCTTAGGCGTGCTGGATGATTGATGTGCAGCAGGAGCAGGACCCGACCTACATGTATGATACTTTGGTAGCGACGAGATAAGTGGTTTAGGTGTTGGTAGCGGTGGTGGTGGTGGTGCCGTAACCACATGAGCAGGAGTCGGCTCTGGTGAACTCAACAATGGAGGAGGAGGAACATAAACTTAATCATTAGATGATGATGAGACTAACCTATCACCTGCAGGAGAGAAGTACATAACAGACTCAAAGAATGTAACATCATCACTGACGTAGTATTTCCCATTTACAGGATCATAGCAACAGTATCCCTTCTGAGTCCGAGAGTAACCCGCAAAGACACATTTGATAGCCCTAGGTGAGAGCTTGTCAAGGCTAGGAGACAACAGATGAACAAAAGCAACAACACCAAAAATACGAGGAGTAAGTGAGAATAAATCCTTATCTGGAAACACAACAGAAAGAGGAATTTTCTCACTAAGTACTGAGGACGACATATGATTGACAAGGTAACAAGCAGTAAGGATTGCATCTCCCCAAAACGAAATAGGAGCACAACTCTGGATAAGTAGGGTTCGAGTAATATCAAGAAGATGACAGTGCTTTCTCTCTGCAACTCCATTTTATTGAGAGGTGTATGTGCATGTAGTTTTATGTATAATTCCCTTGACAACAAAATTGTGAGAGAGAAAGAGTGCAAAATTCCAACGCATCGTCAGTACGAACATATTTCACATGAGAGGAAAAAACATTTTGCACTTCATTGATAAGATTTCTGATAACATCTCCTGCTTCAGATTTATTCTTTAATAAAAAGACCCATGACACACGAGAGAAATCATCAACGACCACAAGATAAAACCTGTGTCCCTGGTGATCAGGGACACAACTTGGACCCCAAATATCGACATGAAACAGTTCAAAAGGAGAGCTACTGCTTTGACACTGACGACTAGGGAAGCTAGCTCTATGGTGCTTTCCCAACTGACAGGCTTCACATCGGAAGGAAGAACTCGGAGAAATCTGAGGAACGAGATGACGCATCATCTGAAGAGGAAGGTGACCAAAGCATAGATGCCATGTATATGGAGAGAGAGAGAGATCCATCTGCATGAGAGGAGACACCAACATGTGAACTTCTGATTAGATGATAGATACCATTCTGCTCAGAGCCACAACCAATCACCCTGCTTGTTAGAATGTCCTGAAATATAAGAGAAGATGGGTCAAATACAGCGCGATAGTGCACATCCTTTGTAATCTGATTAATGGAAAGTAGGTTCATCGAGAAATCGGGGGCATGTAAGACATTTTGTTGATACATGGAAGGCGACAGGATAACCTCCCCCTGTCCAATGATGGGTGAATGAGTCCCATCAGCTATCACCACTGACCTCCATGGTGGAATCTCCATGTATGACATAAGTCTGTCTCTGTCGCCACAAAGCTGGTGTGTGTCACCGGAGTCCATGATCCAATCTGAGACATCAGTATTGAAACAGGTTGTGAAAGCAAAAGCACTACCTGAGGTGCTAGCAGTGGCAGAAGTACTGGCTGAAGCTGAAGCAACAATATCTGAAGGACCTCCTGGAGAATCTGTAGAAACATGAGGCATAATGTCTCGCAATCTCGCAACAAGCTCCTCAAACCTCTGATCCGAAGCAGACACCGACGAACATGCAACATGTTTAGCTACTCGTGTTGAGGCTGGAAATCCATGCTTAGAATAACATGTATCCTCAGCATGGCCAGTCCGATGACAAAAGGTACATGGCTGACGAAAACAACCACCTCTCCCACGAGGTCCGCAACCACGGAATGAAGAAGAACCACCTCTCCCTCTGGAGGTAGTCGTCGTCGAGGGTGGTGGAGTAGAAGCATTGGATGAGACAGAAATGCGGCTAAGCCTCTGATAGATGTCCTCCATAGGAGGAATGGTAGCATCGACAAGTATCTGTGATCGAGCAGCCTCATATTCAGGATCAAGAGTTGCAAGCAAAACTCCACTATGGTCGCATTCCTAAATGTCTTCTGCTGCTCAGGGGTGGTTGTGAGAGGAATAGTACTATAGAGTTTCTCAAACATCCTCCTCAGGGATGTATACAAAGAGTGAAGCGGCTGCCTATTCTGCTTCATCGTGAAAATGTCATGCTGAAGCTGCAACATCTTGGTCTCATTCTGCACCTGTGAATATGTAGCGGCCTGTATATCCCACATCGCCTTAGCGGTGGGCTGATGGAGGACATCATTGGCAATCTCCATCGACAACGTGCCTGACAACTAAACCTTGGCATATGAATCATCAACCTCCCATGAGGCATAGATCCCAATATTCTCTGCCGGCTCTTCCTCGTAAGAATATGCTTCTTACCGTTCGACTTCGTGAGACTCATGAACTGCATCGCCCACAGCTCATAGTTCGTCTCATCCATCTTGACTATTGGCGCTGGACCTTTCAATGCGCCTATGGAGGGCATATCGACTTTGTTTTCTGACATGTCACCGGAGACGAAGAACTATGGTTTGTAGACGAGAAACAAGTATCTACATAAACTTGATAGGATTTGAGTGCATATATAGACTTTACGCACTCAAATCCATGGAGAGAGAGAGGTTGATGGAAGAAGAGGTGTCGACGTTGAAGGGGAGGAGACCCGGTGGTGGAGCTCCCCTACGTTGGGGAGATGACCGGTACCAGAGAGCCGGCGGTGGAGGGCCAGCGGTAGAGGGCCGACGGTGGAGAGCCCGCGGTGGTGGCGAGAGAAGGCGAGAAGTCGGCGGCAGGAGGCGGTGCCTGGAGGGCTCGGGGGCTGTAGGCGACGATGCCGAGAGGGGAGGGGAAGGGAGGGGGGGTCGGCGATAGGGTTAGGGTTTTAGGGTTAGGGTTTTGGCTCTGATACCATGTTGGAGAAAAATGAGCGATCTATTATTCCAAGGAACCCTAGGCTCTCTTATATAGAGGAATGCCTATGGGTAAATTACATAAGTAGCTACTACAGAAATAAACAATTGATAAACAGTACACCGACTACATAAATATCTATACACAATAGATGTTGGGAGGCGATGGAAGAGATGGGGCATCTGTTCTTCTCCTGCTCCTCCTCGGCTCAGGTTTAGTGCAGGGCAAGCATACCTTGGCTTGATGGACGGAACTATTCATGATTTTGGAGAGAAATTAGATAGTTATGCGGTCATGGGCACAAGGATAACGTGTTTCCTTTTCCATTGGTCTGGACAATTTGGTGTGCCCGAAATAGCATCATTTTTTAGGGGAATACTTTTTTTTCCTAAGAATGCGGTGGGACACTGTAGAGCGCTATGTAATGTTTGGAACATGTAACATTTTGTAACCTTACATTATATATATATACTGTTTGAGATGGGTCCCAACTTGGGATGCCACCCTCTTACTTTTACAAAAAAAAACAATCAGTGGTAGTAATAGATCCAAAGAGATGTCACAGACAGACTGTGTAAAGTAGCTAGTCCATTCAAAGAAAGTGGCATCAATAGAAATATAGCACTGATGCTCAACATGATCATAGCACCTAGAGACCTGTTGATGTGAGAGTACCTAAGGAAAATACACTTGCTAGGCATATGTGACAACTTTTCAACAACATGAAAATTATGGACAAACGCAATGCACCCAAAGGTCCTCAATGATAACGGGAAAGGTGGCTCATTGGGGTATAGTAATAAAAAACGAGTGTCCCCCTTTGGGATGGAACCCTGTTTATGAGATGGATTGCAGTAAGAATGACATCCCCTCAGTAGGACTTTAGAATCTTCATCTGAGTGAGTAGAGATCGTGCGATATTAAGAAGATGACTAAGTTTCCTTTCTGTTATCCTATTTTGCTGGGAGGGATACGGACTGGAGGTTTTGATTTACAATCCCCCTTCAAAGCAAAGACCGCTATTAAGTCATGTTGGATGAACTCGAGAACGTTGTTAGTTCATATAATCTAAACACAAGCAGAAAAAGATGTTTTAATGTACTGAAATAGAGTCTTGGTAATTAAGGTAATATCTGAAACGTCCTTTATTAGGTATACTCAAGAGGATCTACTAAAAGCATTCCACAAAGATGACAAAATATCCATGACCGCTCAAAGTATGGACTGAACATGGTCCCTAAACATCACAATGGACTAAAGCAAAGGAGCAATATGATGCAACTTAGCACGATCAAGAAAAGAAACTCGATGATGTTTCCCAAACTCACACGTCTCACTACCAAAGGGCGCGAGAGTAGAGAGTTTAGGCACCATCATAAACTGCGGGAGGTAGAGTAGAAACTCGTCCAACAGATGTCTCCAGTTCCTGAAGAAGATCAAAGATAGTCTTGATTGATGGCCAGGTATCAAACATCAGAAATTTCTCCTTCACTGCTTGGTATCAGCGATGTAGTCCAACAAGAAAATACCTGTCAATTAGATCGCTCACGAACCTGTTTAATACAACATGCAGGTCGAAATATCACAAGCTCATCGTACAGACCGGTGAGATGCCGGTAGTGCTTGACAAGAGTGGATTCACCTTGATAAGCGGACCATAGCTAAATATATATGTCAACGATGCGAAACTTGGCTGTCTTCTGTCTGTTATACCTCTTCCCACATCTCCTTAGCCGTCTCTTTGTAAAACAAATTTGCAGCAATGTGCGGTTCGACACTATTGGTTATCCAAGTGATGACTTGATAGTTGTCTCCAAGCCATGTGTCATAGTCTTTGTCCGTCTCTTTTAGAGGATCTTTTGTCAGAATATAGATCTTTCTCTGACCAACGATGAACACCTTGACGACATGAGACCATGGCACAACATTTTTTATACCCTTGAGTTTGATAGAATTACCCTGTAACATCACAAAAGACAGTATACATGGGGTTGATCTCATTGTAAAAGATGTTGTCATGGTCAAATAAAGGTATCAAGAAGAAGAATCATGCATTTAATCGCGCACATAGGTGAACTAGATCACTGCTGCAGTACCAAAAAGGTCTATAGATGTTGTTAGCGACACACATGAAGATAACAAGTCACCAACAACGGAGTCAATGTCACAGGAGGGGGGTTCTTGGAGACTCCTTAGGCAACGAAAAGTGGTTGGAAAGCCACCAATGAGAAGAGGCGGGATCATGCAGTCATAGGAAGGGGCCTAGAAGACCCTGACCTCCATCCTGGGTGATGTGCGGTGGCCTGGAGGCCTTCTTGGATGCCTCGCAGTGGCCTGGAGCTATGCGCATGCGGTGAGAGGCGACATGTGGTAATTGGTAGCGCACAGTGGCTTGGAGTGGGGCTACCACCTTGAGAGAGCCCTGTGCAGGGCCCTAGGCAGAGGAAAGGGCACTCGCAAGGATTTGCGAGAGGTGAAAAACGAGAGGGTTGGTGGTGACAATGTAATCTAGATCAGAACACCAGTTTAGGACCGTTTTTAACACCATGTGGAAAAAGATGAGAGAATGTATGACTTGTATTATTCCATGGATCTAGGGTTTCTTATATAGCGTGAGACCATAGAGGAGCAAAAATGGATAATTACATAGATTCACCTAAAGGGTTAAAATGATTGAAATAAGAAATATGGAAATAAGAAATACATAAAAAGACAAAAATAACTCTGACAAACGAAGATTCTAATATGAAAAAAACATTTTTCATAATATTTCCAGCATCTCTTTGATTACAAAATGAGAGATTCCCTCACCCATTGAAAAAAATTATCAATTCACCACTCTTATTAGCATCTTATTAGCATTTTGATGAGGATAGTCTCTAAAATTCTAGTCTCCCAAATTGAATGAAGTCATTCTCCAAATTTAATGTGCTGTCTTGAAGTGTCGCTCTATGGCTACGTGTTTCGTGTTAGTTGTTGAAATCCTTGATGCATTGAAATGTTCAAGGCATAAACCCTTTAAAATCTTGCGATGGGACTTCATTGCTCGCTTTCGAGAACTTTCTGGAATGCCTATGGAATTTTCTTCTTGGGTTTTGATGCTCTTGCATACTTTGGAAATCTCTTTAAACATCAATAATGATTCATTGGATTACTTTAAATTTTTTCACGGGGTTTGCCAAGGAGATCTAATATTCACATTCATCTTTATCAACATCATAAACATACTTGGTAGCTTCCTAAATAAAATAGTGGGCTTGTGATTAAATTAAAACTTTTCCTTGCCCATACTTGCAACATAAATTGCAAACATCTAATTTGGAGACACTCTTGGTCTTTTTAGACTACAAGATTGAGTCCTCTGATTGGTTGAGGGTACTTTACGATTCTTGTCACCAATTTTTGAGCTGAAAGAACATATAAACCAGCTTCGTATGATTTAAACCTTCAAAATTTGAGTTAAAACTTATAAATCCATCTTTAGATGAGATAGCGGTAATTTCCATATCAATACGTTGGCTATTCTCTATTTTCTTCCCTACTAGAGAAAGTTGATAGTTATAATATCTTGTTGATTTCACCTCAAAAATATAGTGATGGAAAGCAATGCAAAAATACTTGACCTTTTCTTTAGTATGACACTACCTAATTCTTCCCTGACACTCGTGGTCCTCCACATTTTTAGCCAACTAAAATCCCCAAAGAATTGTTAATGCCTTTGACAAAATCTGAAGAAACTTCTTGTAGAATGGACACTTAACCTCAAAAAATTGCTTTGTTGTGACTTAGAACAAAATATGTTGGCTTAAGTCAAATGATGGGTGTCTAATTATTTACCTTGAGAGCTTCTATAATGTCACATTTTTTAAATCCATGCTCAAGTTGATTGAAGGTAAGTCCTCACTTCTCTATTTTTTAAGACCTTGTATCGAGAAAACCCCTTGAATTTATATCTATCTTCTCATGACTCTTCTTTTTGGAAGATCTCTCAAATTAGGTGCCCATGACTTTGTTGAGGTTATGCTATACAACAACAAGAAAGCCTTTTCCCACAATTAGGCAGGTTGGCTACATATATATTTTGCCTCCATTCAGATCTATTTTAGGTCATTCTCGAGCTTAAATCCAAATAACCAAGATCCTTTCGAATTAGTCTCATTCCAACACTTCTTGGACCTTCCTCACCCTCTCTTAACCGGCTCAATATCCCAAATCTCACATCTTCTAACTGGTGCATGAACCGACATCCTTTGCAAATGACCAAACCATTTTAAGCACTTTTCTCTCATCTTGTCCTCTATCGGAGCTATACCAAATTTCATTCTGATCGCATCATTCCGATTCCGATCTTTTCGTGTATGATCACCCACCCCATTATCATTTTCACTTCTGCTACTATCATTCTCTTTACATGTCTACGGTTCGTAAGCCTACATTATGATCCATAGAGTATAGCATGTCTCACGACTGTTTTGTAATACTTTCTTTTGACTTTCAAAGAGATTTTCTTATCATAAACAACACTAGAGGGTCCTCTCTACTTTAGCTAACCTGCATTTATTGTATGAGTAACATCTCCATCAATTTCCTCATCCCGTTGCAGAATAGTTCCTAAGTATCGAAAAGAAACTTTCTTCCAAATGTTATCGACTCCAATTTTTACCTCGAGTTCTTCACCGTTGTTTCCATCAAATGCGCACTCCATATATTCAATCTTAGCCCTACTTATATGAAATTTTTTAGTCTTTATTGTTAGCAATGTGAGCCCCGGGCGAACCATTCCTACAATAAATGTTATTGTAATAAATGATTTATCAATAAAAGTTATTGATTATTTTCACTCCCTTTCTGAGATTGAATAAATGAATGCACTATAGGGTCCCTCTGTACAATAAGGGTTATGTACCATGGCCAACTTGATAATCATACAACTGTTGATTTATTGAATGAATCATAGAGGCTGATGCTTGGATGAATATCTAAGGAGTTAGATAGAGGACTCATCAAGCATCATCAAATGATTGTTAAGTGATGATCTCCAGCCTGAGTAGGAGATGGCAATCCTTTCTCAAATGGCTGATATCTGACTGACTTGATGCAGGTCCTCTGCATGGGAATAGTGATTCGGAAGTGTCAGATTAGTTGAGTCAACGGGTTGACTTAACGAGATCGAGATAACCAAAGACCTATGTTGAATGCTGTCACAACATAGGCATGCATCCTCTGACCGGAGACAGATGTGTTGCTATATGTCTGAGTATGTACATTTGGCAAACCAATAGGTTGATGACCTAACCAATGTCTATACACCGGCGAACTGGTGTGCATGTAAGGACATATGAGTAATACGACCTCTCAAAGGGATCATACAGGTTCACTTATGAATCGGGAGACATGAGCTCACTCATGAGGTATTGGGACTGATCAAATTCCATGCATGGTCGTCATGCTTTGGAAGCATGGCATGAATTTGAAGGTAAGATATATGTTTTGGGAAAGCATATGATCTATACCAATTCCCAGTGACCAAGATTGAGAAACTTAATGATCAAACCCTGAAGGTGACAGTATAAAAGTGATCCTTATCTTCAGAATGATCATAGGTCTTCCAGTATGCATGATGTACAGGTATTGGGAATACCTGAGGGCGATGTGATCATAAACGATTGTATAACCATGACGCTTCCATTCCGAGGGAGTGATGAAACAGGTTTGGAGTTTAGTGACTCCTCTCATTAGAGAAGTGACCTAATCTTAGTCCATGAACTGGACATTGATTTGAATGAGATTCAGAGGCAATGAGAAGATTAGGTCTACGGTCTTGATTTGATCAAGCATCAGTGGGAGGTCCATGGAATCTGGATTTGAGATATGATCTCAACATCCAAGTCACTATACGTGGAACAATACAATCGCCCTGTCCTTATCTCCAAGTATCTGCGGAGAAATCGCATTATTTTTGAAGGGTTCAAGAATAATTCCATAAGATCTAAGCAATGAACAAATAATGATTAAATGTGATTTAATCATCTTGATGTGTGTGGAAATTATCCAACATAATTAAATGTGATTTAATTATTATGGATAAGAATAATGTGGATAGAAATATCCAATTATTCATAATATGTTATAAATGTGATTTATAATGTATTAGAGAGAGCCAATTATAATTTATATTTGTTAATTAATTATTATGTGTATTGGATACACATTGTGTAATTAATTGACAATGTAAATTATATGTTGTTTTGGGTTGTGAATATGATTCACAATTTTTTAATGGCAAGATTGCAATATTCTCAAATATAATTGTGAATTATTTTTGAAGAATATATCACAACAAATTTGTTGGAAATAAATAATTAGAGAGATTTCCATGGAGATATGCAATCTCATGAAATCTCATGAGATTGCCTCCATATGGAATGGAGTGGGCGGCACCCAACTCCTAATTGGAATGGGTGGCCATCCACATGGAATGTACGTGGAGATGTGATCTCCATGTATATTCTCTCCTTATTTGTTGGTATAATTTAGGATTGATTTATATTTGATTTTGTCAAATATATTTTAATCTAAATTAGATCATAACTTGTTGGTTTTACCAACAACAATCTTGACCATTGGATTGACATAAATCAATTTCATCCATTGATTTTATATGTCCCATGGATTGAGATCCATGGATCCCAAAATCCTATAAATAGAGAGGCATAACATGCTCTCTAGGGCTATGCAATGTTGGAGCACAAATTCTCTCTCTTTCTCCATACACGTCAACCCTCTCTCCCTCTACTTTGTGGCCGACCACCAAACCCTAGGGGAGGTTCTTCGTCGACGCCTTCGCCACCGCACCGCCGCTTCGACGTTCTTCGGTTCTCCGTCTTCTTGGAGTGCTACGCTCACGAAGGAGACATTCGATCTCGTACGACGAGATCAGGAGCAACTGTGCTTGGATCATCTTCTTAGATTGCGAGGACTATGCGGTTCATCCCCGCGCTCGCAAGCGATCTCAATGACGATCAAACTTGAGACAGGAGGTCGCTTTCTTTAGAGACTTGATCAACCACGCTTCAAGAGATATTCCTTTATACTTGTTGTGGTTATAGATCAAACGATCTGAGAATCGTTCTTGGATCATGTGGTTTCATCGCATGAAAAATTTTAAATTCCGCTGCACAGAACAACTAGTATGACTAGTCGTTCTGCGTCGTATTCGATACGACGATCACGCTTCCGTGATGCGCTTGAGGATAAATTCCATATCCTTCATTTACGGCATGTCTCCAAACCTTTACCTTCTCATTTATTTTATCTCTTGTGTCATAAATCAACACAATATCATGGTGAACAACATACACAAATGTATCTCATCCTGAATATGACTAGTCAAATGGTTCGTAATCAAAGTAAAACAATAAAAGGTAATGGATTCAAAGTTGCACCTTGATGTAGATCGATGCTAATGTTAAAATGCCAGTCTTCCCAAACTTGATCCTTACACAAGATGGACCCCCATCATACATATCCTTTATAAAGTTAATGTATAGGACATGTACTTGTCTCTTATCCAAAGCTCTCCACAAATTCTCCCTTGGGACTGACTCATAAATCTTCTCCCAAAATCAATAAAAAATCATATGGAGATTCTTCTTTTTAGCTTTATCAATCTCCATTGTTCTCCTCAACAAGTGGATAGCTTCAATAGTTGAGCGACTTAGCATGAATCTGAATTGATTTTCAGTTACTTTGGAAACTTACCTGGACCTTTTTTCAGTCACACATTCCAAAATTTTCATCGTATGGTTCTGTACCTCTATAATTTTGAAATGTCTCCTTTATTCTTATATAGAGTCACCACAATGCTTCTCATTCATTTTTCAGGCATTTTCTTGCTTCGCCAAATAACATTGAATAAATTTGTGAGCCAAGTCAAACCCCGTTCAACTAGAACTCTCCAAACTTCTATAGGAAAGTCATCATGTCCTACCCTTTCGTAGGTTTCATAACCTTAAGCCTCCTCTACTGCCTTCCTTTGTATCCGTCTATTGCTTGCATGATTCATGTAACATTCACTACCAGCAAGATCTCTCAATGTAACCTCTTTATTCCCTACCCCAATGAAAAGCATATGGAAATACTGTTTTCATCTAGTCTCTATATCCTTTTAAGTAACAAGCACATGTCCTTCCTCATTCTTGATTTATCTCACTTGAGAAAGATCTTTGGTCTTTCTTTCTCTTATTTTGGCTAATCTGAGTATATCCTTCTAACCCTTCTTTGAGTCAAGCTTTTTGTACAAAACTTCATAAGCTTTCGGCTTGGCTTCACTTGCAACCTTCTTTGCTTCCTTCTTCGCTATTTTGTAGTATGTGTCAGTTTTCTCTGTTTTATCCTTATGCATAGCTTTAAAACAAGCTCTTTTAATTTTAAGTTTCTCTTGCTCCCCTTCACTCTACCACCAAGCCTCCTTTTGGCATGGAACTCCTCCCTTAGACTCATGTAGCATCTCTTTGGCTACACTTTGGATACAAGGTGCTACAGCCTCCCACATCTCATTTGTACTTCCATTACAATCCCAAGATAAGTTTTCTAAAACCTTCTCCTTAAAGCTTGATTGCTTCAATTGAAGATTCCACCATTTAGTTATGATGATCTTGATAACCATCCTCTTCGTTGCCAACCCTTTTATTTGCACATCCATGACTAGTAAGCGATGTTGAGATGCCAAGCTCTCTCATGGGATTACTTTGCAGTTTATGCAACACAACCAATCTCTTCTCCTCATCGCATAGTAATTTATCTGTGTTTTAGTCGGGCCACTCTTACAAGTAATTAAATGCTCCTCCCTCTTTTTGAAGAGAGTGTTTGCTATGAAAAGGTCATAAGCCTTACAAAATCTAGGATGGCTTTTTCCTTTTCATTTCCATCTCCGAAGCCATGACCTCTATGAACACTAGCATACCCTAAAGCATCCTATTCCCACACGTCCATTAAAATCTCCACCTAGGCAAATCATATTCTTTGTGAGATTTATTGCATAATCTTATCCAAATCCCCCCAAAAAAGGTTATTTATTCCTTTCCTCTAAACCAACTTGAGGCACATAAACTGAGATTATATTGATAACTTCTTCCAGAACCAATTTTAACAAAATAATCCGATCCTCAAATCTTTGCTTCTCGACCCCGCTATCCTTCAAATCCTTATGAACAATCACTCCAACATTATTTCCGCCCCTCTCTTTACCTGAATACCATAATTTAAGCCCGTCTTCCCGATCTCCCTTGCTTTCTTTCCAACCCATTTTGTCTCTTGGAGACATAATATCTGAATCTTCCTTTTTTCATCGTATCTACTCTCTTCATAAATTTGCCAATCAAAGTGCCAATTTTCCAACTACTTATCCTCAACTTCTTTTACAACCTCTTTTGGACTAACTTCTTTACTCGCATGCATTCATCATGCGAGAACCCTTGCAAATTTTGGACTGCATCCAGATGACGATGAGCGAAACTAGCGTATTTACTCGCATGCATTCCTTATGCGAGAACCATTGCAAATTTTGAACTACATTCGGTCAACGATGTAGCGGTACCAATTTTTCATTGCATTCAGGCGATGCAACACGTTGTTAGTAGGGAACGCCCCAACGAAATCTAAATGTTTACATAGATCCATCTTGAAAAGATATGACTGACTTGAGACAAATTTCTAAATAGTATTTTTTAAATAATATTATTTAGGAAATTGTCTCTGACTCTTTTACGCTATCTTCCAGCTACCTAAGGCAACCCTTCTCAATTTACCTGGTCTTGGGACCAACCATGGCTGAGTTATTGAGGTGTGTGCTAAATTAGTAAAAAATGGTCATGAAAGTTATCTTTGAGATGATGATCTTAATTTCTCCATTCCTCTTAGACACACTTACCCCCCCCCCCCCCCTAAAAAAACTTATGGAGACTAGCCTCTAATTAAAAAGCTGTAATCTTCGAAAGCTTATATACACTATGTACCATGAATATTGGTTTAGGGTGCTCTCTTCTAGATTTGGTAGCTCTTTTGGTAGGGTGATCACATTCTTTAAACACTTACTGAAGTATTTCGTGGTGAGATATTCTATGTGGAGAATGTAATGGAGCACGCCACGATTTTACAAGACTCTTGGTCTTTGTAATTTTGATACCTAAACTTATGAATATAAAGTTTTTGAGTGTTGGTTTTTACGGTAGTGCAACCTTATCGACAACAACAATAAAGCCTTCTCCAATGTTAAGTAGAGTCGACTATATGGATTTTTTGCCTCCATTCAGATTTATTTTTGGTCATCCATGGACTTAGTTCCAAGTAACTACCTTTCGGATAGTCTCCTTCCAACACTTCTTGGGACTTCCTCACTCTCTCTTAACATGCTCAACATCTTAAATTTTGCATCTTCTAACCAGTCCATCAACCGACCTCCTTTGCAAATCCTAAGGGCTCAATGGCTACAATAGTTTTGGTCAAAATTATTTTATTCTTAGGAATCATTTTTCTTTTGGATGTTGGAACATAAGAAATCAATTACTCAAGATAGCCAAAACAAGACTGAAAGCGGGGGCAATGGGGGTGGTTCATTTTCCACTGTTTTGTTGGAAACAAAAACCAAAGTTTTTTTTGAGAAGAAAACAAAAACCAAAGTTGCATCTGCTTAGAGGTTCATTTGGGAAAGCCATATGCATGTTTGGTTTTAAAGATAAATTTACAAATATCTCCTACTTAGTAAATCAGATATCCCTTCTAAATAACGCTTTGCTTGATGAGTAACTTGTCTACTTAGTGCCACTTTCAAGAAATCTCAAAGTCCAGTGCCAAGCTAAGAATGGACGAGCCGCGAGCATAACTCTTGAAGGTCGTAACACCCTTTTCTCATAACCAAATGCTCGACTTGGTGGTCATGGTAGCATGTTCGCGCTTATCCCTATCTCCATTTCGGTATTACTAGTTAAGCCATTTTTTTAGAACTCTTTATTTTGTCTTGGGTTGTAATATTTGCACCCTCATCAAGGCCTGAATGCCAAGGGAAATCTTCCTTTTGCATGTGTTGGTGTTTACACATTTTGATTGAATGAGCTAAATATTTTTTCTAGAAAATATACTCAAATAAAGTGGAAGGATATGATGATGTAAGTTGGATTGTTTAGGTGGACTCAATGAGTCAAGATGATACATGATGTGTTTATCTTAGGATAAAATTGCAATCACATGGATGTCTTGCCAAGTACTACATCTTGGCTCGATCTATTTTCAAGCTTGAGTTATGTGCTTTGGATACCACATGAATTGAGATTGAATGACTAAGGAAGCATCTTTTGGAGATCCGTATTTTAGGAAAGCTAATTACAGGGGTTTCTTATAATGTGATAATATGACCATCGTTGTGAAATTTAAAAGTTCAAAGGCTCAAAGTAAAATCAGAAAAGACAGATATATATTTAACTCGAACTTATGTCTTTCAAGGATTTATCGTCTCAAAATTATTGTGGAATTCATTAGATTCAATGATATCACAATGAATCCCTTTTGAGAGGATTTGATGGATATTTAGTCTTGTAATCAAGGCTTGTGATGAGACTGAAATTTAATAGGAGTTCCAAGGATGCAAAAATCGGTTCATGCGGTAGTTTAAACGGCCGTTTAAACTCATTCGTCCCTCGATCGCATCGATTACCTTTAATCGACTATGTAAACGGTCAGACCTCTTAAAAGGGTGTAATCGGTCGTTTACACGTTTAAGCGACCACATTTTGCATTAGGGTATACATAAACCCCCTTTGACTCGATTCATTTAAAACCCAAAATTGGTGTATAACAATAACATCCACTATTTCTACAATAAGATTTTATATTTGTACACTATCATCCATTATACTTTGACTTTTTGGTGTATAACAATAATATATATGATATGTGTGTGCGCGCGTGTATTTTAGGTTCAAACACATAATAGAGCTAAATTGGATCCCAAGAGGGTGAACGATTTATTATTTGTTAGGTTCAATTCATTGATTAAGGATCATAGTGAAAGTAAGAAGAGGGATCCACTTTCTTCAAAGATCACCGGTATGCATGGGCTTGGATTTCAAATGTAGCTTGTGAAGAAGATGAAGTATTTCCCGGCACATGATTTATATGGGGTTCAGTTTCAGAGGCATGTGAAGCTGAAAATATACTTGAGCGAAGGAGGAGTGGACGTCTCCATTTGAGAGCTTCAAGTTCATCTGCGTAAACTTTGCATGAGGAAATTGGTAATGAGGAAATATTTGAGGACGAGGATGAAGATGAGGATGAAGCACCAGTGTTGTTTGATGACGACTCTGATGAAGAATGACATTGGTTTCATATAGTTTTTGATGAAGGAATGCAATGCCTTTCTATGTACTGTTATCCAGGACTTTTTGGAACATTGCTATGGATTGTAGTTTGTAATTGTTTATGTTGCATGCTTTGGCATTTGGTTGTGGATTCTACTTGATTATGCTATCTACTTTGACGTGTCACATTTGAATGAAGAAATCATTGAAATTGACAATAGTTGGTCAATGATGTGAATATGTGATTGTATTTTTATAGTTCATTTATACTTTTTTATTAATTATGTATATGTAATATTTTTTATAAATTAAAAAAATGTAAAATCGCATATACCGTTTAATTTCCGTTTAAACTCCTACATACCGTTTAATCAGTAATCAGTGACTCTATTGAATGTATACCGCATATCGTTTTTTGCAACCTTGAGGAGTTCTACTAGCGACCTAACCTAAGTGAATGGGGATTGTGTAAACTAGGTTCAATACGGTAATAGCAATATGTAAAGGGAACTTGTTAGCACTCTTTGTTAAATGCTCCGCATCTGGAGCTAACTCAGGCAGGAAGCCTGATTGCTTTAAGTTGCAAATAAAGGCTGGAGGAGAATATACTATAAATATATTACGTATTTTAACATTTTATTTTGTATTTTGTTCTTTCTATTTCTATTAGTCATGTTAATGATTCTATTGTATTTTTCTTTTTTTTCTGGTGTGACTAGGGTTTTAGGGTATCACCCTATGTAAGAAACTCTACCCCATGAATAAAATTATCGCATTACCCAATGGTTCTTTCACATGTTATTAGAGCGACGGTTCTAGACAGGAGCTCTTGGCTCTTCCTAGTCCTATTCCTTCCACCGTCACCCTCCTTTAATATGCTACGCCATCTGAGTTCTGGAAGATCTGCATCTCATGAAGTTCTGTATCGTGGCTGTATGTGGGTTCTACATATAGGACCTTGTACTGCATGTTTCAGCGGGAATAATCAATGAGCAAGCACAGCTATCAAACCGCATTTCCTGTGGAGTAGGACGGTAATCCCGACTGCTACGAACCGCGTAGTTGATGGCTTGATGTGTTTGTTGCTGTGTTTATCCCTTCTATTATTGTTTTCAACACTATCTTATATAGATATATGAAAGTTAATTGGATATGTTCAAATTCTTTGGTGGTCGTTCTCAATTTGACATATATCTTGATGCTTAATGATGATTATCAATGCAGTCTGATGGGTTGTAACTCAACTAATTTTTGGAGTAATAAAAAGAACTGAAGAGCAGGGTTCAAATCCCCCCATATGGGGGTTGTGTTAGGTAGTCGACAATCAGCGTAAAATATAGTCGAATCTTTCAACATGGATTTGAGCAAGAATTCATGTCGCTGACCCTACTTATAGTGGGAGAAGGCTTTGTCATTCGTCAATAAATAAGAACTGAAGGCAGATGATGCAAATCCATGTGATTTAGATCAGAACGTATCATATCTGTCATGACCTCCATTATTCCCTTTTTTTATCTCTGATGGCATAGAGTGATATTCAAGTTACTTCTTTTCAATCTCCCTTATAGTTGTGTTATATTTAGGGGAATGACATGGAATTATTGTAAAAATGTTCTTTGGCTTCTCACTATTAAATACTCTAACTGGTTTTTATGAGGAAAATGCAGTACTGACCGTGAAAAGGGGTTTCTGCTGGAAATTAGGTTCGAATATGGAGAGGTAACTGGGGTGCTGTTACCTTCACGGTGTTCTTATGATTAACCTCGGTCTCCAAAAGCATTCGGTTGTTCCGATTGTTGCTATCTCTACTGCTTTGTGTAGATTGCAATTATAGGGTTAATCACAAGTTATTCTTTTTAATTCCAGGACAAAAATATTGCTGATTTGCAATTTAAATTTTCGTGGTATAACACTTTCACTCTTCTTTTGGATTTTCATTTTAGATTTTCCGAAAAGGACCTCAATTCTTATCTGCTATCAATGTGAAAAAAGAAATCTGCACTGATAAGTAAAATCATCATGATGTGATGATCTGAAGAATCTTTTTTCAAACTGGTTTCACACTCGCCAAGCCTTCTTTAGGTCTGACATGCAAAAACATTGTCGCGATGCCACCTTTGATACTTATTATTGCATCAGTCCAGCTATCACTAATGACTCGATGCCAGGAGTAGCTGGTTATGTGGTCCCTGTTGTAGGATGTGGATGCCTGACAGTAGCTGAAGATTTTGATTTGGTGTTATAGTCAAGGCTCCTCGTTGGACTCTTTTTCGCCACCCCTTAATATATTTCCAACTGTATTGTTAACGATTTTACTAATATTTGTAACAACAAATGTCATGAGATGGTGAAAACTATTCTCCCCTCACAGTTTAAGCAAGAGCATGTGACGTGGACATAGGTGAGGATAATAGTGATTAGGAAGTTAGATCTTCAAAAATTGCAATGTCTTCAGATGTGAAACTTGTATTTCTTGTGCCACATGTGCCTTCTTGGCTGCCTCCTAACCCCCCTGACTGACCTCTTTGAAAGTTCCTGACTCATAAAGATGGAATCAGGAAGGGCAATACTCCACCATAGGCGGTGAAATACCTTCTGGTCTGACATTGCTTTTAGAGATATAAGATGATGTGATATGTGGTGAATTTAGCAAGATACTTCCTAAAAACGTTTTAGGGCATTCTACAATGCAATACAATTATCTGGCTGACACTTTCTATGAGCAGTGGCTTGCCAACTTTTTTCTTCCAAACACAAGATTCTACCTATAGCTCATCATCTCTTGTTTTTGCATGCGTGGAAGTGGCTTCTATGACATATCCTCGTTAAACCACAAAACAACCCTATTTACTTACCATTCATATGACCATACGTTTTTTACACATGGAAATTCGGATACATTCTTGAAATGATTTTTTCCCTATTTGTACATTTAACAAATGATTTTAAATATTAACATCTTATTCTTAATCTGTTTTGATTATGTTCATGGCTATCTTTATAAAATTTACGCGATATCTAAAGATACCTTGTATGTCTGTCAAGGTGGTGGTCTGTGAGAAACCTTAGGTACTAAAATATACTTGATATTTCCATAATCTACTCATATACGTATCCAAGAAAAGGATGTGTAAGCACCTTTATATTTATCCTTGTCTTATTGTTTGCATTCTTTGATCATTTTACTTATATACTGCTAAAATAGAAGGACGATCTATTTTATACTTGTTTCTATAATGCTCCTTTTGTGCTGTTAGCTATGGGGTTCGTCAACTATTTTCGTCAATGCTTTAGTTCATTATGCAATTAAGGTTTTCTTTGAATGCAATGATGTCGTAAGCTCTACTTAGCCGAGAGAATCTAGTGGGATGTCTTTGCTTCTGCTGCAGCTCCTTTGATCAATGTAAGATTGGTCAGCAAATTTGGAGTTTTCTTTTGTCTTTATCAATCACTGTAAGTGCTCTGTCATTTTCTTGACAAATGCTGCTTTTTGATTTTTGCTTTCTTTGTGGTTTTTGAGAGCGAGCAGATTTGTGTATAATCACCTACCATTTTTATGAAGTTCAAAATTGTGTGAAATAAGTAATTGCTTAATAAATATCCTAGGTAATTTTTTTATTAGAAACTTGCTCGTTTTGTTGAATTTGTCAGCATTCATCAATTGCAAACTGATGATTACACCTCGGTGCATGACCCAATATGCTTACATCGCTGGACTTTATATGAATTTGATATCTGTGATACAAGTTCAAAAACTTTTGGTCCTGAGCCTTGCCTCTGTTTCTGTGCAATTGACTGGTCATTATGACAGCTGAAAACTACACAACTAGCAGAACATCCATAACAACTGCTTGTTCTGCAGTTGTCTTTGCATTGGTTCCACACTTGACATAAAATTTATTCCTCTGCCCCAACCAGTGCACTTATCTTTCTTTGCGATTGCTTCAGATCAGCAGGTAAATCAAATTTCTTTTAAAATGGAAAGAGAATCCCGTTGTGAGCTTTTCCCGTTTGGGCAGCTCTGGTTGCCTCGCAAAGTATAATGTTTATGAGCAACTTGGATTCTTTGGTTCCTACCTTGCTATTTCCATTTTTAGATGCTCGTCGTATCTGTGGACATTGCTTCACTGGCTTAACATGTCAATGGGCCCTCCTACTGAGTATTTCTGAAGAGTGTGTTTAACAGGCTCCTTGAGAACTTTAAGTAGGTGGTCATGTTTTTAAGGTAATGGTCATCAGATATGCTATCATTATATGTTACTCGTTCTGTTTTGGGGTGCACAATGTGGTTTTTGTTAAGGAGATGATCTTTATTTATCTGTTATTTTAGTTGCATAATCAAGTATGCAAGTTCTCTAGAATTGATCATCTGAAATGATATACTGTCTCAACACATGATGGCTGTGTGATGCATGTTTTGTGATTCATTGGAGGAACAGAGTTGGCATGATTATTTTGGTTCGAAAAATTTATCCACGTTTTGCGCTGGAGTCGAAAAAATGCAATACATCATATGCTTCAAGTGTGTGTTGACACTAAATCTTTGTATCAAATGAGTCTATCCAAGGGTGATGTGTGTGTGAATTTTTTTAGATGCAATCTCCTTGTGAAAATAACTCAGATTGATTCTAGAGCCACTATGTAAGAGGATTGAAAACTCCAAACATAAATTTTGCTTTAAAGTTAATAGCCTATTTTCTTACTTCAATTTACAAAACTGAATCACCAAGCAGAGGTAACAGTAAGTCTCGCTTCTCGAGCCTAACAACTTTTGAGCCTTTTTTCGAAGTCCTTTTAACTTTTCAAAGAAGAGCTGTACCGTAGAGATTGTATGTGGTTCTGCTTCTATCCACACACTCACCTTCAACCTAAGTTTGGGGCAAATCCCACTTGTGTTTGCAATAATGATTGGACAGGTGCAGAATCAAGCCCCGTTTAGCACTGTTCCCAACAGTTATTTACTATTATGCAGTGGCCATTGCAGTTGAGAAATCTCATATGCCAAAGCCGGAGAATATTCGATAGTTTGGATGAGAAGTTATGCAGCCCATTTGAATCTACCTTCATCGGAGTTGGAGACCACCTTGTATAAACTCCGTTGGGTTGAGGGAGAGGCCATGAGTTGAAAGCTACACGTCTTTGATTGAGCATGTGGATAGAAATATTAGAGAGAAAAACATGTTATATTCCAAGTCTCTAAGGTTTCTTATATGGAGGAGAATCCTAACCCTAGGAGACGAAATGAAAGAATAACAGCAAGAGATACAAAATAAATAATATCGAATAGTCCACCTCACGTAGGAGCATACTTACCAATCATATCCTTGAAGATAAATCAGGAAATACGTCTCTTGGGCAATGTTTTTGTGAATATATTTGCTAACTTAAGCTCTGTAGATATATGTGGTGTGGTAATCTTTCGTTCTTGTACATCATCTCGAATAAAATGAAAATCTACCTCAATATATTTGTTTCGCTCGTAGAAGATTGTGTTGGTGGCAATATGAGTAGCAGATTTGTTGTCAATACAATGAAATAGATGTACTAGCAAGAAGCTCAATCTCTACTAGAAAGGAAACTAACCAGGTGTTCTCACATGTGACTTGAGCCATAGCCCTATATTCAACTTCTGCACTTGACCTCGACACAACTGCTCGTTTCTTGTGCTATGCCAGGTAACAAGGATCCCCCAACAAACATTGCATACATAGTAGTAGATCGGCGGTGTTCAGGAGAACTGGTGTAATTGGCATCAACATAAGCAATGATGTTGGTATGATGATTTGCCATCTGAGATCACACCATGGAGATCCCTTCACGTATCTAAGTATCATGAGCACCTTCGATCAATGACTATAATACAATCTCTCCATGTGCCGACTAGCCATGCTAATTGCATATGAGATATCGGACCTAGTGATAGTGAGGTAAAGCAACTTATCTACTAGGATCCTGTAACAAGTAGGACCCTCAATCTCAGGATTAATAGACGAAATATGCTTTTGTGCCTCTGTTCGTATGCTAAATGGTTTGCATCCAAGGAGACTTGCTTCTGTAAGGATGTCCAAACAATAATTTTGATGTGACAATTGTAGTCCCTCTACAGTGCAGATCACTTCCATACCCATAAAATATCGGATTTGACCAAGCTCTTTGGTAACAAATACCTTTTGTAGGAATGCTGGTCTCTTCAATGCCATCTCTATCATCACCAGAAACCACCATTTCATCAACATAGACTACCAAAACTATAATACTCGTAGATCGTCGTCTGACAAAAATGGAGTAGTTAGATGCCATTCTTTTAAAACCAAGAGATGCAGTCTCCGTAGTGAGCCTATCAAATCAGGCTCGTGGACTCTGCTTCAAACCATAAATGGTCTTACGGAGTCGACATACACACCCCTAGACTCGGGAGGCTGCAACATGTAAACTTCTTCCTCGAGATCACCATAGAGGAAGGCATTCTTCACATCAAGGTGGAATATGGGCCATTCCCTGCAATGGATAAAATAGTGTGAACGAATACTAGTCGAGCCACAGGGGAGAATATCTCTAATTAATCTACGTTATATGTCTGAGTGAATCCCTTGGCTACAAATCCTGCCTTTAATCTATCTAATGTACCATTAGGAGTCTGTTTGATCGTAAAGACCCATATACAAGCAATTGGTTTCTCACCGGTGGACATTGCACAAGATCTGAAGTCCATTAGGATATGAGAGCATTCATTTCATCATCCATGGTCCTTTTTCAACCATGGTTCTGTAAAGCACTGTAATGATCACGAGGAATAGCGACAGTCATTAGAGCATCTGTAAAGCGCTGATCAAAACTAGATATGTTGTCAGTAGAAGTAAAGGATGGAATAGGATACGTTATACACTTCCTTTTTGTCCTTCTGAGTGCTTTGGGGAGCTTTATGGAGGCATTCGGAGTAGCATTAATAGGGGCATTTGAAGACAACCTCTCCTCATGTATATAAGGAACATACAAAGGGACATCTTCTGAAAGAGGGTAACTCCTATGGTATGTCATGAACATACTAGGTGAAATAGCTGGTCTTTTAAAAAAAGGTTACATCAACAAAGATGCAGTAGCAATGACCGGTGGGATCATAGCGTTTATAGTCCTTTTGAGTACGAGAATATCCAAGGAAGACATATTTGATTGCACGTGGTGATAATTTGTAGCAATATGAAAATTATGTACAAAAGTAGTGCAAACAAAAATTCATAATGGTAAGGGAAAAGGTGACTCAGAAGGATAAAGCAGGGAGAAAGGAGTATCTCCCATTAGGACAGATGACGGTTCCCCTTTTATAAGATGTACAATGCTAAGAACAACATCCCCCAATAGGTTTTGGGAACTTTTATATGGGTGAGCAGTGACCTGACAATATCTAGGAGATGATGAAGTTTCCTCTTAGCTACCCCATTCTGCTGAGAGGTGTACGGGTAGGAAGTTTGATGAGTAGTACAATGAGAAGTGAAGAAAGTCATCAAATCATATTGAGTAAATTCAATTGCATCATTAGTCCGTAAAACCTGAATGCATAAATTGAACGAAGTTTTAACAAATCGAAAGAAGGATTTGACAATGAAATTAATCTCAGATCATTTTTTCATTAAGTAAACCCAAGTACTATAGTCATTGACACAAACCAAAAATACTTATGACCACCAACATTATAGACCAGACAAAATCCCTATACATCACAATGCACTAATAAAGAAGTGACAGATCGACGAAATTCGACCCTAGAAGGAAAGGAAATCTGATGATATTTCTAGAACTGACACGCTTCATACTTGAATAGCTTTAATATGGATAGTTCATGGAATGTCATGGAAAATGCCTTGGAAGAAGGGTGTCGAAGCTGTAGATGCCAAAGGAATGGATCATAGGTGATAGGTGATGCTCCAACAAAAGTAGATTCAGTAGAAATATCTAGATAGCAGAGACCATTCTTCTCATGCACCCACCAAAATTATGCATTGTCTGGTGGATGTCTTGAAAATAACAATGAAGCTCATCAAAAATCACAAGACAATTCATCTCATGACAAAAGTTGTGAACATATATCATGCTCAAAGGAAAGGCAAGAGCATAATGAACTCTAGTGAGATGGAGTTTGGGTGAAAACTCCATAGCCCCAACTGAGGTGATGGGAGATTGAGTCCCATTGGCCACCCGTACTGACTTCATGGTGGAAGAAGGTTGAGATGAAGACAACAAGCTACCTTCACCCATCAGATGAATTGAGGCTCTAGAATCTATACTCCAGGCATCGGTTTGTCCGTGACATTGAATTGGCTGCAATACCTGATGTGGTAGCCAAATGTGTTGTAGGTGCACTATCACTAGAGGAAGCACTGAAAGTCGGTAACAACTGCACCATATGAGAGTAATCAGTGGAAGAGAGTTGTACTGTCTGTTCAGGTTGAGGCTGATCTATGGAGGGCTATGTTTTTGCAGCATCATAGTTTGTAGAAGTTGTATGTGCTTGAGGAATGCCATAGTTGTCCTAGCAACGATCTTGGTGGTGATTCGTTTGTTGACAGTGGATGTAAGGAGGGTACACAGTACCATGACCACACTCTTAAATGGATTCTCATCCTCATCCATAACTAGAGTCACTGCCACGTCCAGGTTCACCATTACAGCCTCGTCCACCCCGACTACCATATTGACCAACTCACCCCTGAGACATTCTCACTTGGTTAGCAAAATTCTCAATATCTTAGAGGCATCTGAAAGTCACTTGAAGAGTCGGTAACATATTAGATGGGAGGAACTGCTCCTTTACATGTTGATAGCGAGGATATAATCCTGACAAAAACATGTAAATATGCCATTCGAACCACTCTGAAACTTGTTTATCACAACAAGTTGATTGGAAGATAACAAGCTCTTCATAGAGCTCCCTGAGAATATGCTAGTACTCCACCAAAGTGGACTCTCTTAGGACACAAACCAGATATGAATTTAGATGTTAGCTATCCTGGACTTGGTAGTCTTCTGCAAATAGGTCTGGGATAGCAACAACTCTTGATTATTTAGAATTTAGCGGGTTTTAAGAAAATTATTTATCAAGTGAATAATTATGTCACTGTAACCTACAAATTCCCAAATCAACAAAAAAAAGTTCTTATCCAACAGAAGGGAATAAGTGCTACTTATTTAACCTGGTATAGCAACATGATCGAGCTTAAGGATGATATAAAAATTGAGGGGGAAATTAATTATTGCTAATTAAAGAGGCTTTTATATACTTTTTATGCCCTTTTTAATGCTTTTGTATTTTTATGGATTTTTAAAGTTTTATAAATTTTACAAATTTTCTGATTTTTAATTTTAATTGATTTTATATTTTACAGATTTTTATATTTTAAATTTTTGAAAATATTTTATAAGATATATACACACAAAAGAGAATATCAAGCTTTTTTTATTTATGAAATATAAAAAAACACAAAAAATGCAGAATTAAAATATTTTTGTGTTTTATAGTTTTTTACCGTCTTTAGTCATTTTTGCAGAATTATTATATTTTTTGGATTTTAAAATGAATTAAAATTGAAAACAATGAGTAAAAAAACATGTTACTATTTTTGTAATTTTAAAATAACAAATAAATTAAATTAAATTAGAAACCAATTTTAAATAGAAGATAATTTATCTATCTTTAAAACAAGCCAAATCATGCATTTTTATGATTTTCTATAAATTTATATGATTTTTATAAGGTTTTCTGTATTTTTCAATTTTTATGGTTTTTTGAATGTATTTTATTTATTTTTTTAAGAAAGGTGATAAAATATAATAAAGTAAGATACTTTATTTACTATAATTTTCCAAAGTTTTTCATTTTTGAATTTTATGAATTTTCAAATTCAAACAAAGGAAATAAAGGTTATTTTTGAATTTTTAAAAATAACAAATAAAAGAAAATTTAAAAAAATCAAGTGAGTTAAAACAAATAAATAGAAACATAATCTCAATTTTAGGTATTTTATAGAATTATTTAGCCAATTAATAAAGTAATTAATAGAGAAAATAAAATACAATAGAAAATGGACTCAATTGTAATTAACAGAAACTTAAGGACTAATTATTAATAAGCAATAGAACTACAAGGCCTAAAATGCAATTTCTCGAACAATTCACGTGCTGAAACACGTGCTCTGTGCAAACAGGGACTAATTTGCAATTATGATAAAATATGAGATCGAACAATAACACAAAACTTCAAGACTTTTAGTGCAAAATAACCACAATGCACGTAACGATTCCTGTGAATCCACAATAGGAATTAAGTGCAAATTATAACAATATTAGGAACACAAGTGCAATTATTCAAACATAATGACTTGACATACAAAGGCAATTGTATTTATTTACAATTAAAAGAATGCAGAGGGAGGAAGAGAAATAATACCACTAACTTGTGCAAAGCACATGTGTGATGTACGGCTATGATTGGGTGTCGCTTGTGTGATTTGACAACTCTTATTTGGGCATGAACTTATGACTTGGATGCAATCTAGGGACGCTTGCTCTTGATCGGGTGATAATCAGTGCATATGTAAGAATATAGACGAAGGCTTGAGCTGATGTCTTTTGATCGCTTTGATCTCCTCCAATCTAGCTTCAATTAGACTTCTGATGGGTTCAATATGATCGAGATCGAATTCCGCATCGAGCTAAGGTAGTAATCAGGTCCAGATCTTGCTGATCAAGGATCTGGAGCTCAAGGTCAGGTGCAGATAAAATTCAACCTCCATGTACCTGATCTTGCTCTAAGTAGACCTCGCTCTAAGTAGACCTCTTGTGACTACAATTTATTTGAGGCTCGAAGGTGGAGCTTCGACCATGCTTATTAAGAACAATCAAAGTAAAATGGAGGGTGAATGGTCGATCTCTAATTGGATGGAAGAACGAGATCAAAATATCAGATATGGAACAGATATGGTAATCTCGGATTGTGTAAAAAGAATGAAGAAACGGTTCTACATCAAGATGAGCTGAGAATAGAATAGACTGGTGATGAAATAAAGTGAAATTGACTTCTGGTCGAACAGATCGGAGTCTGATTGGACAATTCTAAAACTTGATTTAAAATGCAATTAAATGAAAGGGAGATGATTAGAAAATAAACTAAGGTTACCTATGATGAAAATGCGAAGGAGAAGGGAAGATTCCAGCCTCAATGTAGTGGAAAAAAGTTGCAGAAGCTTGGGTAGGACAGAACTCTGGCCACCGGCTTAATCACGTAATTAACCCTCTAAATCACACTCCCACTTGTTGGAGAAGATGTTCCTGTCACCAGCATCGCTCTCAGGTACTCAAGCTGGGGAAATTGATGGCAAAAGCATTTCAAAAATCTAAAGGTGGACGGAAGCTTTATTTATAGAGTTGGGAAAAGTGAAATTTCAAAATAGAGAAGCATGTGCAATCTGAGGTGAAAAGAGATGAAGTTATTCGGGCATGTATGAGAGTTATTCGAATGATCGAATGGACAAGAGTTCGTATCTGGAGGAGGAAGAACATAGGTGTAGTAAATCAGAGAAGAAGCATGCCGGGTGCTTATTCGAGTAGGAAGGAAGAAGAGAGGCATTTAACCTAGGTCAACAGACCCGGGTCCAGCCAATAGGGACGCGGTCCAAGTAAGGATAAATAGAAAACAACAAAAACAAAGAAACTAATTAAAAATAATATTAAAATAAATAGAAAATTATTTTAAATTTAAAAGTTTTCAAAATAAATAATATTTTTAAATTAATAAATTAATTTTTAATAATTATTAATAATTTAAATAAGTTAATTTATAAGGTTAAAATAAATAAAAAATCTTTATTTATAGGCATAAAATACTTATATATACAATATACATAATTTTAAATAATTATTTTTACAAATATATACATTATTTTATATTTTATTTGTTTGTATAATAATCATAGGAGTTTAAATATGTTTTTGTTTATTTTTTGAATTTTATTTAATAAGTTAAATAAATAGACAAGTGTATAAAATATGTACGTTATACTTATGTTATAAGTACAGTTAATTTATTTTTGGCTATCTTCAACTTTGTTATTTTTATTTGTATTTTTTATAACATAGAAAATACACTATGTGCAAAAATATAAAGAGATAAATAAACAAATAGGTACACTATAGACATATAGGTACAATAGCACTCCAAAAGGTCGACTTTCACATCTTAATAAATTTTATGAAACCACTCCTCATTTTAAAGCTTATTTATTTTTGAACACAACGAAAGTAAGTTTAATTTATTATGGTTCTGTATAGAGTAGATATTGATCTTTCAGTTATGTCTTTGTGAATTTTTTAGAGTGTTGTCCCTTTTTTATCTGTACATGATTTCTTTTTACAATTATTTTTATTACTTAAAACACATTTTTATGTACAGGTTTCAAGAAGAAATCATTTTTATTTGACATTGAATCAGTTATAAATAAAATAGTACAAAATTTATACATTAAGAACGATGATGAATATGTACATGTGAGATTTTTTCCTGAATTTTCTATAGATTAATGACCCCATCTTCCCCTACTCCATTCCTTGTTAATTAGGTCAAGGTCTTGACCTACTCTCAGGGTCAGGATCGGCTTGTATTTATTTCATATGTACAATCATCTTTTTTGTTCTTTTACTTTGATTGATTTACTTATTTTGAGTTAAAATAATGTTAACAGTACACTATTAACAAATGAGAGTAGATTATTAAGGAATGATAATAAATGCTATTTACATGTATTTTGTAAAGGATTTTAAGCCAAAATAGATGAATAAAGATGATGAATCGGTGATTCATCAACTCCCACATCTCCTTTATAGTTTCCTTATACAGGAGATTTGCATCGATATGAGGCTCAACACTATTGGTCATTCACATCATGACCTGGTAGTTGTTCGTGAGCCAAGTGTCATATTCCTTGTCTGTCTCCTTCATCATATCTTTCGTGAGAACATATATTTTCCGTTTTCCTCTTACAAAAACTTTGAATGCTCGAGACCAAATGATGTAATGATCAACTCCCTTGAGTTTGATGGTTGTTCCTTGCACCATCACATTAGATGAAGAAAAGAGGAGCTTGGTCTCGTCTAGATTGAAATCCATAATTGTCAGATATCACAACATGATAAACACCGCTAGTCGTGTTTTAGGAGGGATAAACACCTCAAAATAACTGCTGGATATGAGGATCCATGCCTCTTGTGACATAAACATGAGGGATAAACACCTCCAACAATGAACATAGGGGTATGCACTATGCATTATGTTGTAGATGTGACGGAAGTGCATTGCAAAGGATGACAAGGTGCTAGACAAAGATGATAAGAGCTGAATAGTAGCACGCGGAGGTGGCCGAGCCTTAGGACAATCTGAGAGGATCAGAGAAAACCTTGGAAAGGGCTGTTCTAAGCATGGACTTGGCCTGATAACATCACCCTAGGTCGGCCAATGCAACCCAAGCGTGCCTGGCGATGTCTGCACGACCCGAGAATCACTTAAGGCGCCCTGAGCTGGTTCCAGAAGTCACTGGCAGTGCCCTGGGTTGCTGGCTGGTAGTGTTGACGGTGCCTAGAGAGGTGGCTGACATTATTGGAGAGGATCCGACACAGATGCCTGGCGCTAGTGGTGGGAGCGAGGGTACAAGCCTTGATCTAGGATCTTTACTCTGATACCATGTGGAGAGAAAGACTAGAGAGGAAAGCTTGTCTTATTCCAAGTCTCTAGGGTTTCTTATATAGAGGAGAACCCTAAACCTAGAAAGCTAAAATGAAGGAATTACATAAGTACCCTTGAGGGGGTTACAACAGAGAGATATAAAACAAATAATATCTAACAGAGCCCTTTGTTGTGTTCGAGTTTGCATTCTAGCAGATGTATATCCGTCATGAAATGCATGTTGTTATAGAGTGTGGACTTCAAGTTGATTGTGTTATTTAGTATTATACATATCATCACGTCTATGTAACATGTTTGTACATAAGGGATTAGACCTGGCTTGACTGGGCCATGGGCCTGGCCGAACAGGCCGGGGTTCTAAAATCCCCCGTCCATGGCTCGAGATGGACTAGCCTGTGGACCATACTCCAAGGCCCAAGCCTGGCCTAGGTCTGGGTCAGGCCGGGATAGACCGACCCATGGGGTGAATATAAAATATTTTTTCCTAATTTTCTAATCTAATTTGTAGAGATAATTAAGGTTTTTTAGCATCATCTAATCTTTCTAAATCTAAGTAATCATAATAGGTGTTACTTGGCATGTAAACTATAAAATAAGATGTAATATTGATAATGTAAATTAAAAACTTCATGTATATGATACTAAATATATCTAAAATGCAATTCTTAAACCCATATTTTTATATGTGCAGGTCAGACCGGGTTTTGTAGCACATATTCACAACCTGTCCAATTGACGTGTGGGCCAAAGAGCGGGCTAGGCCAGACCGAGCCGACCCATTCGTGAAATCTCTTTGCCCAAGCCTGTCTCATGAGCAGACCGGCGGGCCCTCGACCCATTGGCTAGGTCTATAAAGGATAAGCGAGGGATGGTACATCAATGAACTCTATTTGTTGTTCCAGCAATTATAGCTTAGCTTCTCATTGTTTATCATGTGGTTCATTATTTCACAAATGATTTTGATCTTAGACATGCCCATGTTCCTGTTTGTCATGTGCGTTTTCCGCTGTAAGAAGAATGCTTCGGATATCGTTTGGCATGAATACTCGATATATGGAATTTTGTAGAATATGTGGGGTGTATCAAGCGTTTATAGGGACATCTATGTAGAATACGTGGGGTGTATCAAGCGTTCATAGGGACATCTATGTAGAATACGTGGGGTGAATCATAACTAGAGTAAAATTATGAATTGGTGTTTATCTTTGGCCGTTGATCTTGAAATTCAAGGATACATTCACTTGATAAATCTGTGTAACTCCTGTTCTCCGTTCCGTAATTGTTCTTGAAAATTTGTAGTTATTATGGAATTTATATTGCGAACGAATGATAATAATACCCATTACTTAAAAGGGAGGGTTAAGAGGAAGTGTAATAGTTGCAGAATAGAGAAGGAAAATGAAGTGAACAAAGCCGCATCGATTTGGTTCCTAAGGATTGAAAATGGGAAGATTTTTGCCCCCTCGATCCAAGGACGCAACTTTGTATGCATCGTCTCTTTGTATCAAGGTTTCAAAGGTTTTCCTGAACGCAGTGACAGCAGCAAAATTTTGGTTTCAAGCGATGAAGTGATATTATATAGGAAAATGAAGATGTTAAGGTGGAGGGTAAGTTACATTGAAAGTAACAGTAGTTTGGAGTAGGTTCGTACCATTAGCAAAGAAAGGATGTATACGATCAGGCTTTATACGGAAGTGAGATCATCTGTATGCGACTGTAGTCTTTTACCGACAGTCAAATCGGATTCTAAACTAGTAACCCTCTGATGTTGACAAACCCTTTGATGCTGACAAAAATACGTCTTGGCCGTAGTGAACCTATTTACAGAACTTCTGTAAACTTCAGGCCATTGAACTTTAGAACAAGCTCTCGTCTGATATTTGTCTTTTCCATTGTGGAATCTTAGAACCATAAATCAGTACATACGTACATGTTACAGTATTTGTCTGGATGCAGAAGACTGCGAACCTGTTTCGCTTCAAACGAATATGAATGCAACAAAATATACTTGACGCGATATCATGCATCAATTAATAACCGAAATAACAAGAAGTCAAAAAAAAACAAAATTTATGTGTAGCTGAAATGATAAAATACGAACTTTATGAAAAGGCTTTTCCCAAAAGAAAGGCTTCCACTTTACGAGTGCCGCGGGAGATTCTTCCTGTCTTTAGCAAATGCACACATCAACAACAAGCAGAGGGTTGCAACGCCAACAATCCCCGAGGTTGGGCAACTTAGCGAAGCTGTCTGCCTATGATTTGTAGGAATCCGAGGGAAGTTCATGCCCAACATTTGGTGCTGCATCCCTCCAAATAAAAGCAAGGCTTATATCTATGTTTGTAACACCTCAACTTCTATAAATAGTCTCACATCTAAAAAACTTACGAAGTGTGAGTGCATGTTATAAGTGACAAAGATTACTACTGACAACTTAAGCTTCATCTTTTTGGGTGGTTTTCAACGGATTCAATCGGCTCCACGCCAAACAAGTTGTCAGGACTATTTTTCCTCAATAAGGGACTGGATTCATAAGCTTGGGACGTTAGAAATTGCATCAGAGTTAATTTTCCTCTAATAGTGGAAAGGGTTACCCGAGAGATAGAGTCATCCCTACAAGGAGATGGGAGGAAAAAGTTTCGGAGCGTGTAGCGACCACTGTCACTGAGATTAAGTGATAGACCATGTCGCGACGAGGACATTGCGAATATAAGTAAGGAAAGTTGTAATACCTCAACCCCCAAACATAGTCCTACGTCTAAAAAACTCACGAAGTGTGTTTGTGGATTATAAGTGGTGGAGATTACTACTTGATAGCCTGTGTTTATGGATTTAATAATAAATATTAATTTCGCATGTACATTATGATGGAACTATGAAAATATTATAATCGTGAATGAAAATGTTAACTACATATGGATACTATATTTTACAAAGTGTTCTACTCATCATTTTTCTTACAATATGCAATTTATATTGTTATACATGTTTATTAAAATGATGGTGACTTTTAAAAAGTTCATGAAAGATCCACCTCATTTGAAGGACCCTTGTGTATATATGTGTGTGTGTGTGTGTATATATGTTTCTACAAGAAAATTAACCTAAGATAACAAATAATTTGAATATTTGTTACCATGTCTTCAGAAAATATTTGTTACTGTGTCTTCTGATATTAAATGTTGATGGGACATGGCCCACCGATATTGCCTCCGCTCGAATACCAGATCGGATGCGAATATACAATCGACCACTACCACAAAAGCCCGTAATGAAAAGAATAATCATATATAACAGTGATCAATCATCTCTCGTGACCACTGAAGAAGAAAGATCACTAAAAGAAGATTATGTATAACTCTCTCCATTCCTTTGCTCTCTTCCTCTCTTCTATCTCTCTCCTCCTTTTCTATAAGGGTTACATTAATCTTGTGGTGGTGTTGAGGCAATGCCTACACCCCCCATATATAGCCCGATTATAATCCTATTGTCATATTCCCAATAGGATTACAAATAGAATACAACTCAATTATAATTAAGATTAAGAGTCAAATTCCATTAGGATTCCCAATCCCAATATGACCCTAATCCTAACAATCTCCCCCTTGAGTTGAATTCCATCACGATCTCTTCATTGTCTTGGGTCTGCACTGGGCCATTGTTGTCATCAGCAAATCTCATTAGCAAGAACTAACCGCCTCTGGGTGACGTACAAGTCGCTGAGTGCCATCAACATGCCACATTGCACGATCTTCTACTAGCAGTATTCTTCGATGCCCATGGTTGAATTATCCAAGAGACCGACATATCACAGCTTCTGAGGATTGTACATCCACTGTATTGTATCGTCTCGTCGACATCGAACCTTACTTTGATCCGTCGCATCGTGTCTGTTCAACAATGTTGAACATAGCTCCGATACTAGTTGATGGAAATTAAACTAATGCGATACGAACTCTGCTTTGATACAAGCAATGGATATTATCTACACATTTTTTGTCCTCTCGAGTGCTATGATATACTCCTTTAGACGGTGAGTGATACTATATTAAGTTCCTCCTCCAGATCAATACTGGGGAGTAAGTTGGTATATTATCACAACAATAAAGTGTGTTAAAGTACATATATTTTGAGATCGGCTATTATATTACATGTTATTAAATACATAACAACGAACATTATCAATTGCGAACTTGTTTTATACTTGTAATTTAGGACGAATGACTTTACAACGATTCTGACAATAACGAGCTCAATCTAAATTTTACAACAGAATTCAAAATATGTCATTATCATCTCGTTCTAGATAAAATGACAAGGGAAACGAACTCCATCTATCTGAAATCATATAATCTTGGATCTGGGCTGGACAAAGATGTGGAATCATTAACATTATATTGAAGTGGTGAATTTGAAAGAGAGATGGTGACACTGGTAAGGCGTCGTACTGATGGCACTTTGGAGCTGCATCGATCTTTGTCCAATCAGCATTCAGTAAATCCGAAGTCGAGGTACGGTCCCCCAAGCTCTGATTCCCACTGCTACGTAAACCTCACTTCCCTTCCTCGACAGCACTTAGGGCCGTCCGATCGGAGAGTTTCGTGCTTTCTCTTCCGTCCGATTCTCGTAGGGTACATCGGGAGTAAATGAGGGCACACCTATCCATTCGATCCTCTATCCCAACTGACGAATTGGGACTGTCTTATTAATGAGTAAAAAAAGATACCCTCTCTGTCTCTTTCTTTGTCTGAATCGTAGGAAGCCATCTTAAAGAGACCCTGTGATGATATGCGATAGTCACTACCATTACACTCTGCCCTATCTGTCTTCGTCCTCACACACTAATTTTTTTCTCAACCAGACCGCAGTTTGTATGTGTATGTGAAATTCTCTCATCAACCTACTCAATTGGTGTAGTGATTAAGTTACTAAGTACGTAAATTTCATGTCAGATCGTAACAATCATACACTATTCAATAGTTGAGGTCATTTCCCATCGCCAACCACAACTTTACAATGCCAATGCTTCTGGTGACATGAATGGTACCAAGGTAAACAGAACCATGGACAAAACTTTGCGGTCACTAGGATGATGTTAGTGAAACAATGGTGAAGTTTTGTAGTGATGGGGAGTCATCATCATTGAACCCATTGCCACCAACTTACGTGATGCACGGTAATCGTCATACAACTAAAATCCATGATCAAATGGGTGTGTATGCTTGGCGATATGGCGCAACGTGTGAGAAGGTCAAGGGCTATTTTGGGTTATATGGATGGAGAACTAAAAGGATACTCACCCGAGTCTCCTAGAGGACTCAACTTAGCCTCTAGGTTCTTGATAAGGAAGTGCACCACAATTGTGGATACATTCGTGCATGAATGTAGAGTATTGTGGGGCCTGTCGTATCTCGCAAATTGTCACGAGAACTTTTGAAAGAAGATGAATTCATGGAACGGAGCCAAAGAGCAAAAATCACACACCTCAAGGAAAGGAACACTAACATAAGGTTCTTCAAAGCTTTAGCGGCTGCTAAGGCAAATCAAAACCACATCCACACTTTGCAATATAGTGAAGGTATACTGCGATCGAATTTCATTGGACTCAGCCAAGCAATTTCTTCGTTTTAATCAAACTTTTCTTAGATCCTTATCTAGTTGGGCAACATTGTTTGATCCCACCAGATCTAGTGGCCCCTTCACTAAACCCTGAATCACTGGCTTTTCCTTTTTCCTTCTGTGAAGTTGGGACAACTATAAATTCCTTCAAGAGTAACAAAAACACAAGGCTCGTGTGGGGTCATCATGGAATTTTTCTGGAAATTTTGGCACCTTTTAAAAATTGACTTCATGAGTCTCTTCAACAAAAAAGGTGACTTCGCTTCCTGATTAAAGACTTCAGGCACCTGAACAACAGTTTGGAATCCATAATCTTCTAGAAGGGGAAAATCGATAACTACCGTCCCATAAGTCTTATAAATATACCCGTGCGCATAATCTCAAAGGTTCTAGAAAATTAGTGGGACACTGTCGAAAAACATGCCACCATGACAATTTGCTTTTATTAAGAGTCACTTAGTGAGTGGTGCTTTTATAGTAACGTCTACCATTTTAAAACAACGGTCAACCTCAAAGGTCAAAGCAAATATTCTCCAAAATTGACTTCAGGGAAGCTTTTAACACACTACATTGGCCTTTTACTCTTGAGCATTTCTTCATCAGGTATTGATAAATCCTCATTTCATCAACTTTATTCTTTGATTTTGCCTTCAAACCCTAGCTAAATGCACACACACACACACACACACACACACACACACACACACAGAATTAATTTTCCAAAATAATACCTATAAGTTGTACAAAATACTGTATAAAATATTTTATAAATAATGCCTTTATTACCAAAATAAAAGAATAAAGAAAAGAAAAGGAAAAAGAAATGAGACACCATAGGTGTTGAGTGACCCTAGCCCCCGAGACTCATTCATCATGATGATTTAGTCAACAAGGAATAAAGTAGGGGGAGATAGGGCGGTGAATTATACAGAAAATATAGTCGAAAAACCCTACAAAATAGGTCAATAATTACCTTTTGGGACCTATTTTATTATTTATTCTTTATCCATTAAATCAATCAACTTTGTACATGAAAGTTGTAGATAAAAATACAAATAAAAATTAAAAATTAATTTCATAGAAAAATAATATACAATATATGTTTTATAATATAAATAAAAAGCCAAATCTCAAACTTCCCAGACTCATATCTCCTCAATAAAAAATCAAAATACATCACAATCCCTTTAATTGTATATAACTCTTAATAAGCTATTTAATGAAGGTTTCATTCAAATTGAAGTTAAGGTGTGAAAGTTATGTTTTGAAGCCTTATTGAACAAAATAATCGAATAAAATATCCATTTTATTTACATTTTATGTTTATGTAAAGTTTTATTTTTATAATTTTGTAAATATTATTTGTAGTATATGTACATATTCAGAATATAATAAAACTATCAAAAATATACAAAAATAAAACAACGTATAATAATACATAGATGAAATACCTATACTTATACCTATATAATTATATACCTATATTTATTTAAGTGCACATATTATATTATAAAAATAAAATAAAATATATTTAAGTGTATTTAAATAAGCTGTGAATATATAAAATTTATGTATAAAATATTAAAATATAAAACATAAAAGAAAAATAAAATACATAAAATATATATTAATATACATATATTTGTATTTGTAAAAAGTATCATACAATAAAATATCTCGAAATAAATAAATAAAAATACATATTAAATACTACATAAAATTAGAACTATTTTTTATGTTTTAATAAAAAATCAATTAAATCAATGTTATGTTATATTCATTTTCCATGGCATTTTGCCTTAAAATTTCCTGGTTGGTCCACGAGGACAAACCGGGTGGAAGTATTTGTTGACCTAGGTCAATTGTATCTCACCTCTTCTGACTTATTTTAGAACTTATAATACCTTGACTTTGCTCAATTTCATGCGCCTCCATTTTCACCCTTTGACCTCGAGCCTTCCACCATCATGTAGCCACTCCGTCCCTCTTCCACTCCCGTCCATGAATCACCACCTACCACTTCTCCTCATCATACCAGTTGAAACTCATCAAAAATTCACCTCTAAATAAACCACCATCGTCCCCTTTTATTGTTTGATCCCTCTTCTAGCTTCTTAACCCTCAAATCAACCCCTAGAGTCGTGCCTCGGTGACAGCAAGGAGATGCTAGTGATTTGCAACGAGGAGGAGGTGCAGTGTAGGTGATCCAACAATCTTTGGCCATCACCGTCGAGGTTCTACTCCTGGCTTTCTTGGTCAGTTGAGCCTTATTTTCTCAGAATTCCTAGGTAAACCTTATCCTAGATTTCATTATGCATCGTTACTTTTAAGTTCTTTTATCGCTATGCCTAATTAGCAAACCCCCAATTCTTGGAGTTTGAACTCCAAAGATCTATACTGTAATCGAGGACCTCCATGCATGTGGAGGACCTCCAGGAATTTAAAGTGCCCATCGATATTAGGATTCGTGCAAGGACATAGCCGGATTCGGCGATCGAAATTCACCTTATGAGGTGTTCTTCCTGTTCTTGGAAGACGCCCTGCTACCATCCAGTCGAGGCTCATCTGCATATCTGATCATTGCCATTGGTAATGCGAGGATGGCTACATTTGAAGCGTTACATGGGTAAACATCATATGCACCCTCTGCCTTTTTGAATATTTAAATGGTCTTATACAATTATATGCAGTTTAAAAAGTAGTGGGACATTTTCCTGAACCCCATCGAACATTTCTATTATTGCAATTTAGTACATACCTAGATCGCATGTACTAGCATGTATTATTTTGTAAAATTTGCATGTAAACCCTTGCAGGTTCTTTTAATTAGTATTTAATATATTAGTTATAAACTTTGGTTTTATTTGCAATGTGCCCCTTGATTTTTATTTTAATTACAAAAATACCCCCTCTAGTTAAAGATTTTTATGTCGTTTTGCTATTTATTAAAAAAAGCATCCGTACTCCGAAAATTCTCGAAAATTAAGTCAAGTTCCTGCTTTCTTGTATTTTCATGCTATAGTTTTAGAAAAATATTTTAGGACTTATTCCTATTTTCTAAAAATAAAAAAGAGCTCGAATATTCACTATTTGTTTTAAAAAATACAAAAATTATAAAATCATGTTTAAAAATTCCCAAATATCATTGTATTTCTATTATATTATCTAGTACCGCCATATCAAAAATCCCTAAAAATAGAAAAAGAAAATGCATAAAAAATAAAAAAGCTCCAAAACCTTATAAAAATATAAAAGCTCTTCTAAAAACCGAAAAATACTTGTTCATGTCCTATATTTTTATTTATTTATATTAGAATGTATAAAATAATAGTTTTGAGAATTTTTGAATATATTAAGAAATTTTAAATCTCAAAATACTTCGGTCTAATTAAAAAGTCCCTGATTTTATCTATTTTAAACTTTAAAATCCGTAAAAATTATCAAAATTAATTGAAAAATCACAAAAATAGTAAAAACTATTTAAACCCCTAAATTATTTATTTTTGGCATTTTTATTATTTTACTTATATTTCTAAATTAGTTGTTATATAAAGTATTATATATATTAATATATAAGTTATAATATTATTTAGAACTATAAATATTTTATAATTATATTAAATTCAAATATATATTATAAGATATATAATTAATTAAAAAATTTTATTAAAATATATATTATTTAAACCAAATTTTTGTGATTAATTGTGTGTATATATATATATATACATTTATACATATAGTATTTATTCATTTTTTTATAAATGATATTTTGTGCTATACCGATGTGTTACCTATGTTCGACACCCTACTCTGCTTGCCACTATACAAATTTATTTATAGGTTTATAATAATTTTGATTCACACCTTCTTATTCATTGATTGATATCTATTGCATGGGTTGATTGTTATTCTGATCAATTATTCTTGGTGAGGGATCACCTCAGCGACTTCGCTCCCGCCTTGTAAGGAACATACGATCCTCTCCCATGAATTTCCCAGCTAAAAAAATGGCACTATTGCCGGGGAAAAATGGATTGTAGCACGATTTTTGTGCATGTAGTTGCATATTATTATTTCTTTACTCTATACTTATTTTATTTTGAAAATTATTTGACTATTATAATCCTTGTTTCTTGATTGATCTTTCTTGTGAGGGATCGCTTGACGAGGGCTACCTCTTAGGAGGTAGACGCACTCGAGGAGAGCGGAGGTTGGCGTTCGTTTGGGAGCCAACCAAGAGAGAGTAGCAGAGGGAAGCAAGGAGAGGAGCAGTCAGACTTAGCTTTTATTTTCATTTTGTAAAAGAGTTTGTCATTTTATTTTCAAGTTAATTTGTAATAATTTGGACATTTTCACACTTAGCGAGTTTCAGTGCCCGGGTGTTTGTTCACCTGGTGGACTTGTCGTGATTTTTCATGTTTTGTCGCCTTTCTTTATTTATTTCATACGATTTGAGCTTTCCTCCTTTATTTCTATTTGTTTTTTGTGAGTGAGCCCTTAGGTTGCTTGACTTGGTAGTTAGGTCCAAAGCCCTAATAATATTGCATGCACATATAGTGATACACTCTTGGACTTAGAATAATACTGTAGATTCCAGGTTCTACAATATATGCAAAAGTCACTAGATAGAATCATGTTCACATGCTTACTACTTCTACATTAATTATTGTAGTGCTTGTCTCGTTACTAAGAAAATGCTCATAACGTTACCCTCGTGTGAACACAACAGGTGTACCTGAGCAATAGCCGCAGCAGTATCATCCTTTTGAGGAGATCGGACTTCCTACGTCGTACTTGCACCATACAAGGTGCATCCTACTTGGAGTATTTTATTTATTCCTACGTTATTTCATTTTTATTTGAAAGACAATGTAATGAGATATTTGGAGAATTTCTTCTGCAACTTTATAATTATATATTGTATCTTATTTTTTATGGACATGGACTTGATGATTATTATCAATGAGAATGGATGCTGCATTTTAATTTCCATTTTATATTATTCCCCTGTTATTATATATATTTCAAATATTGATCTAATGTGCATAAGATAGTTTGCCGAGTATCATAGATCATGGGTGTATTTGGACCGTAGGTCCGACGCTCTCGTCCTATCGGTTTTGATAGCTGGAGGGGCGATGCGTCATAGATGGTATCGGAGGCCGATACTCCATTCTCTCTTTTGCATATTAGATTATCAACGGGATTTGAATTATAAATATAACGATAATGTCTTTTGACTTTGGCATTAGTTTAAGGAGAATAATTCAAGTCATGTTATTGTTTCTCTAATCATGGAAATAAATTCTAATATAATGATTCTCGTTGGGAATAATGCCGCCTCGTGTTGACCTAATGCTGCACAACAACCAGCTTTACTAGTACAGACGGTGCAGGTGTTGAGCCAAATTCTCGATATGACTAAGGTGGAATAAATATGCAATGTCGTTGTCCATAGTCAATCAGTTCGATCAATGAGAAAAACTATATAAAACCACTCAATGAAATCAAGAATATGTAATGTAAGCGGTCTTCGCTATCTTAGTTTACCTCGTATAATGACCAGGGTCGAAATAAGGAGTACGATTAAAGAACTCAGTAATCAAATTTCGAAGATAAACTATTTAATGGTTTTTTATTTTGATTTTTTATTTTTAAATAGACACATACGTCACAATATGCACATACACTCTTTTTGTGTTTTTTAAATTATATAAAAATGTCCGAAAATTAGAAAGAAAATATTTTTGTGTTTTATAGTATTTAAAATATTCTTGGTAATTTTTATATAGTTCTCTGATTTTTTTATTTTTAAAAATAAAATAGTGGAAAAAATGATAAATAATACACAACCTGGAGTAATTGGCAACTTAAAATTACTCTACGTGCCCAAAACTCCCAGAATTTTTTTATGCCAAACTATAGACAAATATCTACACATAGGAACTGAGATCACTATTTTTGGATTTTTCTACAATTTTTGTGATTTTCTAAGATTTTTGGTATTTTGTAATTTTTTTGGTTTTGAAAATAGTTAATGCACTAAAATTGGATAGAAAATAAAGGAAAATAAAATACACGTAATCTAAATTTTTGGAATTTTTCGGACACTAATTTATATTTTTAATGATTTTTTAATTTTCAGGGAGAGAAAATGACACTATTTTTTATTTTTTTAATAATATCAAATAAGTTTAAAATGCGATAATTTTTTTATACAATGAAGAAACACACAGCGGAAATGTACATAAATTTTTGTAATTTTTTTAGAGAGAGAAAAATATCTATTTCAATGAAAAGAACTGCAAAATAAATGTCTAGATATGAAAGACTGAAATGCAATTATTTAAAGTTTTTGCAATAAAATATAACAAAAATAAAATCTGGGGATAGACACAAATTACCCATTAAACACATGCAAAGCGTGTGACTGGCTGAAGGAGAGGATCTTTTTGCAAATTTGATAACCTCTAGGGGATACTTTGCAATTGTTTCATTTTTTAAAAAAGGGATTTTATCACTTGTGCCCCTCCGAGATATCGCAATTTCAGTTATGCCCCTATCTTTTTGGTAATATCAGTTGTGCCCCTCAAAACTTGCTAATTTATCACTTGTGCCCCTCGGGTTAGTGACCGTCCATCCACAGTGCAAACGACCGCTAACTTTGAGGGCAAAAGCGGAATTAGTTTTAACTTTTTAGGTTATATCGTCATTTTACATCATCTTCTTCCTCCTCCTCCAACCTCCTCCTCCCCAGCCCGCACCTCCTCCCAGCTCCGCCCCGAGCTCCCGGCAACTCCTCCCCAGCTCCGCAACTCCTCCCCAGCCCAGCACTGCCCCCTCCTGCACAACGCCGCCCCCTGCGCCCCCTTCCCCTTCCTCGCCTGCTCCCCCTCCTCCTGCCCTGCACGGCTCCACCCCTCCCCCGCACCGTCCCCTCCCGCACGGCACCGCCCCCTACGTCCCCTCCCCCTACCCCTTCCCTCCCCCGCGCCGCCCAGCCAGCCCCTCCCCCGCGCCACCCCGCATCGTGTCGCCCCTGCGCTGCCCCGCCCTCCCCTCCCCCGCGTCGCCTAGACACACACCGTGTCACCCAGCCCTCCCCTCCCCCGCGCCTCCCAGCCCTTCCCTCCCCCGCACCGCCCAGCCAACTCCTCCCACGTACTGCCCAGCCCTCCCCTCCCCCGCGTCGCCCAACCCTGCATCGTGTCACCCCCGCGCCGCCCAGCCCTCCCCTCCCCCGCGCCGCCCAGCCCTGTATCGTGTCACCCCCGCGCCGCCCAGCCCTCCCCTCCCCCACGCCGCCCAGCCCCGCATCGCGCCGCCCCCGCGCCGCCCAGCCCTTCCCTCCCCCCACGCCGCCCACCCAACCCCTCCCCCGCACCGCCCAGCCCTCCCCTGCCCCGCGCTCCCAGCCCTTCCCTCCCCCGCGCCGCCAGCCCCATACCGCCTCCTCCGCCCCGGCTGTTGTAGGTGTACAACAAGGGACAACACGCAAGGAAGAACGCGACGACTGTAATCAATGGTTAGGGCAGCAGGAGGGCATGGTGTGGTCGTGCGTGGTGCAGGTGCAGGCGAACTCCGAGCGGAGAGGGAGGAGGAGGAGGTTGGATGAGGAAGAAGAGGCCTCTGGACAATAATACCCCTCTTAAATGCACCAAGGTTTGAAAAAACCATGGTTAAGTCAATTCATTGACGGTCAATCTGACGGAAGGGCACAACTGATGACGGAGAAAGTTTTGAGGGGCACAACTGATATTACCAAAAAGATAGGGGCGTAACTGAAATTGCGATATCTCGGAGGGGCACAAGTGATAAAATCCCTTTAAAAAAATACCATCCCCTTGGGGTTCTCTTTGTTGTGTCTTCGATTTTAAAGGGGGAAATGGGGGCAGGGTTGCTGCCCCTCTTTCTTATCTCCCACAAGGGCGGCAATGACGGTGTTTGTGGCCGGTCTAGGAGGCAGTCTTCAGGCAAGCGGTCTTCAGGCGATGGGGGAGCTGCGTCATGTTGATGGATGTGGGTTGAGATGGGAATGGCACATGCGTTGGAGGTGGAGGGCCGCGTGACGCGGGCTGGCGACTGTGCGTTGAAGTGCGTGGTGGAGGGCGCCTGCGCGAGAGGACGGTGGCGGCGCAGCTTCCAGCCGATCTGGATCAAGCGGAGGGAGGTCCGCACGTGGCTGCAGTGAGGTATCGGCAGAACAGGGAGGTCCATGCGTCGGCGACTGGGTTTGTGGGAGTCGGGAGCGGCCTAGCACGATCGACAAGACATCGAGGATGGTAGGGCAACACACGCCTCTGCGGATGGAGGGGCTAGATCGACGCTGACAGGAGGGTGGCTAGGTGACACTGGCCGCAGGTGGCTGCAGGCCTGCGCTGCCTCTTTTTTTTATTTTTTTGAACAACAAAAAAATGAAATTTGTTTTTTTCTTCTTTTTTTGAGAATATTGTACACCTGCAGTAAGAAAGAGATAGAAACCGACTCAGGCATTGCAGCTCGGTACGAAAAGTTATTGGATGGAAAAAGTGAATGGATTTGTATCTGATGAAATGGGGGATCCGAACCATGTCTCTGACCACCGTGCATGGCCGGTGGTATAGATCGCGTAAGGGAGAGTGTGAATATGTAGGGATTAGAAAATGTGATGGTGATCGATGTCGGATTCATAATCAATTTCGAGGATGGTCAATAACTTCGATGAATGATCACAGATTGAGATCTAAAATGAATGATAAATTCAAAGATAATAATTAGACCTAAAATTATCTAATAAAAAATTGAAACTCAAATAAAGTGGAGATCACCTTGTGATTGAACACGCCATGATGGCCTCGACAAGGACTGACTCGCTGTCACCGGACGACTCGGAGGCTGGGCATCCTTCTGCAACAAGAAGCTCTTGGAGATCGGGCTCCACTTCACTAAAGATTGATCAAGAGCAAATGATGGAGGAGGAGCTCAATAAAAAGAAGAAGAAAAATAAAAAAGGAAAATAGGTACAAAGAAGGAAGGTGTTTAGTGGATATATATATATATAATTAAAAATAAAATTCATAACTAAATAAAATAATTAAAGTAACTAATTTACAAAAATTAATTAGCCACCTTAATGGTGGTTATTTAAGACATAAAATCAAATCTTATATAGATGGTAGGTTTGCAAAGCAAATAAATAAATAACTAAATCTAATTTTCATAATTATATTAATTAATGTTAGATATTAATTTTTTGATGATTTTTTTATGTAAGGAAATTGGTTATATACAAGTATTATATACATATAGTACAATATACATATTTTCAAATAAGGAAATTATTTTTTATTTTTATTTTAATAATGAAGAAAAATATTTACAATTATTTACATTATGTGTAAAAAATAAATATGAATAAATATATACAATAAGTAAGTGGTGAAATTACAAAAGCCACCCCAAAAAATCGACTTTTCAATTGTAATTTCAATAATTATGAAACCCGGTGCATTTTAAAGATAATTAAATTTAGAGTACAATGGAAGCAAGTTATTCAATTTGAGTTTGTATGGAGTCGGAATTGATCTTTCAATTGTCATTTTACAGCTTTTTTGAGTGTGATTACTTTAATATGTACATAGTTTTAGTTTGCAATTATTTTTATTATTTACAAAACATTTTTGTTTACAACTTTTATTTAGAAAAATATTTAATTTGAGGTCAATTTATATACAAATAATATAGTATAAGTTCTGTACAAATATACAAGGAATAAATTTAGAAAATATTTTTTTGGATTTTTGGATTAAAGACCTATCTCCCCCTACTTTATTCCCGGTCGATCTGGTGCGAACGGGACGAATAAAGTGTGGGGGGATGAACTTAAGTATGTGTGAAACTAAAAACTGCAAGAAAAATAAGTAAAGAATGGGACCTCACTGGCCAGAAGGCTTGAAAGTGAACCTCAACGGCGATGGCTCGTCGGAGGTGGGTGGAGACCAACCTGAGACGGGCCTAGCACGTCTCCAGGAAGCTGGAGGAGCTCCTATCACAAGCTTCAATCCTGAGCTCGTCAGAAGAGGGCAAAAATGGTCCAAAGAAGGTTCGAATCTCGAAGGGAGGTGGCGGGATGGTTTTGAATAGGTGAACGGGCGAAAAGAATGAGGTGAATCAGGTGAGGCAGCGATGCGCGGCCCAAGGAGAGATGCAGGCGCGAATCCTCGATAATAGGGGAAGAAAAGTCGTGAAGAGTGCATCACGAAAAGATGCAAGTAAGTGCCTTGAAAAAATCGATAAGAAGGGGGAGAAACGAGGTTCTAACACCCTACAGGACGGTGGGCAGAGAGTTGAACCAAGTCAACTTTTGTCGCAACCTGGTTGGTCCACTTGGACCAACCGGGGAAAAAAATCCTGAAAAGATTAAAAAAATCAAAAGGAATTATTAAATGATTTTATTAAATTAAAATTATAAAATAAAATTGTTTATTATTTTATAAAGTATTTTATTATGATTTTTATTTATTTTTTAGAGGTATAAAATTACAAGTTCCCTTTTAAGGGCTATATATAGGTATATTCATCTATGTATTTTAATATTTTATTTTTATTTCATATATTTAAGTTTATTAGCTTTGTTTATTATTTTATAGATTTATAACATGACTTTCTACACTTAAATATATTTTTATTTTATTTTTATGATGTATTTTATACAATTAAATAAATAGTTGTATTATATATATATATATATGTATAAGTATATGTATTTTACCACCTATGTAATTTATACAAGTAATTTACGTTTTATGTTTTATTTGGTGTTTAATTCCTGTTTTAATATGTATATATATTATAAGTAATATTTACAAAATTATAAAATATAACATTATAGAAAACATGAATAATAAATAAAATGAATATTGTAATCGGTACAAGTATACAATAGGGAACCAAAATCTAACTTTCAAACCATAACTCCAAAAAATATGAACCACCTTCATGAAATAGCTTATTAAAAGTTATATACAATTAAAGATGATTTTGATATATTTTGAGTATTTATTTGAGAGATATGGGTCTGGGAAGTTCGGATTTTGGAAATTTATTCTGACCATATTTTGTACATTGTGTACTATTTTTGTATGAAATCAATTTTGTATTTTTCTATAATTAATTATCTACAACTTTCATGTTCATAGTTTCTTTATTTGAAGTATAAAAAGTGAAACTAAAAATTGGTCCCAAAATTTAATAAAGAATGAATTAAATGAAAGGGATTTTTATTGTATTTTGGCCCTTATCTCCCCCTACTTTATTCTTTATCGACCTAGTCATCGAAATGCATCGGAGTTTCGTGTCATAAAATATTTGCAATATTTTATTCTTTTTCTTATCTTTTCTTTATTCTTTAATTTTGTCTTTTAAAACCGTAAAATATTTGCAATATTTTATTCTTTTTCTTATCTTTTCTTTATAGTATAATTTTGGCTTTTAAAACCATATTTTACACAATATTTACACAATGATGCATGAATGCTAAAATATCTAAATTAAGTATATTTACATGCATTTACTATATTAAGGCAAAATGATAGAATAAAGATGATGAAACGGAGACTCATCAGGTACCAAAGAATTGTGGCAACTTAGACCTTTGATAGTCCTGACCTTCTCTCGGGATTGGGTCAGTCTGTATTTATTTCATAAATACATCGTTTATTTTATTTTCTTTTATTTTCTTCTTCTTTTCTTCTTTATTCTTTTATTTTAATATAAAAAGTGTTAAAAATACGTATTTAGCAAATGCGTGTTAAATGGTAATTTCATGAAATTAATGGGTATTTACAGGTATTTGACTAAGGAAATAAAGCTAAAATAAAATAATAAAGACGGTGAATCATGGATTCATCAGTAGAGTATACAACAACATCATGAGGTGTCTCTGGACCCAGAAGGATCAGAGGAACTAAAGGCATTGCAAAAACATCAGACGACCTACGCATCAGTTCAAAGTCGCCACTACCTCACAGGAGCTTGCTCCGACGAGCTCCTATCTCGTCGTTACCCACGTTATTCTCCTTTGGGAGGGTCACGACAGTTTGCTTGCGACTCTCCTAACTTGGTTTATTGGTTCAGGAGCATAGAACGCCACCTGGAAGCCATTTTGCTTGCTCGCTGGTGATACCTGGAGCCTCTGGGCTTCCTCAACCTCGCTGGCGAGCTCCGGCCGTCGTTGGAGGATTTTGGAGCTTCCAGCTGCCTCTGGGAGGAGCTTGGGGAATTTTGCAGTGCCAGATTCCGACAGAGGAGGAAGATTTGGACGGGGAAAGCTCACCTCGCTGTGAGTTCGTCCCTGTTCTTCGTCGACCCCTGCCCGCCGTCCGCTCAACCCTCATTCCAAGCGCCCAGCAACCGTTGGATCACGCGCTACTAGCACCGTCTGATCGTCATCAGCCTTCTAATCTGGGCCGTAGAAGCCGAATCATCATCGGTCGTCGGATCGTCGACACGTGGTAAGTGGACGCAGATCTGCTGTCGGATCCATTATTCTTGGGTATTTTGTAACTTTACCTAATAAGTTATTGTATTTGATTAATAGTTTATAATCTTTCATATGTAGTTTTATAATTTTGTAAATTTTGCAAAAAAACCCCTATGTTTCCATTATTTGTATTTGGGTCCCCAGTCTCATCACCTCACATGACTGGTGCACGTGAGGCGTGGCATTTTGCTAGGGGACCCCTGAGATTATTAGTATTTTTGTTTAGCCCTACAAATTTTTAATGAAGTTATTAACTTTTTGGATGAATTGCAAGTAAACCCCTAGGATTTTTGAGGATTTTTGTTATTCACGATTTGGTCCCTACCAGGTGCACGTGCTTTATCACGTGACTTTGGCAATTTTGCAGGGATATCCTTGGGGTTTTGTTTATTTTGGTCCAAAAATATGTTTATTTCATTATAAATTTGTGGGAAATTTGCAATTGGTCCCGAACTTTTACATAATCACAAAAATACCCCTCTTAGGGTTGCAATTTCTTTATGTTATTTCATTTATTTCATGCATATATAAATTCTGAAAAAATCTCAAAAAAATATCATAGCTTCCTGTTGCATTGTGCCTTAACGCCATTTTTTTAATTTGTATTTTTGAGTCATTTTATTATTTATAAAAAACAAAACATGCATTTTTATTCTTGTTTGCATTAGAAAATACATAAAAATTATAAGGCCTTTTTGAAAAATTCCCCCAAAAAAATATTTTATGTATTTTTATGTATTTAACTTCTAGACCAAAAACCACTAAAAATACTAAAGAAAAATCAAAAAAATAAAAAATTCTAATAATCTCTATAAAAATATATAAAATCCAAAAAAAATCCTAAAAATCAATTTTCTGTCTCTAAATTTTGCTCTATATTATTACCTTTATAGTAAATTTAATTTCGAGAATTTTTTACTCTGTTTGATATTTTTCATCTCCATTTTAATTTCAGATAATTATTTTATTCCATGTTTTAAGTATTTTCAACTTTAAAAATACCAAAAAAATAGCAGAAATAAAGAAAAATAAGAAAGCATCGTAAAAATATGAAAGGCACAAAACATTTTATTTCTTGTATTTTGAATATTTTATTTACTTTTTATCTCTCTCTTACTTCTCTTGTAAATATATACTTTATATAGTTTTATATCCTTATTAAAAAAAGAAAATATAAAATATAAAAAGAAAATAAAAAATCTAGAAAATATAAAAAGGAAAATATAAAAATATAAAATCAAAAATAAATAAATAAATAAATATATTTAAAACAAAAAAACACATATAGACAAACACATCACATTCATTTTTGAGCATCATCTGCCCCGATCTACTTGCTTGCTTCTGTGTTCGACACTCTGCACATACTTGCACCTATATACATCTTTGTTGTTGAGTTATAATAAATTTTAACTCCGCATCGATTTTCATTATTTGATCATTGTTGTGGGTTAATTGTTGTTTGAATTCGGGTTTCGTATGAGGTCAACTTAACGATTGTTGCTTCTCCTTATGAACTAACACGGCCTCCGCAAAATCTCGTTCAACAAATGATGCCCTTGCCGGGGAGCAGCAACGCATAGATGGGCTTTTTGTTTGATTGTGATTACTTGTCTATATTTTTACCTTATTTATTTGCTCAATTATTTGATATATTTGTTTGACTTGTCTAATCACCCTCTCTTGTTGACTTTGTGTGAGGAACCACAGATCAAGAGAGATGCTCTACTCAAGGTGCCTATGCACCCACATGAAGGCAGTGTGGGACTTCTGACCTAACATTAAAGGAGGCGGGGAGGACTTGAGAAGACAGTCGCATTTTGAGCATTTTTTATGCATTTATTTACTTGCATAATTTTTGTGAGAGAGAGACTACTATTATTTGTAATAATAAAGGTACTCCGAATTCTGGACTTTTGGACCTAATTTCCAAGTGATTGTTCACTTGGGGGCTTACTATAGTTTTCTGCATTTTTATCGCATTTCCCCCTTTGTTTTCCAATTTTATTTTCTTCATTTTGTATGATTGAACCCTTAGTTTTAGGATTGCTGGCGATAGATTAAGGCCAAACTGAAGGATTTGGAAATTATCCTCAAGCGCATCACAGAAGCGTGATCGTCGTATCGGATACGACAAAGAACGACTAGTCGTACTAGTTGTTCGGTGCAGTGGAATTTAAAAATTTTTAATCCGATGAAACCACATGATCCGAGAACCATTCTCAAATCGTTTCATCTATAACCACAACTAGTATAATGCAATACCTCTTGAAGCGTGGTTGATCAAGTCTCTACGAAAAGAGACCTCCTGTCTCAAGTCCGATCGTCGGAGTAACGACTTGTGAGCGCGGAGATGAGTCGCGGTGTCCTCGCAATCCAAGTTGATCCAAGCGCGGTTGCTCCTGATCTCGTCGCACGAGATCAAACGTCTCCTTCGTGAGTGAAGCACTCCAAGAAGATGAAGAACCATAGAGAGTCGAAGCGGCAGCACGATGGCGCGGGCGTCGACGATTCTCTCCACCAAGGTGGACAGCCACCAAGAAGAGAGGGAGAGAGATGGTTGTCGAGTATGAGAAAGAGAGAGAGAGTATGTGCTACAATAGCATGTGTTTTAAAGAGAGAGCATGGTATGCCTCTCTATTTATAGGGTTTTGGGATCCATGTATCTCAATCCATGGGACATATAAAATCAATGGATGAGATTGATTTATGTCAATCCAATGGTCAAGATTGTTGTTGGTACAACTTGTGATTTAATTTTGATTAAATATATTTGATAAATCAAATATATATTAATACCAAATTAAACCAACCAAATAAGGAGTGAAGAAACAAATGAGATCCACCTTCCCCATTAGGGGAAGTGGACGGCCACCAATTCCATGAAGGAATTGGTGCCGCCCCCCTCTTCCCATATGGGGAGGGCAATCTCATGGATCCCCATGAGATTGCACATCTCCTTGTTTTTCTCTCAACTTATTTTCCAACAATTACTTGTTGGTATTTTATTCACCAAAAATAATTCTCAATTAATTTTTGGAATTTTGCAATCTTGACATTGGAATATTATGAATCATATTCACAACCCAAAACAAAATGTAATTTACATTTTCAATTAATTAGACAATGTGTATCCAATACACATTAATAATTAATCTACTAATATAAATTATATTTAACTCTCTATATTATAAATCACAATTATAACATATTATGAATAATTGGATATTACTATCCACATTATTCTTATCCATAATACTTAAATCACATTTAATCATATTGGATAATTTCTCATACATCATGATAATTAAATCACATTTAATTATCAACTTCTCTTTGCTTAGATCTTAAGGAATTATTCTTAAACTATTTAAGAATAATGTTATTACTCCTCGGATACTTGGAGATAAGGACATGGCGATTGTATTGTTCCACGTATAGTGACATGGATACTGAGATCATATCTTAAATTCAGATCGCGGGCCTCCCATAGATGCTTGATTAAATCAAGACCGTAGATCTAATCTTCTCATTGTATCTAAATCACATTCAGATCAATGTCCAACACTTGGACCAAGATCAGATCACTTCTCTACTGAGAGGAGTCACTAAAATCCAGACCCGTTTCATCACTCCCTAGGAATGGAAGCGTCATGGTTATACAATCATTTATGATCAAATCACCCTCAGGTATTCCCAATACCTGTACATCCTGCATACTGGAAGACTCAGACTAAACCCGAAGTATCGAATCAACTTTATACTGTCTACTTCATGGTTTTATCAGTAAGTTTCTCATTCGATCATTGGGAGTTGGTATCAATCATACACTTTCCAAAAGCGTATATTATACCTAGGTCTTGATAATATACTAAAAGTATATATCAAACCTACAAATTCAGTCAAGCTTCCAAAGCGAGACGACCATGCGTATGGAATTTGATTCTTCCCAATATCTCATGAGTGAGCTCATGTCTTCCGGTTCAGTAACTGAACCTGTATGATCCCTTTGAGAGATCGTATTACTCATATGCCCTTATGTGCACACCAGCGCGCCGGTGTATAGACCTTGATTAGGTCATCAACTTATTGGTCTGCCAAATTTACACACTCAGACATATAGTAACACATTTGCCTCCGGTCAGAGGATGCGTTCCTAGATCATGACAGCATACGATATAGGACTTTGGTTATCTCGATCTCGTTAAGTCAACTCTTTGACCTAACTAATCTGGCACCTCCGAATCTCTATTCCTATGCAGAGGACCTGCATCAAGAGGTCGGTCAGATATCAGCCTAAAGAGATAAGGATTGCCATCTCCTACTCTGGCTGGAGATCATCTCTTAACAATCATTTGACGGTGCTCGATGAGTCCTCAATCTAACTCTTTAGATATTCATCCAAGCACCAGCCTCTATGATTCAATAGTTGAATCAACAGCTGTATGATTATTAAGATGGCCATGGTACATAACCCTAATTGTACTAAGGGACCTATTATGCAAATTATTCATTCTTTATTTCAGATCAGGGAATGATATATGCAATAACATTTATTGCATAATGGCTCGCCGTGGGCTCGCATTTCCAACACAAACACCTAATATATTTGCCTGCACCTATAGTCTACGTTTTGACTTAGTCAAATTTTGAAATGCTTTTCACTTAGTCTCGGAACCACCACGTCGCGAGAGTTCTCCATACCACGCTTGCAGGACCCATTGTGGTGGGCACCGAGGAGACTCCAAGACCGGACACTTCGATTCCATTCTATGTTATTGGCATCGGTTCTTCACGCTAATAGCAATTTTTGAAACTTAAAGTGATTTTATTGGCTTTCATTTGCATATAGATAGGTTTCAATTCTGCTGAGAATCTTTGCATGTAGAGTACTAGAGGCAAGGTGAGCATTTACGCTTTAGCATACATCATCGTTTTGTCATTTGCATTGCTTTTCCGATTCTCCCTCTGATTTTGATCACTAAATGCTAAGTATAATTGACTCCTCATAAGGCTCGTGTATTTCTCACCAAAAATCCAAAAAAAGTGATAACCAATAAAATTGGGATTGCTAATATTACTTGACCCTAAAATAAACCAAAAAGAAAAATCTTGTATTGGGGTGAGTAATCCCCTCATTGTCTTCCCTTTTACTTGCTCGTGCACACACTAAGGATTAGTGCCAAAATCTTATTCAACCCCTATGTGTTTACGGAATTGTCTGACTTCTCACCTAACTCTAAAACATACAAGAGAAAAAGACTGACTTTTCGATCTCTACCAGGTTGAGTAGGTGAATTGAGGGTTTGTCTTGTGTGAGTTTTGATTGTGATTGTTGGTGTGCATTCCTAGATCGCCTCTGCGCATTTGCGCCTTGTTCTCATTGCTCTTGATTTGACCTTCGTGTTCTGATCATTTTCCTTTTGTTTCGGAGATGATCGACTGGAGTGATTTTTATCTGACATTCACGGATCCCTCGTACCCTCCACCCGGTCCACCTTCCTTTTTCCAGGAAGACTTTGCTCCTGATTTTTGTATATACCCGACCAACCCACTATTTCAGGATCCAGACTTTGACCTTCACCAATCATTTCCACCACCATCACCTTCACAGTTCGACAACCCACTCTTCATAAAATATCCAGATTCGGACTATGATTTTTGTCTACACCCACCACCCACATTCGACACACCCGATCCTGAGATTTTGGAGTCACCTCTGATTTCCACACTTGAGACCTTGAATCATATGATGGAGCATATGAACTCAAGGATGAATGATATATTTAGCATAAATAGGATCCATAATGTAGCTCCATTCTTTGAGGATTCAGATTCATTTGAGGATTTCTTTGAGAGCTTACAATCACCCAAAATACAAAAAAAATGAGAAAAAAATAAAAAAATCCAAAAAGTGTTCGGGAGACCTTTGGTTGAGTCGGATTGTGAGGAGAGGTTCCATCTGCCAGATCACTTGACCACATAACCATTCACAACCTGTCCCGCCTTTGACCCCGAGGACGCCGTTGTACAGACTGCTCTTGGCATTCCTTGTGTATATGATGATTCCGACTTCCTCCCTTGTATGGAGGAGGTCCAAAAATTAAAAATATTATTGACTGAACCCGAAGTGGTGCGTGCCCCACTTCAACAGGCTATGGCTGATTTATTTGCTCCTCTTCCCAAGAAGAGAAAGCGAAGGAGGATATCTGAGCATCATATCTTGACCATGGCCACTGCCCATGCCATCACACACCATCCTATTCCTAAGAACATGAATACTGCCACACCTTTCATTAGCTGCACCATCTATGACTTCACATGTGATCACACTCTCCTCAACGGTGGTGCTTCAATTAGTATATTACCCTTTTCACTGGTACAGTCTCTTCACTGAGGGCCTCAAAAGAAAACCTGGATGATCGTTCAGTTTGCTAACGGATCTATCAAGAGGTCGAAGGGTATCCTTGAAAACACCGTCATATCGATTCAGGGCACGAGCTACAATGTTGATTTTATTGTATTGCCCATGGAGACCCTCCACACGGGAGCACTCTCCAATCATCTTGGGATGACCATTCCTCACCTCTGTGAGGGTCGCTATTGATTATGATTCAGGAGAGATTCTCTCCCGTCCCATTGACAAGAGCGAGGTGGTCATTACTGTACCCACTGCCGATCAGAGACCTGCACCTGATGCACCTTCACCTATCTTGGCTGACCATGAGGACCATAACCTTGATGAGACCATTAGAGAATTTTGTTGCTTATTGGATTCCACTGAGAACCAAGAATTCCACTCCAAGGAGGAAGATTTGGAAAGCATGGACCTCGGAGTTCCTTCTTCTAAGACTTGGCATTGTGATGATGACATCTGCGGGATTTACACGATTGATACCATTGAGCGGAGGGCATATTCAAAGAATAGACATGATGGACATGACTTGACTACTTTCATTGATGAGTTTGTTCCTGTTCACTTAGATATTAATGAGACCAAGGCCGAATTTGATCTTGTTTCTTTTATTCAGGAATTCGGTCCTTTTGATGAAAAAGATGATCCGATTGAGATTGTAGAGGACGAATAGAGATCGACTACTTCCACTGATGAGTTCATTCCTTTTGGTTTTTACCTGGACGAGACCTCGCAGGACGACATTGACTACACTTCTTCCGATGATGATGATGGTGAGTTCGTCCCATTCCACTTTGATATCAGCAAGATCCCAAGGCCAAACCTAGTTTTACTTCTTCCACTGGTCTGTCTGGGCCTTCACACTCTAGGGACACTAAGGACCTACACCCAGTCGTCCCTGATCGGTTAGTGTCATCTGAGGATTGCGATGTTGACCTGCACCATACCAGATCCATTCCTCAGCGGTCCCGCAAGAAGGTTTGATTTCGACCTTCTTGATCCTTTGTACATCCATCTCTATTGTATATTCACTTTTGTTCACCTCTGTCTATCTTCCGTATTGCTCATTCACCCCATTCTCGTGTGTGTGCCTTGCTTTGGATGAACTTTGTCTTAAGTATGGGAGGGTGGATGAGTCGAGTGTTCATTCGTCATTCCTTTTCATTACTCCTGTTGTTGTCTATACTTAGGTCTTCTTTTACCTTAAGTATAGGGGGAGTGATGAGTACATACTTCTCTATCTTTGTCCATCTTCTGATATCTTTTCTTCTTTTCTTCTTTTCCTTCTCTATCTCTTTTTTCTACCGAAAAGGTGTCATCCCTTTTTATTAGTCTTCTATACTTAGGACGTACTTTGTCCTATGTATAAGGGATTTTGCACCCTGAATCATCCTATTCTTTGGTCCTCTCCATTGTCTCCTCTTCTTGTCTACTCGAGGATATCTTACCCTAAGTATAGGGGGAGAAAGTTTGAGTACGATCCATTCATTCCCACCCTTGACCCTCCCTGCTTTGTGTACAATATGTTATACTTAGGATTATTTGATTCTAAGTGTAGGAGGGGCGGTCAACTTCTCATTCGTTCATTTCTCCATTCGCTTATTCTTTAGAATTTTCTATACTTAGTACGAGTTATGTCTTCTCCTTTTCTCTCTGATCTATGAGGACATAGCTCAAGCTAAGTATAAGGGGGTCGTATATACTTCGCATATACTTTAGCCATAACTCATACTTTCGTATTTTTACTAATAATTATGTCTAATCATACCTATAAAATTCATTAAAAACCTTAATAAAAATGTTTATTATTCCACAAATTCTTTTTATATTTACTGATCAATAAATCATGTGAAAATATTTTTTTACAAAATGTTTGAAACATACTTTGAAAATCTTTGTGAAAAATCTTCTGAAAACTATTTGGAAAATGTTTTGTCACATGTTTTCAATCTTTGTAAAACATTTTGTTTGAAAATTTATTTTCTTTGTGTGAAATAAAATTATTTGAAAAAAATATTTGCAAATGGTTTGAAAATGATTGCAAAAATATTTGAAAAATCTATATAAAATGTTTGGAAAGCCTTTACAAAATGATTTTTAAAGTGTGTGCATGTTTGTAAAAAGTGTTTGTGAAAATTATTTTGGACTATAGTTTTTCAAAATTTGTTTGAAAACTGATTTCGAATAAAATTAAGGAATATAGGAATCACAGTTAAAATTCATTATATATATCTATAATATTGACCACTTATCCCTTGTAAATTAAAAAAATCAAAGTCTTGTAAATATAAGATGCATCCCTGTGTAAATATTTGTGCCTAATTTTTGGCCAAAATCTTTTGTTTTTCAAAAATACTAAAAACATTTGCAATACTAAAATACCAAAAACATTTGAAAAATTTCTTTGAAAAATACAAAAAAATGCACATGCATCATCCTTTCAAAAATCCACAAAAAGTTCAAAATCTTTGAAAATTGCATCACAAAAATATTTTATGCATTCTGCATAGCATTTGCATAGCATTAGCATTTTTCGTATTGAGTTTTGATGGTTGAACAAGTCTAAGTAAAACCCGAAGATTGGAGCTTGGTTGACCTTAAATCTACCTAATAACAGGAACCTTATAGGAGCTGGAATTGAGGTACTTCAGGTCTAGTTGACTTAATTCTTTGAGGATCACGAGACTTGGTTCAATGGATTCTTGACTGCCTAAGTAGAGTACTTCAGAGCACACACATGGATCCTGGCGATAATGACCTAACTTGGACACCTGCACCTTTCAGTTGGCTCAACTCAGTTGGAGTGGTGAGGGGGTGGGATTTACCGGTATGAGATGCACACAAGTGGAAACATTTGTCCTCCTCTTGGGAGGGAAGTGCACCCCAACTGTCCAATGATGATGAGTTTTGAGGACATGAGAGTGCGGGTTGCAATAAAGCTTCAAAAGAGGGATAATCTACTGGCTCAAGAGGAAAAATCCTTATGTAAATGCGGTTGTAAATAGTATTTCAAAAAAAAGAAGAAGAAAAAAGAAAAGAAGAAAAAACTCAAAAAAAGGACAGGCTTGTACAAAAATAAAAATGCCTTCCAGATTGTACATATTTGTATAGTCAATATGCAAGCTTGAGCTTCAAAGTCAAATTATGTGAGCTTGTAGCTGGATGACTTGACTACACTGGTCTTGCATCCTAGGATAGGTATCTACACTGGATACCATTCATTCTTCTCTTCACCTCCTCGTCTTGAGTTGGTTGTCACTTGAATTTAGAAGGGAATACCCCGCTCCTCGAGGAATGAGTTATTGGATTGGGGAATCATTGGGTTGTCATACTGAAGAAGTCAGTCTCTTTGCCATTTCAGCTAGGGAGATCCACCATCACTTACACTGTACGAGTCAGCATTATAGTCATAAGGGTTTGCGTATGAGTTGAAGTAGTCTGACCTGGCTATTGAGGGGATTGGAGCAAAGTTTTGGGATTCTCGAAGGCTGTTGGATTTCAATTTTGATTCTCATTAAGGTTCCGCCCGCACTAAAATTTCAAAGGACCGACTTACGCTCCAAACTTTGATTTTGTGAAGACCAGTTTGATAATTAAATTTAATCCATCTTTCTTCGTTTTCTTTTCTTTGTTTTTCTCTTTTTTTCTGCACTTATTGCATAAGTGTTTGCTAGGGACTAGAAAAGGCAAGTATAGGGGGATGATGAATCTCCATTTCATCATTTTTTTCTATCATTTTGGCCTTAAAAACCCTAGTAAACGCGTGTAAATAGGCTTTATTTACATATTTTAGCATTCATGCATCGTTGTATAAATAGTGTGTAAAATACTGTTTTTAAAGACAAAATTATAGAATAAAGAAAAGGAAAAAAAAGAATAAAATATTGCAAATATTTTATGACCCGAAACCTCGAGATATAGGCATCTCGATGACTAGGTCGACAAAGAATAAAGTAGGGGGAGATAAGGGCCAAATTACAATAAAAATCCCTTTTATTTAATTCATTCTTTATTAATTTTTGGAATTTATTTTTAGTTCCACTTTTTATACTTCAAATAAAGAAACTTTAAACATAAAAGTTGTAGATAATTAAATATAGAAAAATACAAAATTGATTTCATACAATAATAATACACAATGTACAAAATATGGTCAGAATAAATTTCCAAAACCCGGACTTCCAGACCCATATCTCTCAAACAAAAACTCAAAATGTATCAAAATAACCTTTAATTGTATATGACTTTTAATAAGCTATTTCACGAAGGTGGTTTCATATTTTTTAGAGTTAGGGTTTGAATGTTAGGTTTTGGACCCCTATTGTATACTTGTACCGATTAAAATATTTATTTATTATTCATGATTTTTATAATTATATATTTTTATACTTTTGTAAATATTATTTATAATATATACATATTAAAACATGAATAAAACACCAAAGAAAACATAAAAAATAAATTACTTGTATAAATTACGTAGGTAAAATGTCTATACTTATACCTATATATAATACAACTATTTATTTAATTGTATAAATACATCATAAACATAAAATAATAATATATTTGTGTATAAAGTCATGTTGTAAATTTATAAAATAATAAACAAAATTAATAAAATTAAATATATAAAATAAAAATAAAATATTAAAATACATTGATGAATATACCTATATATAGCCCTTAAAAGGGAACTTATAAATTTATACCTCTAATAAATAAATAATAATAATAAAATAGTTTATAAAATAATAAAAAATTTTCATTATATAAGTTTAATTTCATAAAATCATTTAATACTTCTTTTGATTTTTTAAATCTTTTCAGGATGTTTTTCCTTGGTTGGTCCACGTGGACCAACCAAGTTGCAGCAACAATTGACTTGAGTCAACTCTCTGCCCACCCACCTGTTGGATGTCAGAACTTCGTTTCTCCCCTTTTATCTAGATTTTTTGAGGAACTTTCTTGCATCTTTTCGTGATGCACTATTTACGACTTTTCTTCCCCTATTATCGAGGATTCACGCCGGCATCTCTCCTTAGGCGGCGCATCACTGCCGTGCCTGATTCACCTCGTTCTTTTCACCCATTCACCACATTGTTTAAAACCAACCCACCACCTCCCTTTGAGCTTCGAACCTTCCTTGGATCGTTTTTCCCTCTTCTGGCGAGCTCAAGATTGAAGCTTGTGACAGGAGCTCCTCGAGCATCCTGGAGACGGGCTAGGCGCATCTCAGGTTGGTCTCCACCCACCTCCGACGAGCCATCGCCGTTGAGGTCCACTTCCTAGCCTTTCGGCCAGTGAGGTCCCCTTCTTTGCTTATTTTTCTTGCATTTTTTAGTTTTACACATACCTAGGTTCATCCCCCGTACTTTATTCGTACCGTTCGCATACAGTTCACCATCACCACCACCTCGCCAGATCTTGCTCCTATCTCGCTGATTCTCCACACTATTCTCCTTCGGTAGGGTCATGCCAGTTTTCCCGCGACCCCCCTAACTTCGTTTGCATGTTCAGGAGCATAGAATGCCACCTGGGAGCCATTTTGCCTCTTCGCCGGCAATACCAGGAGCCTCTGGGATTCGTCGACCTCGTTGGCGAGCTCCGGCCATTGCCAGAGTATTTTGGAGATTCTAGCCGCCTGAGGACCACAACGAGAGGAGTTGGGGCATTTTGGAGAGCCAGATTCCATCGGAGGAGGAAGATATGGACGGGGAAAGCTCGCCTCGCCGCGAGTTCGTCCCTGTTCTTCGTCGAGCCCTGCCCGCCGTCCGATCATCCCTCATTCTAGGCGCCCAGTAGCCGTTGGATCAAGTGTGTCCAACACTGTCCGATCGTCATCATCCTTCTAATCTGGGCTGCAGAAGCTGAATCGTCATTGGCTCTCGGATCGTCGACACATGGCAAGTGGACGCAGATCTACCGTCGGATCTGCTAATCTTGGGTATTTTGCAACTTTACCCGAGAAGTTTTTGTATTTGATTAATATTTTATAATATTTCATATGCAATTTTATAATTTTGTAAATTTTGCAAAAACCCCCCATGTGTTTCCATTATTTGCATTTGGGTCCCCGGCCAGGTCACCTCATGTGACTGGTCCACGTGAGGCATGGCATTTCGCTAGGGGATCACTGGGATTATTATTTCTGTTTAGCACTAAAAAGTTTTAATTAAGTTCTTAAATTTTTGGATGAATTGCATGTAAGCCCCTAGGATTTTTGTTATTCACGATTTGGTCCCTACCAGGTGCACGTACTTTGTCATGTGACTTTGGCAATTTTGTAGAGCTACCCTTGGGATTTTGTTTATTTTGTTTCGGTCCAAAAATATTTTTATTGCATTATAAATTTGTGGGAAATTTGCTACTTGGTCCCTGGAATTTTACATAATTACAAAAATACCCCTACTGGTTGTATTTATTTATGTTATTTCATTTATTTCATGCATCTATAAATCTTAAAAAATCTCAAATAAATGTTATAGCTTCTTCTTGCATTGTGCCTTAATGCCATAGTTTTAATTTGCATTTTTGAGTCATTTTATAATTTATAAAAAATCAAAAACATGCATTTTTGTTCCTTTTTGCATTAGAAAATACATAAAAATTATAAAGCCTTTTTGAAAAATTCCTCCAAAAATATTTTATGTATTTTTGTTTCTTTAACTTCCAGACCAAAAACCGCTAAAAAATATAAAAAAAATCAAAAAATAGAAAACTCTAAAAATCTCTATAAAAATATATAAAATCCAGAAAAAATCCTAAAAGTCTACTTTCTATCTCTGATTTTTCTCTATATTATTACTTTTATTAAAATTAATTTGGAGAATTTTTGACTTTGTTTGATATTTTCATCTCCATTTTGATTACAGATAATTATTTTATTCCTTGTTTTAAGTATTTTTGACTTTAAAAATACCAAAAAATTAGCAAAAATACAAAAAAATCACAAAAAAATCATAAAAATATAAAAAGAACAAAACATTTTTTCTTGTTTTTTGAATATTTTATCTACTTTTTATTTCTCCCTTACTTCTCTTGTATATATATATTCTTTATAGTTGTATATCCTTATTAAAAGAAAAAGAAAATACAAAAATATTAAAAGAAAATACAAAATCAGAAATATAAAAAGAAAAATATAGCAATATGAAATCAAAAATAAATAAAAATATATAAAATTAAAACCCCACAAAAAATAACACATATTGACAAACACATCACATTCATTTTTTAGCATCATCTGCCTTGATCTATCTGCTTGCTTCCTGTGTTCGACACTCTAGACATACTTGCACCTATACACATCTTTGTTGTAGAGTTATAATAAATTTGAACTCCGCATCGCTTTTCATTATTTGATCATTGTTGTGGATTAATTGTTGTTTGATTTGGGGTTTCTTGCGGGTCGCCACAGCGACTGCATCTCCGTCTTGTGTGAGATGTATTTTAAACCTGTGAAAAATCTGGTTCAACATTACTGGCACACATGATGAGGCTGAACTATGGATGGATCACGTATCCAAGGTTTTACGGATTATTCATGCCGCTGAAGAGTCTTGGCTTACATTCGTTGAATTTTCGCTAGAAGGCTATGCTGAACGTTGGTGGTACGCCACCAAGGAACATATGGAGGATCCCACAACATGGGAAATATTTCTTGACGAGTTCCGTAGTCAGTTCTATCCTGATCACTGAGTTGAGGATCATAGTTGGTTGTTTGCTGAGCTGAAGCAGGGGTCAATGGTGGCCCATGAATACCTCATTCGCTATATTGAACTCTCCTGCCACTCACCAGTGACTACTGCATTCCTTGAGGAGAATCTACAGAAGTTTATTCGAGGATTGCGTGACAATGTGCAATACCAACTATCTACATTGTATTTCTCTTCCATCAAGGAGGTAGCTGCTAAGGCTACCAAGATGGAGGCAACTCAGAGTCGACATCAGGGGGTCCATCACATTTCCAGCCATGTCGGTTAGGAAGATCTACTCGTCGAGATTTCTACATAGCTTGTAGAGAGCGTCGCTTCCACCCAGTGGCGACCACTCCTGTTAGTAGACTTGCCCCTACACCTACCTTTGGAAAGGGTTTGGCGAGTCACGATACTACTTCCTTCCTCTCTTCTACACACCCCCAAAGTCACAAGATAGGAGGTGCTAGCCTTGTCTCAGGAGGCTCCTTTTCTCAGCCAAGAGATCGTATGTGTTTCCACTACCAACAGTCGGACCATTTCAAGGCCAAGTGCCCCTTACTTGCCAGCAGCTCAGGTGGCAATCAACCAAGTGTATGACCGACTTTCTAAATTGTACATTCACATGGATCAGCTTCTCGTCACAGAGGTTGAGGCTTTCAACATCCTCCACCACGACCAACCTTCAGTGTTGTAGGTTCTAGTGCCCTTCCACAACCTCAGGGAAAATTGAATGCAACCACATAGGAGCATGCCCACACCTCAGGAGTTGTAGTTCGAGGTATGCTTTCAGTGCATGGTATATGCTTACATGCCTTATTTGATTCGGGAGCTACACACTCTTTTCTAGCACATCAAATAGTACCCAAGATAGATAAAGAGCCAGTCTGTGTTTCATCTCCTTACTATATCAAAGGCCCAAGGGGGCAATTATTTATAGTGCAACAAGCAGTGGAGAATGTAGCAGTGCATATTGGCGGGCACGTGATGCCCGTATATCTTTTACTCATCTAGTTAGAAAATTTCGATGTCATCTTAGGTATGGATTGGCTCGAGAAGTACTATGCATGACTTGATTGCTTCGAGGAGATGGTAGTGTTCCATCTTCCAGGCATACCTACCTTTCAGTTTGATGGACGTACTGCAGATAGTTAGGTCTTGTATGTATCGGCATTGAAGGCCCAATAGTTTCTTAATCAAGGTTGCATAGGTTTTCTCGCCTATGTTGTGGAGTTGCCTGTCCAGGATCGCATGATTGAAGATGTCAGAGTTGTGCAGGATTTTCCTGACTTATTTCTAAAGGAGTTACCCGGACTACCACCAGGGAGGGAGATAGAGTTTGAGATCACCTTGATACCTGGTACACAACCCATCTCCATCCCTCCATATCGAATGGCACCAGCCAAACTCAAGGAGCTCAAAGTACAATTTCAAGAGTTATTGGAAAATGGATTTATCCATCCCAGTACATCACCTTAGAGAGAACCGATCCTCTTCATAAAGAAGAAGGATCGGTCTATGCGATTGTGCATCGATTACAAGCAATTGAAGAAAAGGATGGTAAAGAACCATTATCCACTTCCATGAATAGACGATCTTTTCGATAAGTTGCAGGGTGCAATTGTATTTTCAAAGATTGACCTACGATTGGGTTATCATAAATTAAGAATTAAGGATAAAGATGTGCTTAAATCTGCTTTTTGCACCAGATACGACCACTATGAGCTTGTGGTCATGCGTTTTGGACTCAACGAACGCTCCTGCTGTGTTTGTGGACATGATGAATAAAATTTTCATCCATACTTGGATGGTTTTGTGGTGGTGTTCATTGATGATATCTTGATCTACTCACATGATGAGCATGGGCAACATCTATATACTATTCTTGAAACACTCGGAGAACACAAGTTATGCAAAATACAGTAAGTGTGAGTTTTGGTTTACCGAGGTAGCTTTGCTCAGTCATGTAATTTCGAGAGCAGGTGCGTGATGAAGCCACGTTTCATCATTGTTATTCTATCATTTTGGCCTTAAAAACCCTAGTAAATGCGTGTAAATAGAACTAATTCATGCATTTTAGCATTCATGTATATGTGTGTAAATATTGTATAAAATGCGGTTTTTAAAGCCAAAATTATAGAATAAAGAAAAGAAAAGAAAAGAAAAAGAATAAAATATTGTAAATATTTTATGACCTGAAACCCCGAGACTTAGGCATCTCGATGTCTAGGTCGACAAGGAAGAAAGTAGGGGGAGATAAGGGCCAAAATACAATAAAGATACCTTTTATTTATTCATTCTTTATTCATTTTGGGACCTATTTTTGGTTCCACTTTTTATACCTCAAATAAAGAAACTTTGTATATGAAAGTTTTAGGTAATTTCATAAAGAAAAATACAAAATTGATTTCACTAAAAAATAATGTACAGATAAAAAGTTATGGTCTGAATAAGATTCTAAAACTCCAACTTCCCAGACTCGTATCTTGCAAATAAAAACTGAAAATGTACCAAACTCACCTTTAGTTGTATATAGCATAAAATAATCTATTTAATGGAGGTGGTTTCGTATTTTTCGGAGTTACGGTTTGAAAGTTGAGTTTTGGACCCTACTTGTATACTTGTACAGATTAAAATATTCATTTTATTATTTATTCATTATTTTTATAATTTTATATTTTTATAATTATGTACATATTATTTATAATATATTTGCATATTTAAATCAGAATAAAAATGTAAATAAAACTCAAAATAAAATACATGTATGTATAATACATAGGTAGTATACCTATAGACCTACATGTATAAATTATACTTATATTTTATTAAAGATACAAAATAATTCAGAAAAATAAAATAAAAATATAATTAAGTGTATAAAAGTATTCTATAAATTTATAAAATAATAAACTAAAATAAATGAATTAATTACATAAAATAAAAATAAAATACCTAAATATATAGAAGAATATACCTATAAAGGGTACAATAGGCAACTTGTAAAAATATACCTCTAAAAAAATAAATAAAAATTACCATAAAATAATTTATAAAATTATAAGCATTTTTTTATTTTTGTAACCATAATTAAATAAAATAGTTTACCTTTTTTAAACGATTTTAGAAATATTTTTCCCAGGCTTTTTCCTGGTTAGTCCACGTGGACCAACCAGGAGGGCTGGAGAGTTGACCTCAGTCAACTCTCTGCCCAACGCCTGGGCTGTGTCAGAGACATAGTTTTGACCATTTCCACCCTTTTTTCGAGGCCAAGGCTTTCACTTTTTCATGATGATTTCTTCTGCAAATTTGTTGCTCGATTATCCAGGATACTCGCCCTATGTTTAGTTTGGCTTTTGGATCGCTGCACCGCCTTGTGCGCCTCGTTCTTGGAGCCCACTCGACCATCTGTACAAAACACTACCCGTCACCTCCATTGCCCTTTGAACCCATTCTGGCCACTTTCCTCCCTCTCTTTGTCAAGCTCTGGACTGGACGTGGTGACAGCACGTCCTCCAGCTCGTCTGAGGCGAGGTTAGCGGTTGATTTGACGTCTCCACCCACCTCCGGCTGGGCGTCGTTGAGGTCCCCCATCTCGGGTTTCTTCGCCTTTGAGGTCTTGTTCCCCTCGCATTTTACTTTATTCTCTTTACATATTTGTGTTCACAGTAGCTGTAGCTTCTTTTCTTTCGTTTCCAGTCTTCTGAAATCATCCATTTCCCATCTGCAATCACGTTGCCGGAGCTCTCAAGCTCCGGCCATCACCGCCACCTATTTACCCACCGCGACCACGTTCACCACTGCACCACTGCCCATCAGGCCTCTGGTCCCTCTTTCTTGTGTGTGCTAACGTTTTTGTAGGACCTGGTGGCCGAGATCCCTGAAGGGGATCGATTTTTTTGAAGGTCTTGAGCACCTGGAGCGCCCAACTTTTCTCCGGCTCCGCCCGACATCACCGGCGCACTAGGCACTCTTTGGAGCCATCCCTGGGATAGGAGGAGCTCAGGCTCCATTTTGCATCCGTGCTCACCAGTCCAGGCGGTCGGAGGGGCGCCGGAGGAGCATCTGAAACTCGGCCCAGCCGAGTTCGTGGGCTGTTCTTCCAACCCCTCTCCACGCCATCCGATCAAGGATCCTCCCCTAGATGCAACATCGCCCATTGTATTAAGGCCGCTCAGGACCGTCGATGCGCCCCTAACCTTCTAATCTGGACCGTTCACGGCCGAACGGGCATCACGCATTCTGGGCTGGACACGTGGATAAGTGGCAGCCCATCCACCGTCCGCCAGTAGCCTCAGTGCCAGCCGTCAGATCGTGGATTCAGGGTTTAATCTACACCGTCAACATCGAAGGGGTATCGCCTCCCGTGCGCGCGCCACGTCTATTAGGGGCGAGCATCCGCCGTTCATCCGCGCCGAGGTCTGGGTATTTTGCAAGCACACCCGGCCCATTTTTGGTATTTAATATGTAATCTTAAATCTTTCATAGTCTGCTTTGAACTTTTATGACATTTGCGTAGCAACCCCTGCGTGTTCGTAAAACTTTACTTTGACCCCTGCCAGTCACGTGCTCTCGCGCACGTGATTGGCAATTTTGCGGAAATACCCCGGTGTGTTTACGTATTTAGATTTACTCTATAAACATTTGATTGCAGTTATAAGTTTTAAGAAAATTTTGTAAATTAGCTCCTTAACGTTTCGATTATTATGTTTATGCCCTCCCAAGTGCGCGTGCCTATGCACGTGGGGCTTGGATTTTTGCAGGCATAGCCTCAGCATTTTGGCTATTTAGTACTGGTCCAGAGACTCCTTGATTAAAGTTAAATTTTGTGGACATTTTGCATTTTGGCCCCCAGACTTTCCTTATATTACATTAATGCCCCTACAAACATGTATTTTCTTTTTGCTTCTTGTATTTTTTGCATACATCTATAAAACCCCAAAAAATCCCCAAAAATCACAGTAGGTCTCTGTTTCATAGTAGTTTCACATAACGTTTTTATTTTTCATAATTATTGCATTTTAATATTTATTAAAAATAAAAAATGTCCATTTTCAGCACTGTTTGCATCATAAAATACCAAAAAATATAAAAACACATAAGAAAATTCCCCCAAAAATATATTTTGCTTATCTTATTGTGTTCTAGCTCCAGTCCAAAAATCACTAAAAAATATAAAAGAAAACTCCTAAAAATTATAAAACTCAAAAAACCTTCAAAAATATACATAAAATTCATAAAAAATCTAAAAATTGTGTTTTCTTTTTCTGAATTTTCTTTATTATATTATCTTTAATTTAAAATTAATTTGGGAAAACTTTGTTGCTGTTTGCTATTTTTCATTCCCATTTTGATTTCGGCCAGCATTGATATTCACTGTTTTCTTGTATTTTGACATTTAAAAATATCAAAAATATTCTGAAAATTCCCCAAAAATCACAAAACAGTAGAAATTTATAAAATACCAAAAATACTTTATTTTCTGATTTTTCTTTATTTTTACCTGTTTTCATAAATACTCTATTCCTCTCTCTTATATTGTATATATATTCTATTATTGAAAAAGAAAATATAAAAAAATATAAAATATAAAAAGAAAATATAAAATCAGTAAATTAAAAATCAAAATACAAAATTATAAAAATAAAAAAATTAAATAGAAAATTATAAAATTAAAAACCCACAAAAAAATAGCATAGATAGACAACTTGTCACATTCACACATTTTGTGCCTTAGTGCCCCGTTCTACCTGTCTGCTCCCTGTGTTCGACCTCTACACATACTTGCACCTATACACATCTTTGTTGTAGAGTTATAATAAATTTTAACTCCACACACTTTCACTGCTTACTTGATTGTCGTGGGTTAATTGTTGTTTGAATTGGGATTTCTCGCGGGTCGCCTCAGCGACATTGTGATCCCGCCTTGTGTGGATTACTCTAGACCCGTGAAAAATCTTGTTCAACAGTGTGTTAGTTGGTCCAGCCAAGATAGAGTCAGTAATATCATGGGAGCAGCCCAAGACAGTTCCCGAGATACGTTGTTTCTTAGGCCTCGTCGGCTACTACAGACGTTTAGTTAGGGGCTTCTCGTAGCTAATAATCCTACCACTTACTCGTCTAACATTGAAAGATGTCCCCTTCATTTGGAGTGACAAGTACGAGCTGGGCTTTCGCACGTTGAAGGAGAGACTGATCAACGCTCCGATTCTCACTCTTCCTGCAGGTACTTGATGAGTGGCCGATCAACTAGGGTTAAGTATCAAAATATATCAGTGGACGTTGCAACCCCAATCAATCGAATAACTAAACTAGAAAAAATATAAACCACTCGAGAAGAACTAATCAATGAAATGTAAGCGATCTTCGCTATTTTAATTTACCTGGTATAGCGATTAGGGTCGAACACAAGGATCACAATTAAAGAACTTAGCCGTCAAATTTCTATTATGAAGGATTTTTTTAATGGTTTTTTTATTTTTCAAATTTTTAATTTTTAAATATACACACAAGTCACAATATGTACACACAATCTTTTGTATTTTTCAATTATAGTTAGAAATACTAAGAAAGATCCAAAGAAAATGTTTTTATGTTCTATAGGTTTTAATTTTTTTGGTAATTTTTATAGAATTTCAGATGTTTTTATATTTTTCTAGAAATCAAATAGTGGCAAAAATGATAAACAGTGTACATCCTGGAGTAATTTGCAACTTAAAATTAATTAAAGTGCCTCAAATTCCAAGAAATTATTTTTATACCAAACTATAGACAAATATCTACACACATGAACTAAAATCACTATTTTTGGATTTTTCTACAAATATTTATGATTTTTATAAGATTTTTGGTATTTTGCATTTTTTTGAATTTTATAAATAATTAATGCGTGGGTTTTTCACAGAAATTAAAAGACTATAAAATACACCTAATCTAGTTTTGTTGGAAATTTTTCTGACAATATTTGATTTTTAATAATTTTTCAAATTTCAAGAAGAGAAAAAACATTGTTTTGATTTTTTTAATAATAACAATTGAACTTAAATTGCAATGAAATTTATATACAATGAAGAGAAACACAACCGGAATATATACAATTTTTTATAGATTATTTGACAATGTAAAACGTTTCCCCAACAAGAGAAAGCATGCAAAATAGATGTTTGTAATACTTGGATTGAAATGCAATAATTAAGATTTTATGCATCAAAAAATAATAAGACATAAATAGGGGGGAGAAATCGTATATTACCTAGCAAATGTGTGCAAAGTGCATGACATAGGTCTGGCAGGGGTCTTTGCGTAAAGTTTGTAATCTCCGAGGCTGGAATGCAATTTGCCCAATATTTTATTCATTTTTTTCACCCCCGGGTTATTGTTCTTCTATTTTTAAGCCAACATGGGGCGCCGCCTCCTTTTCTTCTTGAGCAAGTACGATGGCGAAGGCAGCGTGGTGATGAAGGTAGTGGCACTGCGCGGGTGCCGTAGCATGGTGTTAGTGGTGGTCAAGATCAGGAAACAGTGGTCAACGAAGGGTTGGGCCATGGTAAAGGTGGCCTCGCATGGGTGACACTGCTGGCAAATATGCGATCGGCGGAGGGCAGAGTGCAATGGAGCTTCGTGCTCCTGGTGGACAGAAGGTACTTCGCACCGGGAACAGATATTTTGCGGAGGACTCCTTCACGTAGGGGTCACTTTGGTGGATGGTGGAGCTTGCGCTGCGGAGGGTGACACACGCCCCTTCACACAATGGTTCTTGCGTTGATCAGGTGGAGGTCAGCGATGGTGCCGAGCTCTTGCGGTGGATCTTGAGAATCATCGGGTCGATGATGGTCGATGGCTGCAGAATGGCCAATGGCGGTGGGGGTCCTGCCGCAGGTCACCTGTTTTATTATTTTTTTATATTTTCTTTTTTATGTATTTTTTCGAAAACTACAGATGTGAATAAAAAATGTAGATTTTTTATTTTTTTTATTTTATCTTGTAAAAAATGTTAATTTTTTTGAAATATTTTTTTATTTTTAGTTTTTTTATTTTTTATACACAAATGAGGATATGAGTAAGACGACTCGATCCAAGAAAATTCAAACACGGAATAAATATGAGTGGATGTGGATTCGACGAAATGAAAGATAGATCCGAGGATCCAATCACCGTGCGTGATCGGAGGCGAGTTTTTACGTGAGGTAGAATGTGAACATGGAGAGATAGAGAAAATGAGATGGAAGTCGGTGTTGGATAGGATTTGATTTTTTTTTTATGATTGATTTAGGATGATGATTAATTATCTACGATTACACACTACAAATTACACCTAGAATTAATCTAAATGAATGACGGTAAATAAAGTGGATCTAACCTGAGGGAGGTGGGCGCTGTGAGGGCCTTAACGACAACCGGTCAGCTGTTACCGAATGGCTTGGGGGTTGGGCTCCTCTATCGACCGACTGGATTTCGGGAATGAGTTTCCTTCTCCACCAGAGATTGATCAAAGGGAAAATGAAGGAGGAGGAGGAGCTCAATAATAAAAAGAGGAAAATTCAAAAAGGAAAATAAGTACAAAGAAGGAAGGTGTTTATTGGTTAAATTAATTAATTAATTTACTAAAAACGAAATTTATAATTAAATAAAATAATTAAAAGAATTAATTTACAATAATTAATTAGCCCCCAATGGTGGTTAGTTAAGATATAAAATCAAATTTTATATACATGGTAAGTTTTCAAATAAAATAAATTAAATAAATAAATCCAATTTTTGTAATTATAGAAATTTAATTAATGTTAAATATTAATTTTTTGGTGATCTTTTATATAAGGAATTTAGTTATATACAAGTATTATATACATATATTACAATATACACATGTACGAATAAGGAAATTATTTTTAATTTTTCTAAAATTTTATTTTTAATTTTATTAGTGAATAAAAATATTTATAATTATTTACATTATGTATAAAAACAAATATGAATAAATATATACATTAAATAAATGGTGAAATTTCAAAAACCACCCTAGAAAATTAACTTTTCAACCGTAATTCAAAAATTATGAAACCACAACCATTTTAAAGATAATTAAATTTAGAGTACAATAGAAGCGAGTTTGATTCAATTTCAGTTTATATGGAGTGAGAATTGATCGTTCAATTGTCACTTAATGACTTTTTCTGAGTGTGGATGCTTTTACACTATACATGATTTTACTTTGCAATTATTTTTATTATTTACAAAATATTTTTATTTACAAATTTTGTTTAGAAAACTATTTAATTTGAGTTAATTTAAATACAAATAAAATAGTATATGTTTTGTACAAATATACAAGGAATAAATTTGCAAATTATTTTTGGATTTTTGGATTAAAGACCTTATCTCCCTACTTTATTCTTAGTCGATCAGGTCAAATCTTGACCTTATCTCGGGGTTCAGGTAGGTCTGCATTTATTTCATAAATACATTCTTTATTTTATTTGGTTTTCTTTTCTTTGCTTTTTTATTCTTTTGTTTTGAAAATAAAAAGTGTTAAAAATGCATATTTAACAAATGCATGCAAAATGATAATTTCATGAAATTAGTAGATATTTACAGGTATTTGACTAAGGAAATAAAGGTAAAATAAAATAATAAAGATGATGAATCATGGATTCATCAACACCTTAGATTTTACGGTATATATTGATGCATCGAAGGAGGGTTTAGGTGCAGTGTTGATGCAATGCGGTCATATCGTGGCATATGCATCACGACAACTAAAGCACCATAAACAGAACTAGCCTACTTATGACTTGGAGTTGGCAGATATAGTCTTCGCGTTGAATATATGGCATTACTATTTATATGAGGACACATTTGATATTTTTACAGATCACAAGAGTCTCAAATATATCTTTAACCAGCGAGAGTTGAATATGAGGCAAAGACGATGGATGAAACTGTTGAAAGATTACGACTGCATGATCTCTTATCATCATGGTAAGGGAAATGTAGTAGTAGATGCTTTGAATAGGAGAACACATACCGAGGGTACCCCAGAAAACCAACTTTTCAATCGTAATTCCAAAAATTATGAAACCACAACCATTTTAAAGATAATTAAATTTAGAGTACAATAGAAGTGAGTTTGATTCAATTTGAGTTTGTATGGAGCGAGAATTTATCGTTCAATTGTCACTTAACGACTTTTTCTGAGTGTGGATACTTTTACATTATACATAGTTTTACTTTGCAATTATTTTTATTATTTACAACTATTGTTTAGAAAAATATTTAATTTGAGTAAATTTAGATACAAATAAAATAGTATAAGTTTTGTACAAATACAAGGAATAAATTTACAAATTATTTTTGGATTAAAAACCCTTATCTCCCCCTACTTTATTCCTGATCGATCAGGTCAAGTCTTGAGCTTCTCTCAGGGTTCAGGTCGGTCTGCATTTATTTCATAAATACATTCTTTATTTTATTTTCATTTCTTTGTTGTTTCTTTTCTTCTTTATTCTTTTATTTTTCATATAAAAAGTGTTAAAAATGCATATTTAACAAATGCATGCAAAATGATAATTTCATGAAATTAGTAGATATTTACAGGTATATGACTAAGGAAATAAAGCTAAAATAAAATAATAAAGACGATGAATCATGGATTCATCAACACCTTGGATTTTACGGTATATATTGATGCATCGATGGAGGGTTTAGGTGCAGTGTTGATGCAACATGGTCATGTCAAGGCATATGCGTCACAACAACTAAAGAACCATAAACAGAACTTCCCTACTCATGACTTGGAGTTGGCGGATATAGTCTTCGCATTGAATATATGGTGTTACTATTTATATGGGGACACATTTGATATTTTTACAAATCACATGAGTCTCAAATATATCTTTGACTAGTGAGAGTTGAATATGAGGCAAAGACGATGGATGAAACTATTGAAAGATTACGACTTTATGATCTCTTATCATCAGGGTAAGGGAAGTAGTAGTAGATGCTTTGAATAGGAGAACACATACCGAGGGTACTGCAACATGGCTACGGACTCGAGATATGCTCACTCAATTAGTGGCACCCATTTGATAGTACTACATATGTCGCAACTGTACCTACCATGTAAAGTGGATTATGGGACAAGATTGTGCATGGTCAACAGACAAATCAGAAATTACAAGACTTGTTCCATCTATGTATGAAGGAGGAGTTTGATGGATTCAGAGTTTACGAGTCCGTCTTATGGAAGGGAGACGGTGTCTGTGTCCCTGATGATGACAAGTTGAGGAGAGACATCCTAGATGAGGCTCATTGTTCTAGATTATCTATCCACCCAAGAAGCTCCAAGATGTATAGAGACTTCCGTCAAGACTTCTGGTGAGAGGAGATGAAGAGAGATGTTGCAGAACATGTTAGTCATTGCCTTGTCAATTGATGAAGGCAGATCAGAAACATCCTCCTAGCTTGTTACGGTTACTTCCTATCCCATTGTGGAAATGAGAGAGTATCTATATGGACTTCGTGACATCCTTGCCTCGTACAATTGGTGGATATGATGCTATTTAGGTTATTGTGGACTGGTTGACCAAATCCACACATTTCATTCCCATGAACATGACATGCACTCCGATAGATCTGGCCAAGTTATATATTCAACATGTTATTCACTTGCATCGGATTCCCAAAGAGGTTGTATCTGATAAAGACTCATGTTTTACATCGCATTATTGGGGAGAATTCATGAAGGACCTAAAAATTGAACTGTGTCTTAGTTCAGCCTATAATCCGCAGATTGATGGGCAATCAGAGAGGACAATTCAGACCCTTGAGGACCTACTCCGAGCATGTGCCATTGAGTGGCAAGGATCTTGGAAGGATCACCTTCCTTTGGTGGAGTTCACTTATAACAAAAGCTATCATGCTCGTATTGGCATGGCACCTTTTGAGGCATTTTATGGGCAGAGATACACCAATCCCTTGTGTTGGCAGTAAGTGGTAGACAAAGACATGTATTCCACTCAGATAATCAAGGATACAACAAGATCCATATAAACCGTTAGGAATAAATTACTGACTGCACAAATCCGTCAGAAGAGTTACGCTAACCAGAGGTGTCGCGACCTGAATTTTAAGGTCAGAGATTTCATATCTTGAAGGTATCTCAAATGAAGATTATTCAAAGATTTGCTGTCAAGGGTATGTTAGCACCGCGGTTCATTGGCCCTTTCAAGATTTTGGCCCCTATTGGGAAGGTAGCATACCGAATAACACTTCTCCCTCACTTGGAAAGCGTGCATGATGTATTCCATGTTTCAAACCTCCAGAATTATATTCGAGACGCTCGACATGTGATTGGCTATGAGGAACTCACGGTCGAACCAGAATTATCTTTCCCTGAGGCACACATGTATATTTTTTATCGGGCAATCAAGAAGCTGCGATGGAAAGACATCCCTTTGGTCAAGGTATTGTGGCAAAGTCAGAATGTCGAAGAGGCCACATGGGAGCCTGAGGTAGATATGTGAAAGAAATACCCCTATCTTTTTGAAGGTATGATCACGAAACCCTATTTCAATCCTCTTTCAGATTTTTATGGGTTTCATTCTTTTTAAGATTTTTATGCCTGAATCTATGTCACTTTCAAAACTTATACGTTAAATCCTATGTCTCGATAACAAGACTCCCTTAAAGATTTTTATGATGTGAACCCCCATATTTTTTTCCCTAAAATCTAAAGTATTTTTGACATCCAAAGAATTTAAATAGTCATGCCATTTCGTAGATCTCATCGAGATCTTTCCAAGGATCCCAAGAACATCCAATTCTGACATTCCTATCTCAAGATATTGATGTTTCAAGTTGTATGATCAACATCCTTATATGGATCCAAACCAGATCCGAAATTAGGATCCAAATTCGCTCAACTTCTTCATATAGGAGGTGGTAGGCTACCATCTCAAAACCCTAGCCACCACCATCCTTTTTCCTCTTTAGAGAATCACCACCTTGGTCAGATTTGTCGTCAGAGGGTTGCCGTCGATGATGGAGAAGGTGCTCCGATCGAAAATTCGCCGTGTAGGGGAGCTCGAGGTCACCATAGTGTACATATTCACACTGTGATCAAGTAATGGAAATATTATTTCTATGCGAGAGGTGATACCGAGGGAACATCCTCGGAGGTAACCATGTTATACCTTCCTCTCACTGTTGAGTTCGTACATTTTCAACCCTATATGCTTGAACATCTCTAGAGCCTTATGTGTTTCTCATAGTATGATTAATGTATTGTTGTTAATTTCTACACGATTTATCCTATGTTTTGTACATTACGAGAGCCCTTAGGATATATCGGCGGTAATATTTGTAGACAACTATCTATATGGTATCGTGTGATGCAAATCTCTCTAAGACTTTTATCTTGATCCTGGATGGATTCATGACTCAATAATATTCATAGAATATGATTACGTAATCACTATCTGTATACAACAAAAACAACAACAACAACAACAACAACTCAGCCATGGTCGGTCCCAAGACTGGGTAAATGAGGAGGGTTGCGTTAGGTAGCTGATGAATCCCCATTCATCACTCTTTATTCTTTTATTTTAGCTAAATATCTTGGCAAAACATCATGTATATAGTTGTAAATGCAATAAGTTACCGAGAAGCATGCATTTGTTAATGATTAATAATTAGCATGTATTTGTGCAAAAATAAAAGAATAAAGAATAACAGAAAATGAGGGAAATATTTAGAATAAATATCGAGTGACCTGAACCCAAGAGAGGGTCTAAAATGGACCTGATCGCCAAATAAAATAAGGAGAGAGAGATAGGGCCACTCAACCTTGTACATACTTCCTCCCATGTATATATATTATCATTATTTTATTATTTACAAAAATAGAAATAAAAAGGTATTTTTATCAAATTGTATATATTCCTAAAAATAAAATAAAAATTAGAAAAATAAAATAAAATTAAAAATAACTTTCTCTCTCTATCACCTTGTATATAATACATGTATATATTTATCATAAACCTATTTATTTCACACCTGTAAATAATAAATAAAAATAAAATAAACATTATTTTATACTCCAAATAATATATTGTAAATAAATAAAATATAAAAATGGGGCATTTATATAAAAATAAGAAAATAAAAAATAAAAATAAAAATATAAAAGTATTTTATACTATATATAGTGTTATATATTGTATATACCATAATTTATTTTTCATAAAAATAATTAAAAATCAAAAAAAATAGTTTGGAAAAGAATGAACATTTTTCATTTTGAACATTTTTTTAAAATAAAATCATCTTCTATTTCTAATTTATTTTTTAAATATTTTTGACCCAACCTTTTTTTGATTGGTCCAGGAGGGATGTTGACCCTGGTCAACTCCCCCTCCGGACCCTTTAGCGCGTGGATCCGATTTGCACCGGACTTCTCCCATTTCTCTTGATCGGACCCTACTCATTCATTCCTCGATTTCGACACCCGCTTCACCCTGGTGGATCGGTGACCGTCGCGGATCCCTAGGAAGAGGTGGATCGCCCTCGGTTCACACACCCTCGCCCGATCTTTCCAGCCACCTGAAACGCCCTATAAAATCTTCATCCTCATTCCCAGGACCTGAGCTCGCACCGCACACCATTTTGATACCCTAGAGAGTTTCCCCTTGGTGACAGCAATCGGAAGCCGCCTTCGATCGTTGATTTGGTGCCTTGTAGCCGACGCTCCTCCTTCGTGGCCGGAGAACCGCCACGAGAAGCCTCCCTTGCCCGCGCAGCTCGGTTGAGGCTATAACCCCCTCGACAGCACCCCCTGGAGCTTAAAATCATGTTAGACCCTCATGTATCTTCCATTTCATTCCTAGCTCCCTTATCTTCTGAATCTTCCATTTACCATCCTCCACCGCTCCGCCAGCTCCGACCCGGTGGTCGGAGCTTCATCAACCACCGTCACCCTTCTTACACACCTTGATCATCCAAATCTTGGCTGAACGAGCCAAGATTAGGCTCGAGGTTCCTTCTATCGCATCGTCGAAACCCCCATCTCCATCCACCGACGCTTCCCTTTATTTTTGGTCAAATAACCTTGGCCGGAGCCTTGCTTTGAGTTAGATCTTTCCTCTGCAGGTCTTCGCGCGCGTGGATACACCCCAGATCACCTTTTCCTCGCTTCGCCGGAGCTCGTCCAGGTCCAGCCACCATCCAGGAGATTCGATCAGTGGCAAACCCATCCGACTAATGCACCCGACGCGGAGGAGCCTCGCGAGATGTTCGCAGTCGTCCGATCATTCATCGGAGTGCCGGATCACCGCCGGTGCTCTGGTGAACTTCGCCCAGGCGGAGTTCGTCCAGCACCTCCCCCTACCGTTGGATTGACGCTCGCACCCTAGATTCCATCCTCACCCTCCAGAGCCTGCACCTGACTTGCCGTTAGATATGACATCTAACAGCCCCCGTACGCCCACGTTCACACCCTCTGCCGAGCCGTTGGATCTTCCTGCCGTACGCACCAGAGTCACACGTCGTCATCCATTCAGAGTGCGCCACATGTCCCCCCACGCGCGACGCACGAGCTGCAAGGGTAATTTGCTCCACTACCCCTGCATTTACTTTAGTGTCTTTTAGTCTGTAAAATAAATAGTATACAGAGGATCTGTTTACATATGTGCCCCTACAGTTTTCTATATTTACATTTTAGTCCTTCCTGTGTGGTTGTACGTGCATCGTCACGTGTATTTGTGGGTTATTTGCATGTAGTACCCTAGATTTATGTTCTGTTATGTTTTGAAGGGATAGTTTTATTATTTGCAGTTATATCCTTGTGCGTGCTGATATTGGACATGTGCTAGAATTTGTGGAAAATTTGCAGATAGGACCCTACACTTTTCACGTGTGATTATTATTTAATCCCTGGAGTATATTTTCATTGCATTTAATTCCCTCTATGCTGTGACTTTGATTTTTGATTGATAAATGGCTAATATTATCCAAAAATCATGAAATTTTGATACATGGCTCCTGCCATGATGTAGAAATTTCTGTGAATTTTTGGTTTTATTTTGTTGTCTTTATTATTTTTAAAAATTCAAAAACCTTAAAAATTACCACCGTATGTTTTTAAAAATCAATTAAAAATATTTAAAACTTTTCAAAAATTCAAAAAAATAATGTTTGTTTGTTTTGAGTTGTTTGTAGTTCTCTCCAATTTTTGTTGCATTCCTGCGTATAAAACCATAAAAAATTGAAAATGTTGAAAACATTAGAAAAATCATTAAAAAATCATAAAAAATTAAAAAAATATGTTTACTTCTTTTGTAGTTATGTTTTAGTTTATAGTTTATCATAAAATTGTTGTTGGGATTTTACAAGCATTTTAAGTATTTTTAACTTGCCTTTAGATTCCAACTGTACACTGTTTGCCATTTTTGCTCTTGTTTCATTTTTAGAAAATTAATAAAAATCAGAAAAATCCCCTAAAATCCACAAAAACAACTGAATATTTCAAAAACACAAAAATATTTTTATTTGAATTTTTGGAGCATTTTTTATGCTTTAAATAATTATTTGTTTGTACGTTTTTGAGTCCTTTTAGCCTTTTTTCTAATATTAAAAATTCCAAAAAAAATTGAAAATATAAATTCCACCAATTCTTTATTTCCTAGATTTTTGACTACTTCGTAGCTCGCACATTCCGTGCTCCTTGTGTTCGACCTTGGTGGCTATACCAGGTAAAAATAAATAACAAGACCGCTTGCCACATACGTTGCTTGTTTGATTCTTAGTTTGGTGGTCTATTTTTCTTATTGAGTCCATTCCGGGTGGTTTAGGTCGCAACGACCATTGATACTATCTTACCTTAGTCGCTCGGGATTTCGGCCGCTCATCAGAATGGCGCCGTTGCCGGGGAACACAGCTTAGTAGTCAGCTTCCATTTTTGTATGATTTCTTTGCTTGATTTTCCTATATATATTTGAATAATTTTGGACTGACACAATTTTGCTCTAACTTTCTTGCGAGGGCCCCACGAGCAAGGGCGACTATCTTCGTAGAGCTGAGGCACCCACGTGACTTGGAGGCGGCTTGTTTCTGCATCGAGCTGCAGGAAAGCATGAGAGAACCTGAGTAGGAGTGTGGGGAGTTGTAGTTAGATTAGTTTAGATTTTATTTCTACATTATTATTGTAATAATACATGACAAACACTCTCAGACTTGGTGATTGCTTCGGGGTCTGTTTTGCCGAGCACCGGTGTGCTCGGGGGACCTCACCGTGGATTTTTCACCGATTTTGATTTACTACCGCTTTTCTACTTATCTGATTTTCGAAAGTTTTGGCCCTTAGATTTAGGATTTTCTGTGACTGTGACGTAATAAATTAAGGCTCAACCCTAATTCTTTGCTTGTTCCTATAGATCTATAATTAGACTTAATTAATTAACTCACAAAGAAAAAGTTAGTTTAATTAGGCTCGAGTCCACGTATCGTGAGGAACCACATACAATGCGTGCAGGTTCCGTTGTGGCGTACAAAGAGTGGTTCCCAAGATCAGACTCCGGACTTAGTATGATTAGCTAGCTACATTGCTTATCGTGTAGAAATTGCTTCGTCTAACGTTGATTTCTTCTTGCATCATATAGGTAGTTTAATTTCATTCTTTATTTTATGCGCGGTTCACCCTGCATGTAGAGATCTGGAGTTAGGTACGCATTTCTTACTCTGCATGCATCATAGTGTTTGATCGTGCATCGACTTTTTCGCTTTCTCCCCCAGTTTTGGACTTAAAATAATCGGGAGAACCAAAAAATTCGTTAGGCATTGTTTGCTTGAAAAACATCTAAAAAAGAAAAACTATAAAATTGGGACTGCTAAACTCACTTGATCTTAAAAGACACCTCACTTAAAAATCTGTCTTGGGAGAGTAATACCCTCATTATATGGTTTGGATGAGCGAGAGAGTGACCCGCACACTAGGATAGAGCCACACCCGAACTCTTGGCAGACTACCGGCCTTTTATATGGGACAATCTGTTAGGAACATTGGGTTCCTACCAGCTCGCTTAATCACTTTGAAAGACTGTGTTATCACCTAATAAAATTGATAAGATAAAAGACCGAGCCTTTACGGTCATCAGCTCCGCGTCTGGGGTTTGCTTTCTGATCTTGTATTTTTCCAGATCTCATCCGTCTTCACTCACCACATCAAGATGATGGGCATGAGATCCCTTAGGCAGCCTCTGGCTACACCACTTTTGAGCACTCCAGCCCGTTCATCTAGATTGGTTCGTGATCTCCGAACCCGAGTTTGATTCCGCCCTGTTCCACCTCGACCACCTTTCTACCAGTCCTGAGGTGCCCGAGCAGAGACCGCAACAGTCAGTTTATTTATCGGCACCTGAGTTTGGGTCTTTTGCCTTTGCAGAGACCGTGGCCAGGCACCGATGGACCCAATGGGACACAGACGTACATATTGGATCAGGGTGCCATCAACAACACCCTGTTAGCCTCTCTAGAGACCATGAAGCGTCAGATCAGAGACCAGGGGGCTTTCATGGTAGATATGCGCAAAGAGATGGAGTTGTTGAGAGCCGAGAAGGATCAACCCAAAGTCGGTAGTGGTAGAGGACCAGAAATTCCAACAGGAGGACAACACGAGGAGCCCACACAGCTAGCAACACCTGCACGACCGATGAGGGAGTTGCACAACCCTGGTGCAACTCTTACCCACAGATGGATAGTGTTGCCGTCCATTGCGGGAGATTTCAAGTTCCCGCCTCAAACCATTCAGCTTCTTCCCCACTTCCACGGACTCGCCACAGAGGAGCCTCATCTCCATCTCCAGGAGTTTGAGATGATATGTAGTACTGTCCAAAATCGCCTTGTTGACGAGGATACCATTCGGATGATGGCCTTCCCTTTCTCCCGCGTAGACAGAGCAGCCAACTGGCTAAAGCACCTAGGGAGATTTGTCACTACATGGGAACAACTCCGGAACAAGTACTTGAACAAGTAGTATCCGCTCAGCCGGACCAATGCAGCCAGGGCCTTGATCATCAATTTCTCCATGCTCCCCAACGAGCAGTTTCACGAGGCATGGGACATATTCAGGGAGATCACAGACCAGTGTCCCTACCATGATATATCCAAGCCCAATCTCGTCCATAGTTTCTTTTGCAGGCTTACACCGAAGCTGTAGAGGCTAGTCAGTGCATCCTGTGGGGGTTCATATTTTGCCAAGGATGAGGATCAGGTCTAGTTCATCTACGAGGACATGGTAGAGAACTACAAGGTGATGTCTCAGACCCGATTGTACACTCAGGGGAATCCCCAACCACAGGCCGTGTCCTATCAGAGGATAGCACGGGTTGATGCCGATCCATCTACATCATCAGCAGCCACAACACAGGCAGAGTAGACTGTCGCTGACATGGGGATTATCAGCGAGAAGTTGGACCAGATAGAGTTGATTGAGAAGAAGCAGTGCCATGACATGTAGATCAGATGGCACATACACTGAGTGACCTGGAGACCCAGATCATGTGTCTCTAGGAGGCACAGATGACTTCTCAGCCCCGTCTCAGGTCGTGGGCAGATCCAGGTAGCGACAGCTCGTCCCAGCACTCTATCCAGCCCAGATAGGTTCACCATGTTCAGGCGGAGTCATTCCAGCAGCTACAGCAGTACTACCAGCCACCAACATCTTAAGACACTCAGATGGTGTCTACCAGCCGGATCAGCTCCTGGCAGTCCTCCCCCCACCCACTTACGAGCAGGAGTCGTTGATGGACGTCAACGGGATTTGGTATGACCGACCTCAGCCTAGGATCCGACGAGACCATCCTAGATTCTTTTGGTCGATCGGAGGTACCAGTTCCCAGCACCAGCCTCCAGTTCAGGGTGGCTAGTACGGCCAACAGCCACACCAGCAACCCCAGTTCCCACAGCAACAACCACAGCCACATCCGCAGTAGCAGCACTACCAGTGGTTAGGTCCTCGTCTCTATCAGTAGGGACAGTCTTGGAGGCAACAACAACAACCTCAGCAGTATCATACCCAGTACCCCTCTCACTCTCAGCAGCAACAACCTCAGTTTCAGAGAGGCCACCCATCAGGTTCTCATGGGCCTGCCTATGAGAACCCATCCTTAGATGATATAGCCCGCCTCATGTCCGAGCAGAAGGCCACCTTCAGACGGGAGATGGATGAGTTCAGACAAGAGATGAGAGAGATAGTGAGAGGGAAGGCCCTATACTTGCACAGATCGAGCCTTAGCCGAACAACCTGAAGAGGAAGTCTGAGCAGATAGAGTTTACAAAGGTTACCACTCTTGGTGATTCACTTGGTGATATTTCTGCATACACTTTTGATTCTGACTTTGTTACGCTTAGGAGTGGTAGGATGCCTGCCGGTGGTACCTCATCTATGTGACGACCACCTAAAAATTAAGGAGCTCCAGATGAGGAGGAGAGCAGTACTGATGCCGCTCATGATGATGATGATGATGATGATGATGATGAAGGTGGTGCTGACGTCACCAAGGATGTTGATCCAACTGATGGTACTGAGGCCCTCGCTTCGCCAGATTAAGGTGGAGGTGGTGCTGATGCCACCAGATTCGATGCTGAGCCAGAGTGTGGTACTGATGCTGCAAGTAAAGATGCCGAGGGTGGTACTAAGGCCACCATTTCTATTCCTGTTGCATTTCCTACTGTTGATGTATCTCGGGACTATTCTGGAAATAAAGGAAAGGGTTCTTCATTTATGAGTCCATCTGTGTTGCTTGGAGATGTGTGTATGGATTCTACTTTGTCACAAGTGCAGCAACCTGATCCTAGCCCTCAATCCGAGGAGGGCCCAACCATCCCCTTTCCCCAAGCACTCCGCTTGTCTAAGGGGACCAAAAAAGAAAACCCAAAAAAATCACAGCAGCTAGAGTTCAGCCAACAGATGATAGACAGATTTCAGATACAACTGACTCTACAGGAGGCCTTGGAGCACATCCCCCTCTTCCAGAGGAACCTTAGAGAGAGGACTACCATTCGCAGGAAGAGGAGGAACCATCATTCAGAGATCCATGTGCTCACTCGTGCCACCTGCTTCGCCATCCAGAACCGTATGCCAGCCTAAAGGCTAGATGCAGGAGCCCCCCTGTGTCAGATGCCATATACATAAGAAGAGGTTCGATCGGACTCTATTAGACAACGGTTCTTCTGTCAACCTACTTCCGACAACCTTACTCGACCGCTTCGAGTTTGGCCCTCTTTGTCAGAGAAGGACGGTCCTTCAGTTTATTGATCAATCTGTCAAGAGGCTGAAGGGGTTGCTGAAGGACGTGGTCATCACAATTCAGGGCCTGAATTTCCCCGTGGACTTCGTTGTGTTGGACATGGAGATCCCTAATGTGTGAGCGATACCCCCATCATTTTAGGACGTCCGTTCTTGGCCACAGCCAAGGCAGTGTCTGATCATGATAGCGGGAAGTTATACTTTTGCTTCGACGGCAAGAGTATACAAATAGAGACTATCCATGGGACGAGAGCACGAGTTTCAGCTTGCTCAGAGCTACTTACATATTCAGAGTAGATGACAAAGGCATAGCGAGACATCCACCAGGAGTGTGATTTTGTGATAACAGACGATGAGGTAGTTTGGGCAGACCCAGTTTCACGAGCCATCCTCTCACCTTCAGATCCCGCTGAAGCACATATTTCAGTAGAGGAGAGCTTGGAGAGTGCATTCCTGGCAGAGGATACATTTGAGGCAGCGGATCGCGTTCCGGATAGCGAGGCAGATGATTTGTCTTTTGATTCAGATTCAGATCCCTCAGAGTCAGATATTGATTGGGCAGAGTTCGATGATATGATTCCATGTCTGATTTCCAAAGAGACAACAGCTAGGGTGGAGATTGATCCCATTCAGAGCATAGACACACCAGCGGAGCAGTCTTCACCAGATTTTCAGGTTCAGCGAGAGTTCTCCCATGCATATTTGGTTGCGTTCCCTCAGGCCTTTCAGAGACCAGATCCGCCAGCCTCCAGTTGTCCAGAGCGGAGGCCCTTGCCGCAATCGTTGAAGTATAGGTTCCTTGCGGGAGACCATGAGATGCACCCAGTCATTATCTCAACAGATTTGACTGGAGAGCAAGAATCTCATTTGATGGAGGTTCTCGAAAAGAACCGCAAGGTGATAGGATGGAGCGTAGCCGATCTTCAGGGGATAAGTCCGGCCATGTGCTCCCACCATATCTATCTCGAAGAGGACGCCAAGCCGTCGTGTGAGTTCTAGCGGCGACTGAACCCGAACCTTCGAGAGGTTGTCATGAAGGAGATCTCGAAATGGTGGAGCGTTGATTTCATCTACCCCATCTTCGACTCTAAGTGGGTTAGTCCATTACATGTGGTGCCCAAGAAGATGGGCACCACTACAGTTGTGAGTGAGTCTGGAGAGGAGATCACTACCCGGGTACCTACTTCTTGGAGGGTCTGTGTGGACTACAGACGATTGAATCAGGCCACCAAGAAGGATCATTTCCCGCTGCCTTTTATTGATCAGATTATAGAGAGGCTAGCTGGGAAGAGTCACTACTGCTTTCTTGACGGGTACTCCGAATACATTCAGGTGGCCATTGCGCCAGAAGACCAGGACAAGACCACATTCACTTGTCCCTTTGGGACGTATGTTTTCAGACGCATGCCCTTTGGTCTATGTAATGCCTCGGCGACATTCCAAAGGTGCATGTTGTCCATCTTTTCAGATATGATGGGTTATTGCTTATAGGTCTTCATGGACTACTTTCGGACTATGGCGATGGGTTTGATGCTTGTCTTGAGTGTCTAGACCGCGTCCTTCAGTGATGCATCGAGGTCCATCTTGTGTTATCTTGGGAGAAGAGTCACTTCATGGTTACTCAAGTGGCGGTGCTTGGTCATATCATCTCCAATAGGGGCGTGGAGGTTGATCCGGCCAAGGTGGATATCGCATTAGAAAACTCAATCCACCGTCCAACTTGCGACAGTTATGGTCTTTTCTAGGGCACGTCGATTTCTACTGTCGCTTCATTCATGATTTTAGTAGGATTGCTCGGCCGTTGACTGATTTGCTTACCAAAGATACCGAGTTCATTGTAGATGATAAGTGTCTTGCGTCATTTGAGACTCTCAAGAGTCTAGTTGTTGAGGCTCCTATCCTCCAGCTGCCTAATTGGTCTCTCCCATTCGAGATCATGACGGATGCCTCCGATTTTGTCGTAGGGGCCATGCTGGGATAGAGGAGGGATGGAGTACCATTTTCCATTCACTACGCTTGCCGTACATTGGATGCCGCCCAGTGGAATTACACTATCACTGAGAAGGAGATGCTAGCCGTAGTTTTTGCCCTGGATAAGTTCAGATCATATATCATTTGATATAGAGTGACTATCTTTACTGATCATACCACCATCAGGTACTTTATGGAAAAGAAGGATGCCAAAGCGAGACTTACTAGATGGATCCTTCTACTCCAGGAGTTTGATATTGAGATTAAGCATAAGCCTGGAGTCGAGAATGTGGTGGCAGATAATCTCTCCCGATTAGAGAATCTTGAGGATTCTGAGCAGATTGATCCTATTACAGAGACCTTCCCAGATGAGGCAATCCTTGCTATAGTCTCGCTCCCATGATACACCGACATTGTGAACTATCTTGTTTCCAAGAAAGTTCCACAAGGTTGTCCCAGGAAGAGAATTGAGACCTTCCTAGCGAAGGCCAAGTCTTACCATTGGGAGGATCCTATCCTTTACCATGAAGGAGGGGATAGTGTCTGGCGACGGTGCATTCCTCAGGAGAAGCACCATAGCGTCCTCACCTACTGCCATAAGCTGGAGGCAGGAGGACATTGTTAGCAATGTGAGCCCCGGGCGAACCATTTCTACAATAAATGTTATTGTAATGAATAAATTATCAATGAAAATTATTGATTATTTTTCACTCCCCTTTTTGAGATTAATGAATGAATGCACTATAGGGTCCCTCTGTACAATAAGGGTTATGTACCATGGCCAACTTGATGATCATACAGTTGTTGATTCATTGGATGGATCATAGAGGCTGATGCTTGGATGAATATCTAAGGAGTTAGATAGAGGACTCATCAAGCATCATCAAATGATCATTAAGTGATGATCTCCAGTCTGAGTGGGAGATGGCAATCCTATCTCATATGACTGATATCTGACTGACCTCTTGATGCAGGTCCTCTGCATGGGAATAATAATTCAGAGGTGTCAGGTTAGTTAAGTCAATGGGTTGACTTGACGAGATCGAGATAACCAAAGACCTACGTTGAATACTGTCACAACATAGGCATGCATCCTCTGACTAGAGACAGATGTATTGCTATATGTTTGAGTATGTACATTTGGCAGACCAATAGGTTGATGACCTAATCAAGGTCTATATACCGGCGAGCTGGTGTGCATGTAAGGACATATGAGTAATGCGATCTCTCAAAGGGATCATACAGGTTCACTTGTGAACCGGGAGACATGAGCTCACTCATGAGGTATTGGGACTGAACAAATTCCATGCATGGTCGTCGTGCTTTGGAAGCATGACATGAATTTGAAGGTAAGATATATGCTTTGTGAAAGCATATGATCTATACCATATCCCGATGACCAAGATTGAGAAACTTAATGATCTAACCCTGAAGATGACAGTGTAAAAGTGATCTTTATCTTCAGGATGATCATGAGTCTTCCAGTATGTAGGATGTGCAGGTATTAGGAATACCTGAAGGGTGATTTGATCATATACGATTGTATAACCATGACGCTTCCATTCCGAGGGAGTGATGAAACAGGTTTGGATTTTAGTGACTCTTCTCATTAGAGAAGTGACCTAATCTTAGTCCATGAACTGGACATTGATCTGAATGAGATTCAGATGCAATGAGAAGATTAAGTCTACGGTCTTGATTTGATCAAGCATCAGTGGGAGGTCCATAGGATCTGGATTTGAGATACGATCTCAACATCCAAGTCACTATACGTGGAACAATACAATCGCCCTGTCCTTATCTCCAAGTATCTGAGGAGAAATAGCATTGTTCTTAAATGGTTTAAGAACAATTCCATAAGATCTAAGCAAAGAGAAGTTGATAATTAAAAGTGTTTTAATTATCATGATGTATGAGAAATTATCCAATATGATTAAATGTGATTTAATAAGTTTGGATAAGAATAATGTGGATAGAGATATCCAATTATTCATAATATATTATAAATGTGATTTTTAATGTATTAGAGAGAGTTAATTATAATTTATATGTGTTGATTAATTATGATGTGTATTGGATACACATTGTGTAATTAATTAACAATATGAATTACATGTTGTTTTGGGTTGTGAATATGATTCACAATTTTTCCATGGCAAGATTGCAATATTCTCAAAGATAATTGTGAATTATTTTTTGAGAAATAAAACCCAAATAATTTTGTTGCAAATAAATAAGAGAGATTACATGGAGATATGCAATCTCATGGAGATTGCAATCTCCATGCAATCCATGGACGGCACACCACTCCTAATTGGAGTGGGTGTGCGCCTACATGGAAGGCACATGGAGATGAAATCTCCATGTGTCTTCTCTCCTTATTTGTTGGGTTATTTTAGGAATGAATTATATTTGATTTTATCAAATATATTTTGACCTAAAATTGTTGCTTTTGACAACAACAATCTTAGCCATTGGATGAACATAAATCAATCTCATCCATTGATTCTATGTGTCCCATGGATTGAGATCCATGGATCCCAAAACCCTATAAATAGAGAGGCATACTTGGCTCTCTCTTTACACATGCTATTGTAGCACAAACTCTCTCTCTCTCTCTCTCTCTCTTTCTCATATACACGACAGCCCTCTCTCCCTCTCTTCTTGGTGGCCGTCCACCTTGGTGGAGAGAAACGTCGTCGCCCGCGCCATCGTGCTGCCGCTTCGACTCTCTGCGGTTCTTTGTCTTCTTGGAGCGCTTCACTCAAGAAGGAGACGTTTGATCTCGTGTGACGAGATCAAGAGCAACCGCGCTTGGATCAACTTGGATTGCGAGGACACCGCGACTCATCTCCGCGCTCCCAAGCCGTTACTCCGACGATCGGACTTGAGACAGGAGGTCTCTTTTTCGTAGAGACTCGATCAACCACGCTTCAAGAGGTATTGCATTATACTTGCTGTGGTTATAGATGAAACGATCTGAGAATGGTTCTAGGATCATTTGGTTTCATCGGTTAAAAAATTTTTAAATTCCGCTGCACCGAACAACTAGTACGACTAGTCGTTCTTCGTCGTATCCGATACGACGATCACGCTTCCGTGATGCGCTTGAGGATTTCTCCATATCCTTCAAAGTGGTATCAGAGCCAGGTTTGACGGTTTCGAATATGATTCGAAAAACCGTAGATGACTTGGGTTCGTTTAGGTCGCGAAAGTTTTCATCGCATTTGATTTCGCAGATCTGTTTAGTAAATAAATTCGGCACTGTTTAAATTGTTTAAACACGAATTTAATACTTGGACTTTGTTCCCCATTAAATAAGGAAACCATAGAAACTGAGTTTGCGTAAATCGGATTTCGTATGCTCTAGTTATGGTTGTTTTAATGGACATGTATGCACTGTTGCGGGACAATAGATTTTAACATGATTAAAGAGTTAATTACTGTTATCATCTGCCTCGAAATGCGTGCAAATCCACTTAGGTTCTGTTGTAAATCAAGTTAGCAATCTATGAAAATTGAGTTTGCTTAATTTGGATTTAAATTGATTGAGATATGCCAATTTTAGTGAATAGGGGTCTATACTGAAATTGCATTCCTAATCTAGAACCAAGTGATTGTCAATTAGAGAAATTAAATTGTTAATTTCGTGAAATAATCTTGAATAATATTTGTGAAATATTGAGACATGATTATTTGCCTAATTGACATGGCCCCAACCAATTAATTGATTAAGATGTGATCTAAATCATAAATTGGAAACAACAATCTTCAAACTTGATGCTTGAATAGGATTTGGGAATTTGTCTAGCAAATTTCCTTATAATCAAAAAATGTTTTGATTATTACTATATGGTACAATTTTGGTTGAAAAACCGATGATAATCTCAAGTACAAATTAATCAATTTGGCATTATCCTTTCCCGAGGCGGATATGGTGCCTAGTCGGAGAGCATTGGGGTTGCGGGTTGCAACGTATGTGGTCCGTCCCACTCTCGTCGGTACTGGCCATGACAGCGGGTAGGGCCGGGATAATGTCCGAGGGATTAAGATGTATTTTTTCCTAATTATTAAAATTCGAATTAATACGTATTTTGAGATATTACCATATATGTATTCAAGTAAAATAATCAAGTTTGATTGATTGAATTGGATTGATAATTAATTTAATATGATTAAATTGATTATGTCCAATTGAAATACTCTAATATGATTAGAGTTATTAATTCCCTTGGAAGAATTAATTATGTGAATGTGATTCACGATAATTAATTAAAATTTGAATATGAAGATGGAGGATCACATAAGTGACATCCATGGTCTCCCGTCAAGGCGAAGAGTTTCGTCGCCAGGGATTGCATGTGGGAGACGCCTGTCCGAAGTGACAGCTCCCGTGTGCAAGCGCATCTGGATCGGGCTCTTTGCTTCTCGAAAGAGTAAGGCCGTATGCGTAGTGACCCCAATATCGGATCCTCATATTATTGGGGCGATATTGGATTGCGCATAGCGAGTACTATTCCTGTTGACGGTTGGTTCAATTAACAACGGGTCAACATCGCCTTAGGGGTGGTGGGCTCGGGTGTTAAAGACCGAATTGGGAAATTGCAAGTTGGACTTGCAAAATGGAATGAGTTCCTGCTTTTCTTTATTGGAGTCACAGATTCTCATATTATTGGGATGTGACAATGATAAAGAGGAGATCCCAATTCTTGCTAGAGATATAGCGGTAAGTATATCTCTTACTTTGAAAGTGATTAAGGGAATGAACTTTCAAAGTCGACAATGCAAGAATAATTTGATTTAAAATACCTTAATCAAATATCATAAATTTGAATATATATTTCTATATTCTAATATAGTGCATTCTTAATTTCAGAAAATGAAGTCTTTGAACCCACTTAGTAGGCTTCTTGAGGTCAACCAATTGACCGGCCCAAATTACTCGGATTGGATCCGAAATTTGGAGCTTGTTCTCTCTGCTGAGCACATTAGTTATGTGCTATCCGAGGACAAGCTTGAGAACCCTAAGTCCAAGGAAGAAAAAGCATTTAATGACAAGTATGATGAAGATCATGTCTTGGCTAGGTGCTATATCCTAGGTTCTCTCTCCAATGTTCTGCAGAAGCAACATGTGGAGATGAATACCTGTCAGGATATAATGCAGAATCTTAAGGATATGTTTGGTGACATTAACCGCACTCAGCGGTACAATGTTATGAAAGACCTCATTCGCTGTAGAATGCAGGAAGGGACTTCGGTCCGTGAACATGTACTCAAAATGTTTGGGTACTTGTCGGAGCTGGAGACTCTTGGGGCAACGATGGATGCAGACATGCAAGCTGACTTCATTCTGCTGTTATTGCCCAAGTCTTTTAATAACTTTGTAGTGTCATTCCACATGAACAAGTTGGAATTGACTAGTGCCGCTCTCCTTGCTGCATTAAAGTCCGCAGAGGACGTAATGAAGAAGGATGGTCCCAGTGGCAGTGCAATGGTTGCACAGGTCAAAGGGAAGCGCGGTCGGAAGCATGGTTCTCGGAAGGGCCCGGCCCAGAAGAGAAAGAAGAAGGGACAAAGTGTTGGCTCTTCTTCCAGTGCATCCACTCTCATGGCGTCGAAGAAAACCGACGTCTGTCATCACTGTAAGAAGCCGGGGCACTGGAAGCGTAACTGCCCAGATTACCTGAAGTCCTCAGACAAAGGTAAAGCCCCAGCAGGTATGAAATCTACTTTCATCATTGAAACTAGCTTTCTCGTCGGACGAGAAGGAAGTTGGGTTGTAGATTCTGGTGCTTCTGTTCATGTATGCAATTTGTTGCATTTGTTTCAGGAAACTAGGAATCTTGAGGAAGGGGAGATAGTCATCCAGATGGGATCTGATGCAAGTGTTGCAGCAGTCGCCGTCGGGACTTGTAGACTATCATTATCTAGTGGGAGAGTCCTTATACTTAAAGAATGTCTTTATGTACCCGAAGTCAGAAGGAACTTGATATCTGTATCTAAGCTTGTTAGAAGCGGATATTCTTTCCTTTTCTGTAATAAATTAGTCATAAGTCGTTATGATAAATATATTGCGGATGGTATTTTGACTTCTGGTGGACTCTATGAATTGTGCATTGATAAATGTATTATGAATGTGACAACCACTAATAAAAACCCTAAAAGATCCAGAGAGGATAAAAATATCTCAAATGAGATATGGCATCAAAGGCTTGGTCATTTGTCTGTTGATAGGATCAATAGATTGATAAAGGATGGACCTCTAGATTTTCTACAGGTTCAACCTCTGCCCACTTGCAAACATTGCATACAGGGCAAAATGACTAGGACGCCTTTCCGTAACAAGGTTACGAGATGCGAAGGTATTATTGACCTAATACATACCGATGTATGTGGTCCCTTCAGTACCGCGACTCGAAATGGATACCGATATTATTTGACGTTTATCGATGACCATTCGCGATACGGGTTTATCTTCCTACTACGTCATAAGTCTGAAACCTTTGAAAAGTTCAAAGAATTCAAGGCTTTGGTTGAGAACCAAACCGATAGGAAGATTAAACGGATTCGATCTAATCGAGGTGGCGAGTACCTATCAGATGAATTCAAGGAATACCTTAAGGAGAATGGAATTGTTTCCAATCTCACTCCTCCTGGAACTCCCCAACTAAATGGTGTTGCTGAAAGACGCAACAGGACCATCATGGACATGGTCCGATCAATGATGAATAAAGCAAATTTACCTCTTAGTTTCTGGGGATATGCAGTAGAGACTGCAATATATATCCTGAATAAGATTCCTAGCAAATCCGTGCCTAAGACTCCTCATGAGCTATGGTATGGAACCAAACCTAGTGTTAATCACTTGAGGGTTTGGGGTTGCTTGGTCTATGCGAAGAACGTAGACGCAAGTAAGCTAGAATCTCGCTCTCGTGAGTGCTACTTCATTGGGTATGTTAAAGATGGTATTGGATACCAACTTTATGACCCTGAGACCCAAAAGGTTTTTGTTTCTAGAGATGTGAAGTTTCTGGAGAATGATTTCCTTAAAGGTCAAGACAATAATGAAGTAGAGGAATTCTTTGAATCCCCTGAGGATTCTGAACTTCCTAGACCAGAAACGGAAGAGATAAATAAAGATGAAACACCCATACCTCTTCGAAGGAGTTCGAGGGTGGTTGCACCACCTGAAAGGTATGGATTCCATGTGTCAGGTGAAACTGACATTGATCCTACTTCATTTGATGAAGCACTCGCGGATCAAGACATGGATAGATGGATGCTAGCAATGAAGTCAGAAATTGACTCCATGCATAAGAATGGTGTATGGACCCTAGAGGATCCACCTAAAGGGGTAAAACCCATTGGGTGTAAATGGATCTTCAAGAGAAAGAGGGGACCTGATGGGAAAGTAGAGACTTTCAAGGCACGGCTCGTAGCCAAGGGCTACACACAGAGAGAAGGCATCGACTACGATGAGACATTCTCTCCTGTGGCTATGCTTAAATCCATCCGGACATTGCTAGCTATAGCTGCATATCTTGACTACGACATCTGGCTGATGGACGTCAAGACGGCTTTCCTCAATGGATACCTCGAGGAGGATATCTACATGGAGCAGCCCCAAGGCTTCATGACTGAGGATGGTAAAGTATGCAAGCTGAAGAAATCCATCTATGGGCTCAAGCAAGCTTCTCGTAGTTGGAACATCAGATTTGACGAAACCATAAAGAGTTATGATTTTGTGCAGAATCCTGATGAACCTTGTGTATACAAGAAGCTTAGTGGGAGCGCCGTTGTGTTCATCGTGCTTTATGTAGATGACATCCTTATCATTGGGAATGATACAGGGATGATGACCAGTGTGAAGATTTGGCTGTCCCATACCTTTGAGATGAAAGATCTTGGAGGAGCCTCTTATATCTTAGGCCTGAAGCTGTTCAGAAACCGAGAAAAGAGGATTTTGGGATTGTCACAACATGGATACATTAAGAAGATTCTTGAATGATTCCGTATGGATAGTTCTAAAAAAGGATTCCTACCCTTAAGACATGGTATCCACCTGTCTAAAGGAATGGCTCCTCAAACTGTTGAGGAAAAGAAGGCCATGGCTGGATGTCCTTATGCATCAGCCGTAGGAAGCTTAATGTATGCCATGATGTGTACTAGGCCAGATATCTGCCATGCAGTGGGAGTGGTAAGTCGTTACCAATCCTGCTATGGAGAACAACACTGGAATACAGTAAAGAACATATTCAAATATCTAAGACGGACGCAAGATTACATCTTGGTCTATGGGGATGGTGATCTCCAAGTCTTGGGATATACAGATTCTGACTTCCAATCGGATGTAGATGATCGAAAGTCGACATCGGGGTTCGTGTTCTTGTTGAATGGTGGTGCTGTGAGCTGGAGAAGCAAGAAGCAGGACACTACTGCAGATTCAACAACGGAAGCCGAATACATTGCCGCATCAGATGCTGCAAAGGAGGCGGTGTGGTTGCGCAAGTTCGTGCTGGAACTTGGCGTAGTTTCCCCTGATACTCCCATCCCGTTACTCTGCGATAACACGGGAGCCATTGCCCAGGCAAAGGAACCCAGATGGCATCAAAAGAGCAAGCACGTGGAAAGGAAATACCACATCATTCGGGAGATACAAAAGCGTGGTGACATCATCATCACCAAGGTGGCCTCTGCTGACAACGTTGCTGATCCTCTTACCAAACCTCTGACACAGAAGGTTTTCTACCAGCATGTAATGAGTATGGGTTTAAAGATTGTACCTGAATGGTTCTGAGGGCTAGTGGGAGATTGTTAGCAATGTGAGCCCCGGGCGAACCATTTCTACAATAAATGTTATTGTAATGAATAAATTATCAATGAAAATTATTGATTATTTTTCACTCCCCTTTCTGAGATTAATGAATGAATGCACTATAGGGTCCCTCTGTACAATAAGGGTTATGTACCATGGCCAACTTGATGATCATACAGCTGTTGATTCATTGGATGGATCATAGAGGCTGATGCTTGGATGAATATCTAAGGAGTTAGATAGAGGACTCATCAAGCATCATCAAATGATCATTAAGTGATGATCTCCAGTCTGAGTGGGAGATGGCAATCCTATCTCATATGACTGATATCTGACTGACCTCTTGATGCAGGTCCTCTGCATGGGAATAATAATTCAGAGGTGTCAGGTTAGTGAAGTCAATGGGTTGACTTGACGAGATCGAGATAACCAAAGACCTACGTTGAATACTGTCACAACATAGGCATGCATCCTCTGACTAGAGACAGATGTATTGCTATATGTTTGAGTATGTACATTTGGCAGACCAATAGGTTGATGACCTAATCAAGGTCTATATACCGGCGAGCTGGTGTGCATGTAAGGACATATGAGTAATGCGATCTCTCAAAGGGATCATACAGGTTCACTTGTGAACCGGGAGACATGAGCTCACTCATGAGGTATTGGGACTGAACAAATTCCATGCATGGTCGTCGTGCTTTGGAAGCATGACATGAATTTGAAGGTAAGATATATGCTTTGTGAAAGCATATGATCTATACCATATCCCGATGACCAAGATTGAGAAACTTAATGATCTAACCCTGAAGATGACAGTGTAAAAGTGATCTTTATCTTCAGGATGATCATGAGTCTTCCAGTATGTAGGATGTGCAGGTATTAGGAATACCTGAAGGGTGATTTGATCATATACGATTGTATAACCATGACGCTTCCATTCCGAGGGAGTGATGAAACAGGTTTGGATTTTAGTGACTCCTCTCATTAGAGAAGTGACCTAATCTTAGTCCATGAACTGGACATTGATCTGAATGAGATTCAGATGCAATGAGAAGATTAAGTCTACGGTCTTGATTTGATCAAGCATCAGTGGGAGGTCCATAGGATCTGGATTTGAGATACGATCTCAACATCCAAGTCACTATACGTGGAACAATACAATCGCCCTGTCCTTATCTCCAAGTATCTGAGGAGAAATAGCATTGTTCTTAAATGGTTTAAGAACAATTCCATAAGATCTAAGCAAAGAGAAGTTGATAATTAAAAGTGTTTTAATTATCATGATGTATGAGAAATTATCCAATATGATTAAATGTGATTTAATAAGTTTGAATAAGAATAATGTGGATAGAGATATCCAATTATTCATAATATATTATAAATGTGATTTATAATGTATTAGAGAGAGTTAATTATAATTTATATGTGTTGATTAATTATGATGTGTATTGGATACACATTGTGTAATTAATTAACAATATGAATTACATGTTGTTTTGGGTTGTGAATATGATTCACAATTTTTCCATGGCAAGATTGCAATATTCTCAAAGATAATTGTGAATTATTTTTTGAGAAATAAAAACCAAATAATTTTGTTGCAAATAAATAAGAGAGATTACATGGAGATATGCAATCTCATGGAGATTGCAATCTCCATGCAATCCATGGACGGCACACCACTCCTAATTGGAGTGGGTGTGCGCCTACATGGAAGGCACATGGAGATGAAATCTCCATGTGTCTTCTCTCCTTATTTGTTGGGTTATTTTAGGAATGAATTATATTTGATTTTATCAAATATATTTTGACCTAAAATTGTTGCTTTTGACAACAACAATCTTAGCCATTGGATGAACATAAATCAATCTCATCCATTGATTCTATGTGTCCCATGGATTGAGATCCATGGATCCCAAAACCCTATAAATAGAGAGGCATACTTGGCTCTCTCTTTACACATGCTATTGTAGCACAAACTCTCTCTCTCTCTTTCTCATATACACGACAGCCCTCTCTCCCTCTCTTCTTGGTGGCCGTCCACCTTGGTGGAGAGAAACGTCGTCGCCCGCGCCATCGTGCTGCCGCTTCGACTCTCTGCGGTTCTTTTTCTTCTTGGAGCGCTTCACTCAAGAAGGAGACGTTTGATCTCGTGTGACGAGATCAAGAACAACCGCGCTTGGATCAACTTGGATTGCGAGGACACCGCGACTCATCTCCGCGCTCGCAAGCCGTTACTCTGACGATCGGACTTGAGACAGGAGGTCTCTTTTTCGTAGAGACTCGATCAACCACGCTTCAAGAGGTATTGCATTATACTTGCTGTGGTTATAGATGAAACGATCTGAGAATGGTTCTAGGATCATTTGGTTTCATCGGTTAAAAAATTTTTAAATTATGCTGCACCGAACAACTAGTACGACTAGTCGTTCTTCGTCGTATCCGATACGACGATCACGCTTCCGTGATGCGCTTGAGGATTTCTCCATATCCTTCAGACATCACTCTGGGAGGAGAACGACACAGAAAGTGCTCCAATACGGCCTATGGTGGCCTACTCTCTTCAAGGATTCTGATGACTTCGTGAAGAGATGTACTGACTGTCAGAGGATGGGCACTTGTGGACAGCGTGACATGATGCTGATGCAACCCATTCACTTCTGTGAGGTTTTTGATGCATGGGCATTGATTTCATGGGTCTATTATCTAAGAGCCAGGAATTCGAGTACATTCTGTTAGCTGTTGATTATGTAAGTCGTTGGGTTGAGTCCATCCACACCCGAACCACAGATGCTTGGACTGTATGCAGATTTTTGAGGAAGAACATCATTTCACTGTTCGAGGTACCTCGAGTTTTGATATCTGACGGGGGGTCTCATTTCGTCAACGATAAGGTAAAGGCCCTTGCTAGCGAGTTCAACATTGACCATCGAGTAGCCACTCCATACCATCCTCAGACCAATGGTCTTGCTGAAGTGTCGAATAGGGAGATCAAGACTATATTGCAGAAGATCGTATGCCCTGACCGAAAGGATTGGTCACGGCTTTTGGACTCGGTCTTGTAGGCATATTGGACGTCCTTCAAGACTCCTTTGGGTACATCTCCCATTTGCCTCGTTTATGGCAAGCCCTTCCATTTACCTGTTGAGCTTAGGCATAAGTCACTTTGGGTTGTCACAAAGATACTTTTGGATCTAATGAGTATAGGAGATCAGAGGAGGGCATAACTGGCAGCCCTGGAGGAGCTTAGAGATGAAACCTTTTTGGGCAACCTACATTACAAGGAGCGAGTGAAGGAGTGGCATGATTCTCATATCAGCCACAAGCAGTTTGAGATAAATCAAAGAGTATGGTTGTTTGATGCCAGGCTTAGATTATTTCCAGGGAAGTTGCAGAGCAAGTGGAAGGTACCATACCTGGTCCGAAAGGTACATGAGAATGGGAGTATTGACATATTTGAGATGTCATCTGAGTCTACCTTTCATGTTAATGGGTAGCGTCTCAAACCATATCTAGATCATGAGCCACTGGTCGTTGACGTTGCCCCTATTCATTTTGCGTGAGATGTGGTCCTTGACTCACATCTAGTGCATCTCATGCCTGATTATCACTATCTTCCACCTTGTATAGATCCAGATGTCCATATAATTCCATTCATTAGTCCCACACCCCATCTTCATCCTATGATTATGCTATACTTAGGGTGTACCTTACCCTAAGTGTAGGGGGGGTGTTGGACTCTTGAGTATTCTTTGGGTTCTTTTTACCTCTATTTTGCTGCCTACACTTAGGGACATTTTACCCTAAGTATAGGGGAGGTAAACCCTGTACATCCTATCACTCGGATTTCCCTTCATATAGAGCTTGCTATACTCAGGATTACTTGATCCTAAGTATAGGGGGAAACTCGAGCTCTCTTCATTCTATTCTTTGATTTGTCATTGTAGTATACCATTCCTTTTCACTTCCCTATACTAAGCATGAGTTATGTCTTCTTCATCGCTATTGATCCACTTTGAGGACATCGTTCGAGCTAAGTATAGGAGGGTGTTGTATATATTTCATATATACTTTAGCCACAACTCGTACTTTGTGTGAGTGTGTTAATAAATAAAATGGATAAAATTCTTTTATCTAAACAATCATAAAAATTTAAAATTTTTCCGTGTACATAATTTTTTTATTGCACAAATGTTTGTAAAAATTCTTTATTTTTGTACAAATGGCTAAAATTCTTTAAAATTCTTTATTTTTGTACAAATATTTGTAAAAATATTTTGTGTAAAGAGTTTGTAAATATTTTGATATCAAAATTATGTATGTAGTACAAACTTTTTGTAAAATGTTTGAAAAACAAAAGTTTGCAAAAACCCTTTTGTAAATGTGTGTAAATATTTTGCAAAACTTCATGCATTTATTCATTCAAACATTTTTCAAAAATTTTGCACATCTTCCAAAAAACATGCATAAAAACATTCTTGTATATATTTGTAAAGTTTTTCTGAATCATGGTTGACATTTAAACTGGCCTGGAATTAAATTGAAAAATGGAGCTATGTTAAGACCTTAATCCACCTAATTCTAAGAGGAACCTTATAGGGCTTAGGGTTAAGACTTTTCAGGTCCATTAGGGACTTAATTCTTTGAGTCCCCTAGGCTACGATCATATGTCATCTTGAAGAGCCTAAGTAGAATACTTAACAACGCACACATGACTCTCAGAGATAATGGCTTTACTTGCACCAGCACCTTACACATTGCTCTCCACGGATGAGGTGGTGAGGAGGCAGTTTCCTTTGGCTTGGAGTGGCATATGATGGTAGTACTTCTAGGCAGAACCTCTCTTCTTCTTTTAGAGAAGGAAGTGCGTCTCAACTTGGTCTGGCGGTGTTGATGTCTAAAGACAGGAGTTGTGGGTTGCAATAAAGCTTCAAAAGAGGGATAGTCTACTAGCTCAAGAGGAAAAACTCCTTATGTATATATGTTGCACCATGTAGATATGTTGTACATTCGCACATAAAAAAATGTGCAAATAAAGAAAAACTCCAAAAAAGTGGTGGGTCAGATTGAAAATAAAATACCCACTGAAATGTATATACAAATAAAGCAAAGCTTATGTTACACATGCTCATCTCATGAATCTTGCAGCGGAGACTTAGCTACACTGGTTGGGCTCCCAAGGATACATGGCTACACTAGTCATGGTCCATTCTCTTCTTCCTCCTCTTCTTGAGTCGGTTGAACTTGAACTTAGAAGGAAATACCCCGCTCCTCGAGGAAAGAGCTGTCATATTAAGGCATCATAGTTACCTTGTTAGGGGGGTTGTCACTTTGTCATTTCTGAGGTGGGGATCTACATATCACTTACACAGTACAAGGAAAGATTCATGGTCATTAGAGTTTGTGTATGTAGTCTTGTTCTGATTTGGATTATTGAGGAGTCTTGACCATAGATTGGTGGAACTTAGAGGCTGTTGAGTTTTAAACTTAAGTCCAAATAAGGTTCTGACAAACTAAAAATCCAAAGTTCTGACTGAGCTCCATACTTCAGTTTAATGAAGTCAACTTTAATAATTAACGTTGATTTCCATTCTTTTTCTTTTTCTTTCTCTTTTCACTTCTTTTTCAAATAAGTGTTTACTAAGGGACTAGAAAAAGTAAAGTATAGGGGGTGATGAATCCTCATTCATCACTCTTTATTCTTTTATTTTATCTAAATATCTTGGTAACACTTCATGTATATAGTTGTAAATACAATAAGTTATCGAGAAGAATGCATTTGTTAATAATTAATAATTAGCATGTATTTGTGCAAAAATAAAAGAATAAAGAATACAAGAAAAAGAGGGAAATATTTAGAATAAATATTGAGTGACCTGAACCCAAGAGAGGGTCCAAAATGGAACTGATCGCCAAATAAAATAAGTAGAGAGAGATAGGGACACTCTACCTTGTACATACTCCCTCCCATGTATATATATTATCATTATTTTATTATTTACAAAAAAAGAAATAAAAAGGTATTTTTATCCCCATGTATATATTCCTAAAAATGAAATAAAAATTTAAAAATAAAATAAAATTAAAAATAACTTTCTCTCTCTATCACCTTGTATATATACATGTATATATTCATCATACACCTAATTATTTCACACTTGTAAATAAAAAATAAAAATAAAATAAAATGATTTTATACTCCAAATAATATGTTGTAAATAAATAAAATATAAAATTGGGGTATTTATACAAAAAATAAGAAAATAAAAAATAGAAATAAAAATACATAAGTATTTTATACATGTATATAGTGTTATATATTGTATATACCGTAATTGTTTTTCATAAAAATAATTAAAAATCACAAAAATAGTTTGGTAAATGATGAACAATTTTCTTTTTGAACATTTTTTAAAATAAAACCATCTCATATTTCTAATTTATTTTTTAAATATTTTTGACCCAACCTTTTCCTGATTGGTCCAAGAGGGATGTTGACCCCGGTCAACTCCCCCTCCCGGACCCTCTGGCGCGTGGATTCGATTTGCACTTGGACTTCTCCCATTTTTCTTGATCAGACCCTACTCATTCATGCCCAATTTTGACGCCCGCTTTACCCCGGTGGATCGGTGACCCTCACGGATCCTTAGGAAGAGGCAGATCACCCTCGGTTCACGCACCCTCGCCCGATCTTTCCATCCACCTGGGACTCCCTATAAAATCTTCATCCTCATTCCCAGAACCTGAGCTCACGCCATACTCTTTTGATACCTGATGAATCCGCGATTCATCATCTCAATATCTTGATCTTAACAAAATCCCTGAGTAAAATCTCAAATAAATGTACATATAATCAATAAATTAACAAAATAACTATTTTAAATAAAATACATTAATTATTGTATATTAGATTCTACAAAATAATTTAACAATAAAAAGCCGCAAAAATAAAGGAGTTTTTCACCTATAAATAGCTCAAAACTTCATCTATTTTTAATCATTTCATTTCAACTTCTTTTTGGCTAATTCATTATCTAACCTGTTCATAAAAATATATATAAAAATACAAAAATACAAAATAAACTTTAACACAAATAAGTGCTCCTAGATCTCAGAGGGAAAAAGTCGTAAAGTCCAACTTACAGCCAAATTCCCACTCCTTATGAACTCCAAATTCACCAAACTCACATTTAAAGTTCAAGTTAGAAAATTATCTATCCAACGGAAGTAGTTTCATTAAAATCGGAGTTCATTTGCAAAAGTTGGATTTTGGGACCTAGATGTACATTGTATATTATGTATATATTCATTCTTTCTTCATTTTTTATTTTATATTTCCTAATTACTAAAAATAAAAAAAATCATGGTTGTGTTGTATTTTTATTGTAGTATTTTATTGTATTTTTCTGTTGTAAATATCTCTTATTAAAAAGAAAAAAATACTTATTAGAAAAGCAAATAAAAAAATGTACATGCTCTTTGTCTTCTTTTGTAAATTCTCCACTATTTATTTTGTTCTCTTTTATTCTATTGTATTTGAAGTAGCCTACTCTATTTTATTTTATTTTCCTTTAATTATTTTACATTCTCTACAATAACCACCATTCAACTCCATTCTACCACCAACCTCCATTCAACCCCACCATTTCTAAACCTCCCACTCAACTCTATTAATAATATAACCTCCCACCACTTTAATAACCTCTCATTTCATCCTCTTTATATACATCCCATCCTCCTTAATTTGCACTTGATCCATTTTTATGAGAGGAGAGCCTAGTTCCTGGAGTTGAATTGGTGACAGCGACGCAATCGCGATCGAGCGACGATGACCCGCTCTCCAATGATATCTGTTGACTTTTTGGTCAACATCGCAGCTGCACCCACATGCTGCTCGAGCTCATCTTTCACTAGCGATTCGAGCGAAGACCGTGCTCTTGTGAGCACTCCATAGGCGACCGTCTCCATCGTAGGTAAGTTTAGTTTTTTCTTGTCATTATTTTTATCTTTGCAATTTATTTTTTAGTCCATCACATTTCCATCCATACACCCTCCATTTGTTCTACATAATCATCTCCACCTCCATCATCATTTTTTTCTTCACATCATTTTCAGTCCCTTTTTAAAGAAAATTAAAAAATTAAAAAAATAAAACAAACAAGTTTTTTTATTATTACACCAGAATAAAAGAAAAGAATAAAAAAATCGGAAGGAGGCAGCAGGCACAGGTGCCGCCTGCCGCCCCTCCCCCCTTCTCCAGCCCGCCGACCGGCCTGCGGCGCACCGCCTCCACGCGCGGAGGGCCGCCGCCTCCGCGGCTATCCACCGTCGCTACGCGAGCGGTGCCAACCACCATCACCTCCTTTGTCATCAGCGCCGCCTCGCGCCCTCCGGTCATCTCCACCTTCAGCCCAGCCGTGCCCCGTGCCGCCCACCGCGGTCGCCGCCCCCCTGTGTCGCTGATGTCCCCGAGTCGCCCTGCCGATCCTGTGTTGGGTTCTACCCATCGTGCTCAAGGAAGAAGAAGGTCTCGTCTGTCTTTATTTTTTTATTGTAAAAATTGCATAATTTTTCCGTATAGTGTTTGTAATTACAAAATAGTGTCTGTGCCTTTGTTGTGTTGTTTAAGTTCATTTACGTTTTGCACGGATACCCCTGTGTTTGGTTATTAATTTGGGCATCTGTATAACGTCATTTTATTCAATGAAAAATGTATTGATGTTGAGTAACTAATTCTCTACCACTTGGAAATTTATTTTTATTTTTATGGTCTTTGGGTAATTAATTAAAATTATTATTTGAAATTCTGCATATTTTGCCCATTCTGTGCTCTTAAATACATATCTAACTCAAGGTTGCTCTAACAATTCTTGAAAAATTTGAGATGATGTCTTGAAGTAAGCTTTAATTACTAACCAAATTTCATCCAAAGTGGAGGTCTCTTGTGCCTGAAATAAATCATAGAGTGTTTTCATATTTGATTTTTAATTAAATCCACATACATTTTTTTTGAGAAATTTCAACTCTCCTGGATTGTCTGTATACATATCTATTTGGGATAATTCGCTCTCTGGCTAATTTTATATTGTGGATTTTTTAGGAATTAATTACTCACTTTCGCTTTGTTTTCACTAAAAAATTCATAAAAAATTTATATTTTATCAGCAAATTCCAAAAAAAATATTGTAATCGTATTTCATCATATTTTATTCCAGTAAATTTTCATAATTTTCGCTTACTATTTTTGTGAAATTTGCGAAAATACCCATAAAAAGTATGCATTTTTAATTGTTGAATTTTAAACCATAAAATTCCAAAAAAGTGTCTTGCATTCATCACTGGAATAGAATTCTAGGAAAAATATAACTTGGCTAAATTGAACTTATTTTCTATTCAAATTAATTTGGCTAAGTTGTATGCTTTCTTAGTGTAGTAATTTAGTCGCATTTGCATTTGTTTTTGCATTAAAAAAATATAAAAAAATATCCACACTGCAAATCTACATCTAAAGTTTTAAATTAACCCAAAGTTGTTCCTTTGCCTCCCTGTGTTCGAAATCGGACTTGTCTGGGATATAAATTAAGCCAAGACACTCTTCACAGATATCTTCTCTCGGTTCTGATTGAATCGCTAACTACACGTACTACAACATACCCGGATTAACCATCGTTTTTAGCGACTCGTCATATGACACCGTTGCTGGGAGGGCAAACTGCTTAGGGATTAATTTATTTAAATTTTCATTTACTCGGGTAGTCTGAACCCCGAGCCACTTGTAATTAATCCATTTTCTTTCAATTATTTTTTAGCTCGTTTCTTGTATATATTTTGTTTTTATCTCTCTAACATAAATTTTATTTTCCTTGCGAGGGTCCGGTGGACTTGGAGTACATCGGAGGTCAACGGACGCGACGCGCGCCGATTGCTGAAGTGCGAGGATAATTCATTTATCTTCGAGGGAATTTTTGTAAACTTTTTGTAATTATCGTGTTGTAATTATTTAGGTAACTTGCTCCTTTATAGTGGCTCTTGTTTGAGAGCTCGTGTTTGTAAAAAAGATTTGGACATTATTTGTGGTGTGTCGAGACATGTTTAACTCTCCGGTGAGGGTTGGGCTCGACTTGAGTGGCGAAATTAAGGATTAGGCACACAGTAGTATAGAATCAAATTTGTTTGTGCCCATCATAATTTAGGCCACACATATCTTAGAAGATTCGCTTATCTTATAAGATTCATAATGAGACGCACATAGACACGTACTACTTAGCTCAAAATCAAATCAACTCTTCCCTGCTAATAGTATACTATTTAGGTGTGATTTTCTCGATTTGCATGCATTTAGTGTAATATTTACAAATTCAATTTTGCATAACGCATGGAGAGTGCTGGGATTCACTGTAAGTATACCTTCTTCTGAGCATGCATCATAGTTTCTCGTTTGCATTATGATTTCCGATTCCCTTCTTGTTTTACAACTTAAGGTCAAAACGAAATTGGGACTGATTAGTAGACATGCTTATGTGTTCATATAAATTTCAAGTGATAACCTAACTCTAAAATTGGGACTGAATTGAGCATGTCCATTAAAAAATTGGAATAAAAAGAACCCCTGTTCTCGGGTGCATAAAGCCCTTATTGTTTGTTTTACATGCAAGTGTGAGAGAGAGACGACCCTAGGATAGAGCCAAGCCAGGATTTCTTACTTACTACTGGTTCTTTATTTTCAGACGATTAGCTACTTTTCAGTGAGGAATACGGGTAGTCGTATTTATACGGTCCGGACTTCCTTAGCAGAGTGGGAGGTTTAGAGGACGCATTAGTCCTCAAGGAACGGCCTCCGGCCTGTACTTACTCCTATACCGGCTGAAAGTAGGTCCAACTATTCGTAAGAACAGGGCCAGTCTGTAAGAAAATACGAGCACCTAACAGCTCGTTAATATTTCCAAGATTGTATTTATCACCAACTAAAATTGACAAGATAATTCGGCCGAACTCTTACGGCCATCACGTGTTGAGTTGGTGAAATTGAGGGTTTGATTTGCGTTTGTATTGTATGAGTTTACTCCGCACATTTACGTGCACCGTAGAACTAGCACCTCATTGAATATCGTTATCTAATCGGTTCTTTTGACATCGAAGATGACTGATTGAGGGGATATTTATTCAGACTTTGCGAATCTCTCGTTGAACCCTCCAAGAAGTACGTCTTCACAGGTCCATGCGCAATGTGGACCAACCTAGACTCATGACCCTCTTGAGCCCAGGATCACCCACTCTCGGGATGGTTACTCTCAAACCATTCCTTTTCTCTCTTCCCACCTCACCGAGGAAGACCTTCGCCTCGGTGAGAATATCTTATTTATAGATCCTCTTCTAATCAAGAACACCTTGCTAATTTAGGCCATAAAGAAGATTCAAGGAAAATGCCTCCAAAGAAGAAAGATGAGGAAGAATAGAATCATGAAGACCCGATGAGAATAATACTAGCCAGATTAGCTGCATCTGAGCAGCAACACACACTTCTCAGAGCTTAGTTAGGACAATTAAATTTTGGGGTCGAACCACCAATGGATGCGACGTATAACCCCGGACAATATCAAATTCGGAATTACTTGAGTCCGGCTGAGCCCACTGTTGATTTTGAATTAAAGCTGTATTTTCTAAACTTGCTGCCACACTTTGATGTGAATGCTTCTGAGGAGCCATATGCATTCCTAAGGGACTTTGAGCTCATATGTGCTAACCTCAAATATAATAATGTTATCCAAGATTATATTAGGCTCAAAGCCCTTCCATTTGCCTTGGGTGGAAAAGCCGACTACTGGGTGAAGAATCTTGAATACTGTCACCACTTATGCCCAGTTTAAGGACCTGTTCCTAAAGAAGTCCTACCCATTGAGTAGGACTAACAGGATAAGGACACGAATTACGAGTTTTTCCCAGTTACCCCATGAAGCTTTTGTGATGCTTGGGAAAGATTCAAGGACATCCTACAGAAGTGTCCCTGTCATGGTATAGATGATAACATCTTGGTCCAATCATTCTTTACTGGTCTCAACCTTGAGATGCAGGGTTTAGTGAGTGCTGTCTGTGGAGGCAACTATACATCACGAGGAGCGGATACCGTCTGGAAGGTATAAGAGCAGATGGCTAAAACTAGCCGCTCACAGATGGCCAGCATGTCCTATACACCGTCCTCCAGTTCACTCTCATATGGAGGGGGAAAATCAGTTGTAGTCTATCTCTCTCAAGACGTGATCCCAAGCATGGGACTCCTTGCTGACAACCTTACTGTAGTCGAGAGAATTGACAGGAGAATTGATGAATTAGACCGAAGTGTCTCCAAGATCCCAAAAAAATGGAGGAGTTGACTGATAGGGTATCTAAGATAAAGATACCTACCGTGACTGCGCCCTCTACTCTCGTATACCGAGTTCACCATACTCAGGAGCAGTTGGTGTCAGGGCAACCCCAACCGTGGGAGCAGGACCAATCCTACACCCACTCTTTCCAGCAACCACCTCCATTAGCAGAGACAGTTCTGGAGGAGCTTCCACCGGTTTGGGAGGAGAATGGAGTATGGTATACTTAGGACCTTGCCAGGCAGGGAAGTATGGGGGACCGACAGACCTATCAGCGTCCCCCGACCTTTCACAACACTGCATTCACCTCCGCACCACCTCCTTCATAGCAGAGCCCTGGATTCCAGCCACCCCAGCAGCTGCGACAACAGTTCCAGTAGTATGGCCGAAATGGCCATTATCAGACGGGCCAGTAGAGCCTGCAACCCCAGCAGCAGCAGAGGTAGTACCCTGGCCAGCAGGTCCAGTCTTCCCATTCTTCTTCTCAGTCTTATCCACTTCCTTCTTTATCTAGTCTTGTGGATATACAACAACATATACTCGACGAGCTCCGTTCCTACAGGAATGAGATTCATGACTTACGGGTGGATGTCAACCGCCTGTCCAGATGGCGAGACGAGCAGACTGCACCCTCTACCTCAGTCCCAGCCCAAGTTCAGGCTAACCCCAATATCCTGAACCGATCTAGTTCTCAACAGCACTTTGGTCAGGTATACTATTCAGCATATCCTAGATCCAAACATGAGATTCTTTCGTGTGATGAGGCTAACCACATGTCACTCAGGAGCAGAAGGATGTGACCGTACCTGACCGGGCGAGGGACACGAGGAGGGGCATCTCTTGAGCTCTACTTGAGGAGTCTTCGGAGGACGAGGAGGAGAGACATCATATTTCGGAGCCCCATCAGCAACATATGAGGATTTCTACTCAGGGAGCCAAGAGGAGAAGGAGAGCACGAATGCGGCATCAACAGCATGGATATTCTTCTGAGTCTACAGAGGACCTTGCATCTTCGGTTGGGGTGGATACCACTCCAGATTCCATTCCACAACCTTTAGTAGATAGTTTAGATTTTGAGTCTATGTTGCATCAAAAAGATTCATGTATGAAGAACTCTATTTCCATTAATACAAAGAATGATCTTTCAGTTCATGATTCAGACTCTTCATCCTCTGTTTCCATAGTTTCAATCCCTTTCCCCCGTGCTCTTATGGTAGGAAAGTGCAACAAAAAGATTCAGAAAGATGACCCCGATATGGAACGGTTTTGTAAAGAAAACATCACTGTAAAGGTGCCATTTGATGAATATGTGGCTAACCATCCTGCATTCAAAAAATACCTTAAGGTGAGATGCACACCTAAGGGTTAGCAAGAAGAAAGATAACTGAAATATAAAGATACATGTCTTATCAGTAGCCACAACCTATTGTCTCAAGAATCAAACTTTGCCAAGGAAAAAGAGAGATATGGGTGCTCACTATGTGGAGAGTCATATTGACGACATTGCGTTTGCATGCACACTCCTAGATAATGGTTCTTCGATCAACTTACTTCCCTTAGTCTTATATCACAAATTGGAGTTGGGACCAGTTCGTAAATATAGAGCTTTACTCCAATTCGTAGATCGTTCAGGGAGAAGTGAAGAACGTAGTTATCTCGATTGAGGGGTAGAACTATCAGGTTAACTTCACAGTCTTGGACATGGAGACCTCAATCATCGGAGAGAATCTCAGATTATTCTCGGGCGACCCTTCCTTAGGACTGCAGGCGTAGCTTTCGATTATGGTACAAGAATGATGAAGTTCCGTTCTCCAAGCGGAGAAGTGAACCTTGAGATGAAGCAAACTAAGTGTCAGTGACCTGATTCAGAGAGTAGTACATGGTACTCATCTTCAGAGGCAGATTGCATAATGATTAGCACAGTTGGGATTTGGGGACAGATTCGTTCAGGACAGAGCAAGTCCCTTACATCTGGAAAGGGCATAGTGGATGATGCAGTTTGCCAGGTGTTATATGATCTTGTGAGAGATGCATCTACCTATGCCCATGATGACACAGAGATCCATCTGGATCTGTCAGTTCCATCCCCTTCGGAACGATCATGGGACATAGATGATGAGTCGGATGCGGCTTTGGCTAAACTATCGCATTTCTTTGGCGATCCGACTCCCCATACTTCTGAGTTGGTGGCAAGTACTACGCAGCTCAGTCCACCTTCATGCAGCATGGAACCAGATTTAGATTCAGTTCAGCTTGATTTGCTTGATGATACCACATTGCCAGAACTGAAATCACTACCTCCTACATTCAAGTACACCTTTCTTGCGGAACCCAAAGAGAGATATCCTGTCATCGTTATCTTAGACTTGACTTTAGAACAGGAGTCTAGGTTTTTTGAGGTCTTAGAGAGGAACCGCAAAGCAATAGGCTGGACAGTGTCGAATCTCATGGGGATTAACCCCGCTCTCTGCTCGCACCACATTTTTACTGAAGATAATGTGATACCTTCCCGTGAGTTCCAAAGGAGACTTAACCCCAATCTATGGGAAGTGGTGAAGAAATCGATTGAGAAATGGTGCAAAACAGGGTTTATATACCCTATTTTTTACTCCAAGTGGGTGACCCCGCTTCATGTTGTCCCGAAGAAATTGGGAATTCAGATGGTCACCAACGAGGAGGGGGTAGAGATCGCGACACGAGTACCTACGTCGTGGCATGTTTATGTTGACTACATGCGCCTGAATGCTGCGACCAAGAAAGATCACTTTCCCTTGCCATTTATTGATCAGTTTTCGGAGAGACTAGCAGAGAAAGAGTTCTTATGTTTTATTGATGGATACTCAGTCTACAACCAGGTGGCCATAGCCCTTGATGTCCAGTAATAGACCACATTCATATGTCTATTCGGTACTTATGCTTTCAGGCGCATGCCATTCGAGCTCTGTAGTGCCCCAGGCACATTTCAACGGTGCATGATAGCCATATTTGCTGAGATGGTGGGAGATTTCCTATAAGTGTTCATGGATGACTTCTCGATCCACGGTGATTCTTTTGATACATGTTTAGCACACTTGGACCGAGTCCTCGCGAGGTGTAGAGAGGTGAATCTTGTACTCTACTGGGAGAAGAGTCACTTTATGGTGATGGAGGGTATCATGTTGGGGCATGTCATATCCAAAAGGGCAATGGAGGTTGACCCTACCAAGGTGGAGGTGATCAAGAAACTCGATCCATACCAACGTGAAGTCAGTGCGGTCATTTTTAGGGCATGTTGGATTCTATAGAAGATTCATTCAGGATTTTTCAAATATCGTCCGCCCACTGACTGAGCTCTTAGGGAAAGACACAGAGTTCGTTATAGATCACAAGTGTCTGGAGGCCTTTGAGCTCTTGAAGAGGAATATCTGTGCCTCGCCTATCCTACAAGCTCCTGATTGGTCTCTCCCCTTTGAGATCATGATTGATGCCTCAGATTTCTCTATAGGAGCTGTGTTGGGACAACGGCGAGAGGGATCCCATTTGTGATCCATTACGCGAGCAAATTATTAGACCCTACACAGAAGAATTATACAGTAACTTAAAAGGAAATGCTCACGGTAGTATGGGCCCTCGAGAAGTTCAGATCATATATTTTGGGCTCTAAGGTGATAATTTACACTGATCATACATCCATTCGATACTTAATGGAAAAGAAGGACGCGAAGGCGTGTCTTCTTAGGTGGATTTTACTCCTCCAGGAATTTGATTTGGAGATAAAAGATAAACGTGGAGTGAAGAATGTTGTGGATAATTACCTTTCTCGGATTGAACTTAAGGATTCTTCTGATTAGGAGCGGATTAGAGAGACCTTCCCAGATGAGTCAATTTGTGTTATTGACTCACTCTCGTGGTGTGCCAACATGGTGAACTATCTTGTCTCTAAGCAGGTTCCCCATGGTTGGACTAGGAGCAACATTGATCGACTGAAGTCGGATTCAAGGAGATACCACTGGGACGATACTTTTCTTTTTTTGAAGGACCGGATTGTCTTTGGAGAAGGTATATTCCTCAGGAGGAATACCAGAGTGTCCTCACATATTGTCATTCACTTGAGGCTGGAGGATACCATTCGGGAAAGAGAACCTCTCACAAAGTACTTCAATGTGGATTGTATTGGCCGATCTTGTTTAGAGATGCTATTGATTTTGTACAATCATGCCCAATCTGTCAAAGAATGGGAGGGACAGCTAGACAGAGAGATGAGATGCCCATGCAATCAATGATTATTTGTGATGTTTTTGATGCATGGGGCATAGATTTTATGGGTCCTTTTCCCAACAGCCAAGGACATGAGTACATATTGTTGGCGGTTGATTATTTATCCAGGTGGGTGGATGCTATCCCAACCCAAATCGCAGACAGTAAGACCGTCTGTAAGCTTGTGAGAGACCATATTATTGCTAGGTTCGGGGTGCCAAAAGTTTTGATATCTGATGGGGGCAGCCATTTTGTGAACTGAGATATGAGATCTTTAGCTAAGGACTATGGATTTGAGCATAAAGTTACTAGTCCTTACCACCCACAGTCCAACGGTATGGCAAAGGTTTCGAATAGAGAGGTGAAGAGTATTTTGCAGAAATTGGTTCATCTCGATAGGAAGAACTGGTCTCAGCTCTTGGACCAAGTTATGTGGGCCTATATGACAACCTACAAGACACCATTGGGTACTTCACCATTTAGAATGATCTATGGCAAGCCATGCCATTTGCCCTTAGAGTTAATTCATAAATCCGAATGGGTAATTAAGAAGATTAATTGGAGTTGTCACCTAAGTAAACTTTGTCGAGATTTGAACTTGAACGAGCTCGTGGAAATCCGAAACAGGGCATATGACAACAGTTTGATTTATAAGGACAAAGTAAAGAGATGGCACGATCAGCACATTAGGTGCAAAGACTTTGTCCCTGAACAAAAGGTATGGTTGTTCAATGCCAGGTTGAAGATGTTCCATGGGAAGCTCACATCTTAATGGACAGGTCCCTTTGTTGTTAAGAAAGTGCACGGGAATGGAAGTGTAGAGATAGCTGATCTCACAGATGGTGCACAATCTCATGTGGTAAATGGACAATTGTTGAAGCATTTTGTAGATTCGAAAGAGCAGTTAGTCCAAGTCGAGGTCATCAACTTCATGCAGAGTGAGTATATAGCAGATACATCGTATTACTCTTCATGAAGATTGCAGTATCAAGATTCAGCATCTTAGAAGATTCAATCACTCTTGTACATATTCTCCCTTCTTTGTATATTCTTCAGATCACATCGGTTCTCACACTTACTCCTGTCCTATGCTTAGGCTTACCAGAGCATAAGAATAGGGGGAATCGATGCCCGCCATGTGTATATACTCATCCATTTCTCCTCTTGACCTCATCCGCCCCATTTTTGCTCTTGTTCTACACTTAGGCTGAATAGAGCCTAAGTATAGGGGGGCGGACCGACTTCTATACTTTTTATTATTTTAGCCATCCCACGCTTAGCACAAGCTATGTCTTTTTTTCGCTTCTTGTGCTCTGAGGACATAACACATGCTAAGTATAGGGGGGGGCGTGTATATATTACATATATACGTTACCATAGCTCGTACTTTCACGTATTTTTGTATATATTATACAATAATTATAGGGTGGGTAAAAAAATTTTCAAAAAAAATCTCTTAAAAAACTTTTCAAAAAACTATTTTTTTAAAAAAACCTATTTTTCCTTATTTGCCTAAAAAACTTTTTCAAAAAAATGTCCTTTCTTATCTACCCATCTTTTACAAAAAAAAGAAAGCAAAACTTTTTCTAACAAAAAAACTTTCTTCTTTTCCTTTGTTTTTCAAAAAAACTCTCTAAAAAATCACAAAAGCAAAAAACACTAACTATTAAGTTGGTTTAATCCCTGACACTTACACTTTCACACAAGACTAGTGAAGTTCAAGAACACTTGGTCTATAAGGTCTTGAGATTTTCAGTTTACCAGACTTAGTCATTATGGTCCTTGACTTAATTATTCACATTTCCCTAGTTTGAAAGATTTGTGTTCTATATTGCATGCTTAGTCTCTACCTTAAGAATATGATCTGCACCTCACATACACGACTGCAGTTATGATGAGATGAGTTGAAATTTCACTTGAGGAACTGGGATGAGGGATTTGAGTTTGGACTTGATTTGATGATGCTCAAGGATGAGATAAAATCAATGAAGGCTTCATGAAACCTGAGTGTCAGCATCTTTAACCAGTATGAGAACATGGTTCTTGTACTATCTCTTGACATTTACCAATGTGCCAGGGTGTGATAAAATAAAAAATGTTGATCAGTGTGCGCCAACTCTTGGTAAAAGCAGTGGAGCTAGCCAAAAATACTACAAAGCAATGAAATGTTAATGAAAATCTCTCATTACATAAAATCAATTATCAAAAAAGCTTCCACCAAAGGCGAGCACTCCCAACCATTTCAACGTGTCCACTTGGACCACCGCTATTAGGACCAGGAGTCGGGCTTGCACCAAGAAAGGGCTCTGCATCGTAAATGCTACAAGTCTGGGTGTAGAAGGTACGATAGGTACTCAAAAAAGGCACACCCCGATGTAGTCCCAGGAAAACAAGTGCAGACGACTCCAACTTCTCTTGACAGACGCACTGATCAACACAAAAAATATGTGTTGCGTAATAAGGCACTTGAGAGAATCCTTGTTCCAATGAGAGTGAGAGAAGAAATGACACAATCCTATGTCCTCCATCAACTGGCCTTCCATATACACTTTTAAGTCTGACAACTAAAGAGACGGTGGATTGGATGCAAGAAATGCTTTATTCCCTAGTGTTGAGGATTGTGTTCTTAGGAGAGTCTTGTATTCACATGCACAATCGGGGGTTAATCCAACTTATTCATTCTTTATTTGCTCGAGGATTAGCAAAGTTTAAGCATGGGGGGTACGAATCCGCGATTCATCATCTCAATATCTTGACCTTAGCAAAATCCCTAAGTAAAATCTCGAATAAATGTACATAAAATCAATAAATTAACAAAATAACTCCTGTAAATAAAACACATGAATTATTGTATATTAGATTGTACAAAATAATTTAACAATAAAAAGCCGCAAAAATAAAGGAGTTTTTCACCTGTAAATAGCCTAAAACTTCATCTCTTTTTAATAATTTCATTTTAACTCCTTTTTGGCTAATTCTTTCTCTAACATGTTCATAAAAATATATATAAAAATACCAAAAATACAAAACAAATTTTAGCTCAAATAAATGCTTCTAGATCCCAAAGGGAAAAAGGCGTAAAGTCCAACTTCCAGGCCAAATTCTCGCTCCGTATGAACTCTAAAATCGCCAAACTCACTTTTAAAGTTCAAGTTAGAAAATTATCTATCCAACGGAAGTGGTTTCATTAAAATCGGAGCTCATTTGCAAAAGTTGGATTTTGGGACCTAGATGTACATTGTATATTATGTATATATTCATTCTTTCTTCATTTTTTATTTTATCTTTTCTAATTACTAAAAATAAAAAAATCATGGTTATGTTGTATTTTGATTGTAGTATTTTATTGTATTTTCTGTTGAAAATATCTCTTACTAAAAAGACAAAAAAAATACGTATTAGAAAAGCAAACAAAAAAATGTACGTGTTGTTTGTCTTCTTTTGTAAATTCTCCACTATTTATTTTCTTCTCTTTTATTCTATTGTATTTATAGTATCCTACTCTATTTTATTTTATTTTCCTTTATTTATTTTACATTCTCTACAATAACCACCATTCAACTCCATTCTACCACCAACCTCCATTCAACCCCACCATTTTTTAAACATCCCATTCAACTTCATTAATAATATAACCTCCCACCACTTTAATAACCTCTCATTTCATCCTCTTTATGTACATCCCATCCTCCTCAAATTGCACTTGATTCATCTTTATGTGAGGAGAGCCTAGTTCCCGAAGTTGAATTGGTGACAACGACGCAACCGCGGTCGAGCGACGACGGCCCTCTCTCCGGTGAGATCCATTGGCTTTTTGGCCAACATCGTAGCCGCACTCGCGCACTGCTCGAGCTCATCGCTCGCCGACTATTTGAGCGAAGACTGTCATCTCGTGAGCACACCATAGGAGATCGTCTCCATCGTAGGTAAGTTTAGTTTCATCTTGTCATTATTTTTATCTGTGCAATTTTTTTAGCCTATCACATTACCATCCATACAACCTCTATTTGTTCTACATAATCATCTCCACCTCCATCATCAAATTTTTTTCTTCACATAATTTTCATTGCCTATTTAAAGAAAATTTAAAAAAAATTAAAAAATGAAAACAAAAAAAGTTTTTTTATTATTACAATAGAAAAAAATAAAAAAAATAAAAAATCGGAAGGAGGCACCTGACGTAGGTGCCGCCCGCCGCTCCTCCCCCCTTCTCCAGCCCGTCGGCCAGCCTGCGGCGCCCAGCCTCCACGTGCGGAGGGCCATCGCCTCCGCGGCTATCCACCACCGCTGCGCGAGCGGCGTTGGCCACCATCACCTCCTCCATCATCGGTGCCACCTCGCGCCCTATGGCTCATCTCCGCCTTCAGCCCAGTCGCACCCTACGCCGCCCACCGCAGCCTCCACGCCTCCCCTTGTGTTGCTGACGTCCCCGCACCTCCCCAGCGGTGCCGCCCCACCGGTCCCATGTTGGGTTCTCCCCATCGTGCTCAAGGAAGAAGAAGGTCTCACCTTTCTTTATTTTTTATTATAAAAATTACATAATTTTTCCGTATAGTTTTTGTAATTACAAAACAATCTCTGTGCCCATGTTGTGTTGTTTAGGTTCATTTATGTTTTGCACAGATACCCCTGTGTTTGGCTATTAGATTGGGCATCTGTACAGCGTTATTTTATTCAATGAAAAATGTCTTGATGTTGAGCAACTAATTCTCTACCACATGGAAATTTATTTTTATTTTTGGTCTTTGGGTAATTAATTAGAATTGATTAACTGAAATTCTGCGTATTTTACCCATTCTGTACTCTTAAATACATATCTAACTTGAGGTTGCTCTTAAAATTCTTGAAAATTTGAGATGATGTCTTGAAGTGAGCTTTAATTACTGTCCAAATTTCATCCAAAGTGGAGGTTTCTTATGCCTGAAATAAATCATAGAGCAATTTTGGGTATTTGATTTTTAATTAAATCTACATACATCTTTTTTGTGAAATTTCAACTCTCTTGGATTTTTTGTATACATATCTATTTGGGATAATTCGCTCTTTGGCTAATTTGATATTGTGGATTTATTAGGAATTAATTACTCACTGTCACTCTGTTTTCACTAAAATCCATAAAAGATACATATTTTGTCAAAAAAATTACTGTAGTCTCATTTCATCATATTTTTATTCCTGTAATGTTTTCATAATTTTTGCTTACTTTTTGTGTAAAAAATTACGAAAATACCCATAAAAAGTATGCATTTTTAATTTTTGCATTTTAAACCATAAAATTCCAAAAAAGTGTCTTGCATTCATCACTAGATTAGGATTCTAGAAAAAATATAACTTGGTTATACTGGACTTATTTTCTATTCAAATTAATTTGGCTAAGTTGTATGCTTTCTTACTATATTAATTCAGCCGCATTTGCATTTGCATTTGTTTTTGCATTAAAAAATACAAAAAAATATCTGCACTGGAAATCTACATCTAACGTTTCAAATTAACCCGAAGTTGTTCCTTTGCCTCCCTGTGTTCGACCGCGAACTTGGCCGGGATATAAATTAAACCGAGACACTCTTCACGGAGATCTTCTCTCGGTTCTGATTGAATTGCTAAGTATACGTACTACAACGTACCCGAATTAACCATCATATTAACGACTCGCCAATACCCTAGAGAGTTTCCCCCCGGTGACAGCAATCGGAAGCCACCTTCGGTCGTCGATTTGGTGCCGTGTAGCCGATGCTCCTCCTTCGTGGTCGGAGAACCACCGCGAGAAGCCGCCCTTGCCTGCCGCGGCTCGGTTGAGGCTATATTCCACTCGACAACACCCCCTAGAGCTTAGGATCACGTTAGGACCCTCAGGTATCTTCCATTTTGTTCCTAGCTCCCTTGTCTTCCGAATTTTCCATTTTCCATCCTCCGCCGCTCTACTAGCTCCGACCCAGTGGTCGGAGCTTCATCAGCCACCGTGTTCCTTCTTACACACCCTGATCATCCAAATCTTGGCTGACCGGGCCAAGATTAGGCTCGAGGTTCCTTCTGTCGCATCATCGGAACCCCCATCTCCATCCACCGACGCTTCCCTTTATTTTAGGTCAAATAACCATGGCCGGAGCCTTACTCTGAGTTAGAGCTTTCCTCAGCAGGTCTTCGCGCACGTGGATACACCCCAGATCACCTTCGCCTCGCTTCGCCGGAGCTTGTCTAGGTCCAACCACCATCTACGAGATTCGATCAGTAGCGAGCCAATCCGACCGAGGCACCCGATGCGGAGGAGCCTCGCGAGACTTTCACCGTCGTCCGATCATTCATCAGAGTGCCGGATCACCGTCGGTGCTCTGGTAAACTTCGCCGAGGCAGAGTTTGTCCAGCACCTCCCCCTGCCGTTGGATTGAAGCTCGCGCCCCAGATTCCATCCTCGCCCTCCAGAGCCTGCACCTGATAGGCCGTTAGATCTGATATCTAACGGCCCCCGTACGCCTACGTTCGCACCCTCTGCAGAGAGATTGGATCTTCCAGTTGTACGCACCAGAGCCGCGTGTCGTCATCCATTCAGAGCGCGCCACCTGTCCCCCCACACACGACGCACGAGCTACAAGGGTAATTTGCTCCACTGCCCCTGCATTTACTTCACTTTGTCCTTTAGTCTGTAAAATAAATAGTATACAGAGGATCTTTTTGCATCTGTGCCCCTACAGTTTTCTATATTTACATTTTAGTCCTTCTTGTGTGGTTACACATGCATCGTCACGTGTATTTGTGGGTTATTTACATGTAGTACCCTGGATTTATGTTCTGTTATGTTTTGAAGGGATTGTTTTATTATTTGCACTTATACCCCTATACGTGCTGATATTGGACATGTGCTAGAATTTGTGGAAAATTTGAAGATATGACCCTACACTTTCATGCGTGATTATTATTTAGACCATGGAGTATATTTTCATTGCATTTAGGTCCCTCTATGATGTGCTTTTTATTTTTGATTGAATAAATAGCAAATATTATCCAAAAATCACGAAATTTTGATACATGGCTCCTGTTGTGATCTAGGAATTTCTATGAATTTTTGGTTTTATTTTATTGTCGTTTATTATTTTTAAAATTCAAAAACCTCAAAAATTGCTACTATCTATTTTTAAAAATCAACTAAAAATATTAAAAACCCTTCAAAAAATCTAAAATATTAGTGTTTGTTTGATTTGAGTTGTTTTTAGTTCCATCCAATTTTTGTTGCATTCCCACGTATAAAAACCATAAAAATTGAAAAACATTGAAAACCTTAGAAAAATCATTAAAAATTCATAAAAAAAACAAAAAAATGTGTTTTCTTCTTCTGTAGTTACGTTTTAGTTTATAGATTATCATAAAATTGCTGTTGGGATTTTACAGGCATTTTAATTATTTTTAACTTGCCTTTAGATTCCAGTTGTACACTATTTGCCATTTTTGCTCTTGTTTCTTTTTTAGAAAATCAATTAAAAATTAGAAAAATTCCCTAAAGTCCACAAAAACATCTGAATATTTCAAAAACACAAAAAATATTTTTATTTGAATTTTCTGAGCAAATTTTATGCTTTAAATAATTGTTTTTTTGTGAGTTTTTAAATGCTTTTTAGCCTTTTTCCTGATATTAAAAATTACAAAAAATTTTAAAAATATAAAATCCACCAAATTCTTTATTTCCTAGATTTTTGACTACTTCGTAGCTCGTGCATTTCGTGCTCCTTATGTTCGACCATGGTAGCTATACTAGGTAAAAATAAATAGCAAGACCACTAGCCACATACATTGCTTGTTTGATTCTTCGTTTGGTGGTCTGTTTTTCTTGTTGAGTCCGGTCCGGGTGGTTGAGGTCGCAACGACCATTGATACTATCTTACCTTAGTCACTTGGGATTTTTCAGTTGCTCATCAATAGCCGACAACTAGCATAAAATAGTCAGAGACAACTTCCTAAATAACACCTTTTTTCTAAAAAAAATACTATTTAAAAGTTGCCTCATGACAGCCAGATCTTTTCAACATGGATTTAAGCAAACATACATATTTTGTTGGGGCGTTCCCTACTTGCGACGTGTTGCATCACCCGAATGCAATGAAAAATTGGCAAGGGTCGCTACATCACAGCCTGGATGTAGTTCAAAATTTGCAAGGGTTCTCACATGAGGAGCGCAAGCAGGTAATTGAGCTTGTTCCGCTACATCACCGCCCGGATGCAGTCCAAAATTTACAAGGGTTCTCATATAATGGACGCATGCAAGTAAAGAAGTTATTTCAAAAGAGATTGCAATGGTAGTTGCGGATTGGTTGTTGGAATATTGGCACTTTTTACTGGAAAGTTGATGGAGATAGTGGATATGATGGAAAGAAGCAAGATTCATATACGATGTCTTCAAGAGACTAAATGGGTTAGAAAGAAAGTAAGGGAGATTGAAAAGACAAGCTTTAAACTTTGGTATTCAGGTAAAGATAAGGGTAGAAACGGTGTTGGAGTGGTTATTCATAAGGATTTGAAGTATTGTGTGGTTGAGGTGAAAAGATTCAGGGATCGAATTATTTTGCTAAAATTGGTGCTTGAAGAAGAAATTCTGAATGTCATCTCAGTTTATGCACCGCAAATTGGTTTAGATGAAAGGTCTAAACAAGCTTTTTGGGAGGATTTGGATAAGTCTACAAGGAATCCCACAAAGAGAGATGATTTGCATTGGTGGAGATCTTAATGGACATGTGGGAAAAGATGCTTCAGTGTATGCTAGTGTTCATGGAGGACATGGTTTTGGGGATAGAAATGAAGAGGGAAAAGCCATCATGGATTTTGCAACGTCATATGATCTTTTCATAGCAATCACTCTCTTCAAGAAGAAGGAGGAACATTTAATTACTTATAAGAGTGGGCTGACTAGAACACAGATAGATTACTTTGCGTTGAGGAGAAGAGATTGGTTGTGTTGTAAAGGCTGCAAAATAATCCCATGAGAGAGTTTGACAACCCAACATCGTTTGTTAGTCCTGGATGTACAAATGAAGGGGATGGTAAAGAAGAGGAGGGTTTCTAAGATAACTAGAACAAGATGGTGGAATCTTCCACTGAAGCAAGCGAGCTTCAGGGAGAAGGTTTTAGAAGACTTATCTTGGGATTGTAGCGATAGTGCAAACGAGATGTGGGAGGCAGTAGCATCTTGTATCCGAAAGGTAGCCAAAGAGATGCTAGGAGAGTCAAAGGGAGGAGATCCAGGTCAAAAGGAGGCTTGGTGGTGGAGTGAAGGGGTGCAAGAGAAGATAAAAATAAAAAGAGCTTGCTTTAAATCTATGTCTAAGGATAGAACAGAGGAAACTGTCACAAACTACAAAATAGCGAAGAAGGAAGCAAAGAAGGCCGTAAGCAAAGCCAAGTCAAAAGATTATGAAGTTTTGTATAAAAATCTCGACTCTACGGAGGGACAGAAGGATATATTCAGGTTGGCCAAAGTAAGAGAAAGAAAGACCAAAGGCCTTTCTCAAGTGAAATGCATTAAGGACGAGGAAGGTCATGTGCTTGTTACTCAGAAGGATATAAAGACTAGATGGGAGTAGTACTTCCATAAACTTTTCATTGGGGAAGGAAATAGAGATATCACTTTGGGTGATCTATCTTGTAGTGAAAGTTACTTGAATCATGCAAGCTATAGACAGATACAAAGAAATGAAGTAGAGGAAGCTTTGAAGGTTATGCGGCCCAGGAAAGGTATAGGATCGGATGACATCCCTGTAGAAGTATGGAGAGTTTTAGGTGGGCGTGGTTTGACTTGGCTTACGAATCTATTCATTGTTATTTGGTGAATCAAGAAAATGCCTGGAGATTGGAGGAGGAGTATCGTGGTGCCTCTATATAAGAATAAATGAGACATTCAAAATTGTTCAATATATAGAGGTATCAAGCTGATGAATCACACTATGAAAATTTGGGAACGTGTGATCGAAAGAAGGTTGAGGCAAGTTTCCAACGTAAAAGAAAACCAATTCGGATTTATGCCAGGTCGCTCAAAGATTGAAGCCATCCATTTGCTAAGGAGAGCAATGGAGATTTATAGAGCTAAAAGGAAGAACCTCCATATGATCTTTATTGATTTGGAGAAGACTTATGATTATGTCCCACGGGAGATATTGTGGAGAGTGTTCGAGAATAGACAAGTACCTGTCTTACACATTAACCTCATAAAGGACATGTATGATAACGCTTCATCTTGTGTAAGGATCCTGTTTGGGAAGACTGGATATTTTGACATCAACATTGGTTTACATCAAGGTTCTACTTTGAGTCCATTTCTTTTTACTTTGATTATGGATGAGTTGCCAAGTCACATTCAGGATGAGTTACCTTAGTGTATGTTACTTGCTGATGATATTGTGTTAATTGACGAGGCTAAAGATGGAGTAAATGAGAAGCTTAAGGTTAGGAGACATGAGTTGGAGACTAAAGGATTTCATATAAGTAGGGCTAAGATGAAATATATGGAGTGCACCTTTGATGCAAGAAATGGTGAAGGAATCGAGGTGAAGATTGGTGACGATAACATTCAGAAGAGAGATTCCTTTAGATATCTGGGATCTATTCTGCAACATGATGGGGAAATTGATGGAGATGTTACTAGTAGAATAAATACAGGACGGCTAAAGCGGAGAGGAGCCTCTATTGTTCTCTGTGATAAGAAAATTCCTTTAAAAATTAAAGGAAAGTTTTACAAAGCAGCTGTGAGACCTGCTATGCTTTATGGATCTGAATGTGGGCCTGTGAACCATAGACATGTGCAGAGAATGAATGTAGCAGAAATGAAAATGCTAAGGTGGATGTGTGGACACACATGTAAAGATCGGATTCGGAATAATGCAATCATAAATAAAGTTGGTGTAGCTCCGATCGAGGATAAGATGCAAGAAAAGGCTTAAGATGGTTTGGACATTTGCAAAGAAGATCAGTTGATGTACCAGTTAGGAGATGCAAGTGTTGGGATGTTGAGCCAGCTAAGAGAGGGCGAGGACAACCCAAGAAGTGTTCAAAAGAGACCATATGAAGGGATCTTAGTTTTGTGGATATAAGCTCGGGATCGAGCCAAGATAGATATGAATGGAGGCGAGGAATCCATGTAGCCGACCCTACTTAATTGTTGGAAAAGGCTTTGTTGTTGTTGTTGTTGTTTGTAATCACTATATGTATGATATATTATTAATCAAGTAAAAGGTTATGCTACCTTTCTTTTATTTCAGCCATGGAATACGATATAAAAAATTCGAATTTTAATTATTTAGTTAAAATATCGATTGGTATGATGTTGCATTAATCGATCTAAACATAAATAACTACGATCTTTGTTCAGAAAACATTGCGATCCCTATTCGATAGAAATTGATTTGATTATTTTTATCTTCAATCTAGCATTCAAAACTCATGAGATCTTAAAAAAATCATACAAAAATCAAAACTCAGAACTAAAACTAATTTCTGATAAGATTTTGCTTTGTAAATAGTCAAAAATGTTGTCCATAAAAGTTTCTGATAATCAATATATGCATTAACATTAACATAATAGCTTTGACTTTGTGGAAATAGATTTTTTTTAAAAAAAAGAAAGGTTCACGTAAATAATGACCATTTCTGTTCACATTGATGGATAATGAAACATCCATATGATTATTACTGTATGTGTTTTATGACCCATGCATCACTACAACTTGGTATAATAAATGATTTTGCATAAGACCCCTGTAACGTCAACATGGTTATTACTATGTGCATGACTTGAGTCGATACGTACATGAATGTTAACATTGATGTTGATACATGCATGGCCTGGTTTTAAACATATTGATCCATAAACGTGTGATACCTATATTATTATCTCATTTAACAGTAAAAAAAATCTTTAGCACATGTGGAACTACATGTCTATCTTGTAAGCTTATTATGATAAAGTTATTGCTATAAAAAAACTGTATTGTTGTTGTTTGATCCATATAAATTGATTTTTGTAAGTTAGTCTTATAATAAAAGCTCCATGATCAGAGAAAAATCATTATTAATAGTCAATCACAACCCCTCTCTTGTCCAAGTACATTTAGATAGAGTTATCTTCGAACAAATAATTTAAATGCATGACAAATAATTATAAGTACCCTTATTTATTAAATGCGGAAAATAAGAGTAATAGTGATGGTTTTTATGAGTAACTAATGACACAAATTAAATGAATAACAACAGCAACGATTTTTGATGATCTCCTCATAATATCTTAGGATACTGACAATTGACAGACAACATGTCACTGACTTTGACTTTGTTTATGGTGATCATTCTTCTGTGGGTGAGATCCATAGTGATCGGGTAGGTGGAGTTAGGTGCCGCAAGGGTTTGAGCCTGCACCCTTGGGCCCCTAGTAGATGCCTTGAAGGTTGCGACCTCAATGGACGAGTTGGGTGACACACTTCACCTAGCAGTCCGGTAGTATCCGAAGTTGCTCGATGGAGTAGGCAGGTGATGCGGTTGGCATTCTTGATTTCACACTTATACACGATATTAAGACCCGAATTAAAATTTGATGTGGCTATGTCGAATTTTACTTCGAGAATTAGTATTGTGAGACGTGTTTCAGGATGTAGTTTGATGTTGGAGAAATGAGGTTTTTGACCGTTTTCATGTTCTAGTTGAATAAAGGTTCTGAGGGTTTACTTCATATGACAAAGAAGTTCCCGCATAGCGGAGGCTTGCGAGTTGAGTACTTGCGTGTGCTAAATTAATGCCAGAAATGTGTCATGATCGAATATAAAAAATATGTATTTGTATACTGTCGTGAATTCTAATCAACGGATAGAAAAGAAGTATCAAGACCAACTTGTTAATCCTCAAACAATGATTATATAAATAAACAAAATTTAGGACCATGTAGCCCCTTGTAAGTTGAAATAATACGGTAGATTCTACTTTCTACAATATATGCAAAAGTCACTAGATAGAATCAAGTTCACATTCCTTACTACTTCTACATTAGTTATTATAGTGTTTGTCTCGTTACTGGGTAATTGCTTATAACTTTACCCTCATGTGAACCCAACATGTGTACCTGAGCGCAACAACAACTGTAGCATCCTTTTTGAGGAGACTTCCTACGTCGTATTAGCACCAGAAGGATGCGTCCTACTTAGAGTATTTTATTTATTCCAGTATTATTTTATATTCTATTTAAGAGACAATGTAATGAAATATTTGGAGATCTTCTTCTGCAAATTTATAATTATATGTTGCATCTCATTTTGTGTGGACATGGACTTGACGATTATTATCAATGAGAATGGATGCTATACTTTACTTTCCATTTTATATTATTCCCCTATTATTATATATATTTCAAATATTGATCTAATGTGCATAAGATAGTTTCCTGAGTATCATAAATCGTGGATGTATTTGAATCGTAGGTTCGATGCTCTCATCCCTTCGATTTCAGTAGTCGGAGGGGGGAGGGTGGGGGCATCACACCCAGGGTCCAAGAAGATCGGGGCGATACGTGGAACCCTAGGTTGATCTGGCTATGCCTAGGGATCTACGAGGATCATGGATCATCAGGCTTGAATCAGGTGCAGGAATCAAGGCAGGAGGAGGTCGGATTCGGGCGTGAAAATTTGAAGAAAAAGCTTCGGCAAAAGGTACTCGACCTGACCCGGTCTGGAAGGGGACGTTGACCGAGGTCAACAATCCTAGCTAGACCAATCAGAATTAAGAATTTAAAAAATCAAAGGAAAAAGAATTAAAAATAGCAAATGAATTTAAAATAAAAGGTGTATAAAATGAAAATGTTCACTATTTTTCACACTTTTTATGTGATTTTTAATTATTTTTATAAAAAGGTATATACAGTATATAGTATTATATACATGAATAATATACCTATGTATTGTATACATGTATTGTTATTTTATTATTTTTTACAAAAATACTATTATTTTATATTTTGTTTAATTACAACATGATTTTTAGATTAGAAAATAATTTTTATTTTATTTTTATAAATTATTTATGGGAATAGAATAAATAGTGAGTGTGGTGTGTACATTTGTATTTTGTACAAAAGTTGGATGACTTTATTTTTGTTTATTTTATTTTATTTTCTACTTTAGTTTTATTTTTATATTATTTCCACTGCTACATTTTGATCTGGCTGCAGACTCTGATCTGACTGAGGTGGTGGTTGCGGTCCCTTTACTTTTCCTCCAGGACCCATCCCTCTCTGATCCAGAGTCTGATTCTATCACAATTTCTGGCTCCATATTGGGCTTTTGATCTGCAAATGAAATAATGCTCCGATCAGTTTGTATGGAGGCATCAGATATAACTAATCAGTCTGTGTTATGGTCAACATAGAACTTCATTACGGATGGTGATATGTAAGGAGTGAAATTAATAGCCATCCAAAATGAGCAAAGTTTGGGACAAGAGTGATCCCAGATTATCGTGGAAGACATGGAATCTGGAGAATGGTTCACGGAGTTTGAACATGGTTCTCAGGAATCGCCCCGAATTATTGGAGGTGACGAGCATATGGAATCCATGTTGGTGTCAGTGGGTCTCGATTAAGTCATCCATGTGTCACCATCTCGAAAGTCAAGAGGAGATCGAGAATGGAAGACTGAAATGAAGGTCAAACAAGAAATAAAGGGATTGTAAAATAGTAGAAGGCTACAAATGAGTAGGGGGTCAAGTAGGGAATCAAAATAAAGTGCAGAAAGGCACACAATATGCAAGACTTATCTTTGAACCTTAATCTAATTCAAACAAACACAAAACAAGGATGGGTTCACCTACTCAACACATGTGAAGCCGTAAAAGTTAGGCTATTTTTATCTTTTGAATTTTATTATTATTATTAGGCAATCTTATAACGAGTCTTTAAGTACGCTATCCCTAGAGGAGCATGTGTATTGCTAGACAAGTGACCCGTACTTGTTCCTCCTCCTTTGTATTTTGTCATCTGTGCACTGAAAGGTCCTTGATCTCGTTCATGGGGAGCTACTCAACCAAATAAGTAGAGAAAGGAAGCCAATAGGCAAAACCAATACTTAAGACCTCGTTTGTAATGGAATCACCTGTGAGCGTGCAAGGACATACTTGGAAACAAACGGATGCGACAGACACACCCATGAGGGTGTCGCCTAAGTTCAGTACTTCAAATAAAGTCAGATGCTCCACACAAAGAGGGAACACCGTGCTCGACCAGACCCTACTTGATCATGTACGATAGAACTACAAATACTTCGCTAACCCAAGTAATAATCAAGGTGATACAGATCAGGATTTGGGATCTTATCCTTATCGTGTTGCACCTCACTCAGTCTGGAGTATACCTGAAAACATTACAGGCTTTATGAACCCCAAAAAATCAATGGTATGAATTTTAATTAAGGTCAAGTTTATTAAGCAGTTTCTTTTATAATTTTTGGATTTTCATTTTTTTGAGTATTTTTTAGAGGAGGTCACTTAATAATTTTTTTCGCATTTTTCTGTCCCAAGTGAAATAAACACAGGGGAGAGAGGATAGAAAAGCCAAGCCAATTTTCACTAAGATAGAAATCTTACCCCAGTGACTAATGATGCATGCAAAGACAAAATTACTTACAGTGCTTCCTAGCTCTCTTTATGCAGGATGCAAGGTAGTATTGAAATATTTACACTATATGGTGGTGTGCAAAAAGCGAGAAAACATCCTAAACAGTAGTTATTATTATCGAGAAGAATCGCATGCTAATCATTCAAAAATGGATCCTAATGTCTGGTCTCGGAGACCTCTCGGTCTCCACCATAACGGCTCATGCATGTGCTGTATGAGGTCTCTCATGGCTCGTAGTTCCAAGTCTAAGTAACTAGATATTAATTTTTGACTAAGTCCAAGTGAAATATATTATAGGTGCATGCAATGTTGTTAGAGCTTTGGACCTAGCTACCATGTCAAGCAGCCTACTATCCAATGGCTCACTCACAGAAAAAAATTTAAACAAATGCAGAAAGCTCAAATCATGGGAAACAAAATAAAGAAAGGCGTAAAAACACAAAAAATCTGGTACGAGCCCCCCAGGTGAACATACACCTGGGCACTGGACCTCGTGTGGTGAAGAGAGTAGTGTTCAATTTAATTACAAATCATTTTGCAAAAAAAATAAATCTCATAAAAATGCTATCTTAAGGCTCTTTTCCTGCTTCCTAGCTCTTCTCTCTTGCTCTCTCCTAGTTGTCTCACAAAGAGAAGGCTGACCTTCGCTCACCGCAGGTGAACCCACCTCCTAAGAGATAGCCCTCGTCAAGCGATCCCTCACAAGAAATATTATTAAGAAAAATTAATTAGAACAGTAAGATAATTATCAAAGAATAAATAACAGAAAAATTAAAGTAAATAATGGACAAATATATATAAAAAATGTGCCACAATCGGTTGCTCCCCAACAATGACGCCATTTGAAAGACCGATATTCGTCGAGGGTTTAAATATGTCTCACACAAGGTAGAGAAATAGTCGATGTGTTGACCGCTCAATAAATCCTGATTAATCAACAATCAACCCACATGATATAAATCAATCAATGAATAAGCATGTGTGAATCAAAATTTATTATAAACCCTACAAACTAGACGTATAGTGACAAGTAGAGTAGGGTGTCGAACGCAGGGAACACCTGATGTAGCACTTAATATTATTCATAAATAAATTATATACGTATATGTGTATATAACTATGCATAATATTCACAAAATAATGCAGGTATTTATTATTTATTTTTGTTATTTTTTCTTATTTTTGTATTATATTTTTATATTTTTATATTTTTTGGTTTTTATATTTTTATTTTTGATATAAAAGATATATAATAATAGATAAGGTTATATATATACTATATAGAGTGGAATAGTTATCAACACCACTAAATATAGTAAAAATACAGAAAATAAATGTTTTGGATTTTTAAATATTTTTTTGTGATTTTTTAGTAAATTTTGCAAATTTATATATATTTTTAAGATAAAAAATACCGTAAATGAGGGATTAAATAAATGGCTAAAATTTTAATGCAAATTAAAAATAGGAAATTATGTCCAAAATTTTCCAATTCAATTTTAATATATAAATACTAATATAGAGAAATATATATAACAAAAAGCTATTTATGGGGTTTTTGAGAATTTTATAGATTTTTACGAAGGATTTGGGGGTTTTTCAATTTTTAAGAATTTTATTTTCTATTTTAATGAGTTTTGGTCTGAAGGTTTAAATCCTTTAATAATCATCATAAATTTGTTGGGAATTTTTCAAAACGATTTTGTATTTTTTGGCTTTTTTTAAGACAAAAAGGGGCTAACCGTGCACTATTTTATTTTTATAAAATAGGAAAAGGACATGTAATGCAAATGTAAATTTATAGCATGAACAATCATGCATCCATGTACCTACTCCTTTTTTTGGAATTGTTTGAGTCATGAAATTATTTTTAACAAGTAGAAAATGGCTCACAAAAGTATTCAACCTAGCATGGGTATAATTGCTAATATAATTAAAAGCGAGGGCCAAAATGAAATTTCACCTAAAATTTAACAATGATATTTAAATTCTATAAGTTAAAAGACAATTACAATAACCTACATGGGCTTACATGAAATTTCATGCACGTGACTCTAGCTTGGACAGAATTGCAATATCTAAAATGTTTAGGGGCTATGTGCAATTATTCCATTACATTTTAAACTTCAAAAAATATTTACAGGACCATTTACTTATTTCAAAAAAGGAAGAGGAGGTATGTGAAAATTACCCACTTAATGTTGTGGATCCAGCCATCCTGGAGTTGCCACATGTCTGATCATGTAGATCCCTTCGCGTACCCCTTAGCAACTATTCAACGGTCCAGATTAGATATGGACCCCTGTTCTTAATCAAATGGCGAGGAGGGGATTTGCAAGGACAATCAAGAACATGTCTTCATCTGGCTAAGATCCGTCGTTTCTCTACGCTCTAGTGAGGTTTCACTCCTCCAATAGGTCCTGCAGGTAGTCGAGCTTCCTCTATGTGCAACTATAGGGTCCGATGAAGGCGAGAGGGCACTCAATTCTCCAGCACAGTCAAACCACCTAAAGTAGCTCCAGGAGGTTGTTGAGGTCCTAGGGGCATCGTTTGTGTGCAAGTTTGCATCAAAGCACTATTGGGTGAGAGGTCTATCTCCTCTACCCAGAAGTTGAACAAAATAATGGGGGAAATTGGATGGACGATGATTCGGTGAGGTGGAGGCAGAGGAGCTCGAATTCCCTCAATTTGAGCAAAATAAAAGGGGATTTTGCGAGTGGATTGTGGAGAATGCGTAAGGAAGGAGGATGATGTGAATGCGAGTCAAAATAGGGGAGAATCACGGGGGAATCGACCAAGAGCTCGAGCTTCGGGCTTACTAACAAAATGGAATTTAACCTAGACTAATTACTAAAAGCAAAATATAAATGTTGGAAATGAACATCAAGGTTACGATTTACTTTGAAATGACAGACAAGAACCTCGATTTGGCATGGGGACCAAAGAGATAGACTTTTACGGAGGACCTTGCTGGAGGTGCTGGATCTGCTACGTCTTGGCTCCTCCTTACTGCAAGAACTCGGCTCCTCTTCATGTCACAAAGATGAACACCATGCAGTGCTTGTGAGGGGCTAAGAACCAATTAAGAGTGATCAAAAATAAAAAGGGGCGAAGGAGTTATATTTATAGGTGTGATTTTTGTGATTTTCTAGGGACAATGGCTTGAAAAGGAGTGGGGGTTGGTGAGGATTTAATGATGGGCGTGGATCTAGGACGAAGATGTTGCAGGAAGGTGGTGGTCTTGAGGGCAATGAGTGAATATGGAGGCAAGGAGAAAATGACAAAGTGGCAACCTCGTGATGGTCTAACAAAATTTAGAAGGGAGGCTGGACATTTGACCGCGGTCAACAAATGAAGGTGCCTGGTTGGTCCACGTGGACCAACCATGAAATTCCAAGGCAGAAATGCCATGGAAAATGGATAATAAATAGTAATTAATTTTATTATTTTTTGGTTATAAAATAAAAAATGTTTCGAAATTTATGTAGTATTTTATGTATTTTTATTTATTTTTAGAGGTGTTTAATTACAAGTTACAATTTAGGGTACATATATAGGTATATTGTTCTATGTTTTGTGTATTTTAATTTTATCTGTCTTTTTTATTTTTTGATTTTATTATATTTTTTGGATATTTAAAATTGATTTTTATATGCACAAATATATTTTTATAAAATTTTTATGGTATAATACCAATAATTAAATAAATAGGTATATTAAATATATTAGTATATGTATATGTATTTCATCTATGTATTTTATTCACATATATTATTTTAATATTTTATGAATGGTTTTATTCTAGTTTTACTATGCATATATGATATAAATAATATTTACCAAATTATAAAAATATAAAAATATAAAAATAATAAATAATAAATAAAATAAATATTTTATTCGAACATATTGTACATTAAGGGTCCAAAAACTAACTTTCAGACCTTAACTCCAAATTATGTGAAACCACCATCATTAAATATCTTATGAAAAGTTATGTACAATTAAAGGTGATTTTGATATATTTTGTTTTTTATTTTGGTGATATGGGTCGGTGAAGTTTGGTTTTTAAGATTTTATTCTCTATATAAAATGTACATTGTATAATATTTTTGCATGAAATAAAGTTTGTGTTTTTCTACACATTTAGCTACAATTTTCATGTACAATTTTTTTTATTTATGGTGTAAATCATAAAGAATAAAATATGTCCCAAAAATTTTTACCGACCTATTTTGTAGAGTGGTCTAACTGAGTTTTCTGTACAATTAGCCGCCCTACTCTATTCCTTGTCGACTAAGTCATCATGATGACTGAGTATTGGGGGATAGGGTCTCTTTGGTGTCCTTGATACTTTGCTCTTTTTCTTTTATTTATTTTATACTTTTATTATGACCATAAATAAAGTAAATGTACAATATTTCATATAGTATTTTGTACAAATTAATGAGTGTTTATTTTGACAAGTTAATGATATATCCATGCATTCAGCTATGGTTTGAAGGCCAAAATGAAAGAATAAAGGTGATGAAATGGAGATTCATCAGTCATAGAGGAATTCTGTGCAATATTGGATTAAGAGCTTATAGTACCAATGGTGGAGACATTATAGTTGAAAGATTCGACATTGCCTTGCACAGTTGCTGAGGTCACCACTGAGCGAAATCAGACCCCGCTTGAGCTCAAACCACTTTCAGCAAACATGAAATATGCCTTCCTTGTGGGCACGCAGATAATGTTCCTAGTGATCATCAATTCCCTGTTAACACAAGAACTAGAATCTTGTCTGTTCGAGGTTCTTAAGAGAAACTGCAAGGCCATAGGCTAGAAGATTTCATATCTTCATGGGATCAACCCCCCATTATGCTCTCATCACATATATCTTGAAGAAGACAATAAGCCTTCCCATGAATTCCAGTGAATTCTGAATCCAAATCTAATTGATGTTGTAATGAATGAAATCATGAAATGTTGTGATGCAGGATTCATATATCCCATCTCCAATTCGAAATGGGCAAGTCCCTTACATGTTTTGGTAAAGAAATCATAGATCACCATGGTGAAGAATGAAAAAGGAGAAGAGATCGCAACCAGAGTACCAACATCTTGGACCGTATGTGTGGAGTATAGACGACTGAACTTAGAAACAAAGAAGGATCATCTCTTGCTCCCCTTTATTGACCAAATAGTTGAAAGGCAGGCCACGAAGGAATATTTCTACTTCTTAGACGAATAATCTGGTTATAATTATGTCATAGTTGTTCCTGACGATCAAGATAAAGCGACCTTCACCTATCCATTTGGGACCTATCCCTTCAACATAATGTCATTTGGTTTGTGTAATGCTCTAGAAAAATTTCAGCGATGCATGTTGGCCATGTTTGCAGATATGGTTGGAAGTTTTCTCAAGATTTTCGATGATGATTTCTTGATATAGAGAGATTGCTTCGATCAGTACCTATCTTATTTAGACTGAATCCTGAAAAGATGTTGTGAAGCAAACCTGGTGCTCTCGTGGGAGAAGAGACATTACATGGTGACCGAAGGGATCATGTTAGGCCATGTCATATCCAAATGTGTCATGTTTGTAGGTCTGTGAAGGTCGATGCCATTTAAAAACTTGAGACACCTATAAATCTGAAGCAAGTCAGGTCATTTCTTGGGCATGTTGGATTTTACCATAGATTCATAAAAGATTTCAGCAAATTACCCGACCATTGATTGAGCTTCTTTGCAAGGAGGCATATTGTATTTTTGATGACTGATGAATCCACGATTCATCATCTCAATATTTTGATCTTAGCAAAATCCCCGAGTAAAATACCAAATAAATGTCCATAAAATCAATAAATTAACAAAATGACTCTTGTAATAAAATATATTAATTATTGTATATTAGATTGCATAAAAAAATTAATAATAAAAGGCCATAAAAGGAGTTTTTCACATGTAAATAGCCAAAAACTTCATGTATTTTTAATAATTTCATTTAAAATCCTTTTTAGCTAATTCTTTCTCTGCCCTTTTCATAAAAATGTATATAAAAATACAAAATAAATTTCACCTCAAATTAATGTTCCTAGATCTCAAAGAGAAAAGGCCGTAAAGTCCAATTTCCCGGTCAAATTTCACCAAATTTACTTTTAAAGTTCAAGTTAGAAAATTATATATCTAATGAAAGAGGTTTTCATTAAAATTGGAGATCGTTTGCAAAATATGTATTTTGGGACCTAAGTGTACATTGTGTATTATGTAAATATTCATTATTCATTTTTTATCAACATTTCTTAATTATTAAAAAATCATTTTTATTATATTTTATTCCCCTTTATTTTATTTTATTTTTATATTGTAAATATCTTTTTATAAAAAATAAAAAATTCAAATAAAAAAGTAAAAAAACATGTACATATTGTTCTGTAAATTCTCCACTCTTTTTCTTCTCTTTATTTTAATGTATTTTAGTAGCCTAATTAATTTTATTTATTTATTTTCCATTCTCTACAAAAGCTTCTCTGTCTTCCACCAACTTCCATTCAACTCCACCATCTTCTAATAACCTCCCATTCTACTCCATCTCCTCCACCTTATTTTTTCTCCAACTTCCCATTCTTCATCTTTATATTCATCTCCACATCCTCATTTTTCCTCATCCACCATTCTAATAGAAAGAGGAGAGCACTTGGAACGTTTTGTTGCTGACAACGACGTAGTATCCTCCTCAAGCGATCACCTCCTTCAGGCGAGATCTGTGGCGATCACTGTCCCCGCGTCACGAGCTTCCCATCAAGCTCGCATAGCTTCTCCGATTTTTATTTCTCCAATCAGATAGAGGCGATGACAAGAGTCCAACATAGCTTCTCTGTAAATCCAGCGAACCTCAGATAAGTTTTTCCTCTCATTTCCCTTTTTATTTTATTTTATCTAATATTTTGTTTCCTAGTTGTTTCATACCATCAATTTTGTATCACACCCACTCCATCATCCACCTCCATCATCCTCTTCAACATTCCCTTTTACCATTTTTATATATTTGTTTCTAGTTTAAAAAAATTAAAAAATTAAAAAATCACAATAAAAATAAATGAATAAATGGAGGGGAAGCAACAACAACAGTTGTTGCCCCGCTTACAGCCACAACGAGGCATCCCCACCAAATGTCGGCCCCCACCAGACACACCACTCTGCCGCGACCCTCCTCCACGCTGCGCAGCCGCGGCGCCTCCGCTCCTCCAGAAGGTCGCGCTACCTACAGCTGCATGCCGCATCGTCACCGTGTCCATCACCAGCGGCTGCTCGCACCCCCGTGCGTCGCTGCCTTCACGACCAACCTCTGCCGCCCATCCCCTTCTGCCTTCCTCTGCAAGGCCCGCACGGCCCCAACATCAGCTGCTCCAGCCTAACATGGCATCTCCCCTTGCGCCCTAACCTGTCGAAGAAGAAGGTGGTTTTCCTCCTTCTGTATTTTTCTTATTTAATGTAAAAATTACATTTTTATTATTTAATGTTTATAATATTGTAAAGTAGTCCATGTACTAGTTTGTTTCTAACCTTTGTTTTTTGTTTTGCATGGATACCCTTATGTTCGCACGTTAATTTGGATATTTATTTTGCATAAATTTATTAAATGAAAAATAACAAGATGTTGATCAACTGATTATATACCATTTTCATATTTATTTGGATTTTTATGATATATGTGAATTAATTACAATTGTTCAGGTGAAATATTTCATAATTTACCCAATTTGAGCTCCTAAATTCATATTTCACTCAAGGTTGCTCCAAACAATCCAAAAAAATCAGAACTTATGCTTTGAAATGTGCTTTAATAAATTTCCAAAATTCATCTTATTTGGAGTTGCCATGTGCCTTAAATAATTTGTAGAGTAATTTTAGTAAATGATTTATAATTAAATCTACACACATTTATTTTGCAAAATTTTAAATCTCATGGATTCCATATAAAAATACCTATGAGAGATAATTCACATTCTTGCTTATTCATTAATGTGGATTTATTAAAAATTAGTTACTTGCAGTCACTATGTTTCCACTAAAAAATCCATAAAAATTTCATATTTTGTCAGAAAAATCCAAAAAAGTTTACTGTAGCATCCTTGCATCATGTTTATTTCCAATAAGGTTTTTACATTTTTTGCATACGGTTTGTGTTTGATTTACCACAACGTTGTTCCTTTGTCTCCCTCTGTTCGACCCCGGATTTACGCAGGATTTTACTTGGGGATTTTGCTAAGATCTCAAGATATTGAGATAATGAATCGTGGATTCATCACCCCCCTATACTTAAACTTTGCTAGTCCTCGAGCAAATAAGGAATGAAAAAGTTGGATTAACCCCTGGCTGTGCATGTGAATACAAGACTTGATCTGTTCAAGAACTCTCGGTTTTAGAGATCCTAAAACTCTAAGATGAACCAAGCTCTAGTAAAAAGGCATCCAATTTCCCTAATCATCAAACTCTCTCTATATACAGATATAGTAGGGATATGACATTAAGTGTGGTATGGAGTTACAAGAGTAGAGTCACAACGTCACCCAAGGTTCCAATCCAAGAGACTCTCCTAAGAACCCGATCTTCAACACTAGGGAATAAACTATTTCTTGCATCCAATCCTCTGTCTTAGTTGTTAGTCATAAAAGTGTAGATGGAAGGCTAGTTGATGGAGGACATAGGATTATGTCATTTCTTCTCTCCCTCTCTTTGGGACAAAGATCCTCTCGAGTGCCTTATTACTCAACACATACTTTTGGTGTTGATCAATGCATCCGTCAAGAGAAGTTGGAGTAGTTGCAATTGTTTTTCTGGGAATACACCGGGGTGTACCTTTTTTGAGTATCTATTATACCTTCTACACCCATACATGTAGCATTTACGATGAAGAGCCCTTTTTTGGTGCAAGCCCGACTCTTGGTCCTAATAGCGATGGTTCAAGTGGATGCTTTGAGATGGTTGGGAGCGCTCGCCTTTGGTGGAAGCTCTTCGATATTTGACATTGTATGGTTAGAGCTTTTCTTTCAACATTGATATTTCTTTTCTTTGCTTTGCTTTTTGGCTAGTTCCACAGCTTTTACCAAGAGTTGGTGTACACTGATCAACAATTTTTTAGATTTCATCACACCCTGGCACATAGGTAAATATCAAGAGATAGTACAAGAACCATGTTCTCATACTGGCTAAAGGTGTTGACACTCAGGTTTCATGAAGCCTTCATTGATTTTATCCCATCCTCGAGCATCATCAAATCAGGTCTAAACTCAAATCCCTCATCCTAGATCCTTAAGTGAAATTTCGACTCATCTCATCATAATTGCAGTCGTATATGTGAGATGATGATCATATTCTTAAGGTAAAGACTAAGCATGCAATATAGCACACAAATCTTTCAAACTAGGGAAATGTGAATAATTAAGTCATAGGCCCTACCGACAAAGGAAGGTTAACTCAAAATCTCAAGACATCGTAAACCCAATGTTCTTGAACTTTACAAGTCTTGTGTGAATGTGAATGTGTTAAGTATTAAACTAACTTATTATTTAGGTTTTTTTATGTTTTTTTAATTTTTTGTGATTTTTTTATTTTGAAAAATAAAAGAAAGGAAGAAAGTTTTTTTGAAAAAAGGTTTTCTCTTTTCTCTTTTCTTTTTCAAAAGTTTTTTAGGAAGGTAAATAAGAAAGAACACACATTTTTTTGAAAAAAGTTTTTTAAAGATTTTTTTGAAAAAGATTTTTTTGGATTATTTTACTAATTTTACCCACCCTGTAATTATTATATAATATATACAAAAATACATGAAAGTAAGAGCTATGGGTAAAGTTTATATGTAATATATACAAATCCCCTATGCTTAGCATGTGCTATGTCCTCATGGCACTATGTGATAAAAAGCCATAGCTCGTACTAAGCATAAGTGGGTGAAAAAGAATAGAAGAGAAGAATACAAGAGCGTGGGAGAATACACAAGGGGCATGGGACCCCCTATACTTAGGCTCTAGTCAGTATAAGTATTGGACAGAACACAAGATTGGGGGACCGAAGAGGGTGGAAAAGAATATGCAAGAAGAAATGGAGCAATTCGGGTCACTCATGCCCTATATCCTAAGTATAGCCACAAATGAAAACAATACGTAACTGGGGCGACTGATGCAAATCATGGGGAAGGAAGGAAAATCTATACAAGAAGGAGTGAGAATATATAAGGATCGAGAAGGTGTGTGACGACCCTTCTTGCGGGAGCGAGGGGGTGGGTAGTATACACATGTGTCGTTGTTAGAATCGTCCTCATAAGAATAATAGTGAGGTGTAGGGAACATCCAACGAGGGTCGACACACGACTGCTTGCTCAAATATGGCTTCAGAACAGTCGAACTGAGCTCACTCATATAAATCACCTCATCCGGACCTGACGAGGACTCCTCGGAAAGTTCCTTCTCTTGTACATTGAAGGTAACTTTCTTAGCTGTTTTTTCATAATTGATTACACGAAAATAGCGAGAGATCAAGGGAGATAAATAACAATGGTCGTTGCGACCTCAATCACTCAGAACGTGTCAATCAAGAAAATGAACCACAAATGAAGATAAATCAATAAAACAAAGAGAAGTGGTTCTGCTATTGGATTTAACCTGGTATAGCTCCCAGGGTCGAACACAAGGAGCACAGATTGGCCTTCGGCCTACGATGTAGTCAGAAATCCAAGGAAGTCTTTTTTATGGTTCTTATTTGTTTTTGTATTTTTTTAGATTTTTTAAAAGATGAGAGAAATGAGAGAAGGGGAAAACAAGGCAACTTCAACAATTTATACAACACACAAAAATGATGCAAAAATTCCAGAAAATTGGTTTTTAGGTTTTTTAGGTTTTTTACTGTTTTTGGTGAATTTTTGGAATTTTTCTAATGGGTAAATTATTTATTAAAAATCAAACAATGCAACAAAGAAGGGGTACTGTCCAGCAAGGCTTAAGATCCAAAAATAAAATACTCTTGGATCTCAAAAAGCCCTAAAGGTAATTTTCCTATAATCTAGAAAGAATAAGGAAAATTTAGGCACCCTAATTATTGTTTTTGGATTTTTAATTTATTTATTACAATTTTTATGAGTTTTTAGTGGTTTTTAAATTTTTAGGGTTTTTAAGTGATGGACAGTAGCCAAAATTGGCTAGAAAATCAAATAACAAGCAATTAACATTACCTAATTTTTTTAGAATTTTTGGTGGAGTTTTTATATTTTTTTGGTATTTTTAAAATCAAACAGTGGCGAAAATATGGGTTTTTGAATTTTTAAAAATAATAAATGAAATCCAAAATGTCCCCAAAAATCATAGAAATTTCTACACCATGGCAGGAGCCATGTGTCAAAATTTCATTGGATTTGGAGGTCGTTTGATATTTTATTCAAAAACAAAGGTGGGGCACTGTGCACAGGGACCTATGTGCGAATACCCAAAAGTTCAGGGGTCCTGGTGCAAAATACCCAAGAAGTCACGTGCCAAGCACGTGTCTGGGGCACTCAAGGACCTAAATGTAATAAAAATAAGTTCCGAGGGCTTATTGGTAACAAGTACCAAAAGTCCAGGGACTTATGTGCAAATAACCCAAAATAATTCGCACATGCGCATATAAAGTGTTCACAGGGGCATATATGCAAATAAACAAAACATTTCATTCAATGAATAACATCCCAGAACTACAAGGCATATATTGCAAATAACCCAAAGTAACACGTGACGAAGCACGTGGTTCACTACTGGCAGGGGTATAAGTGCAATTAAAATAAAGCGCGAGGGTCTCTATGCAAATATCCCAGAAAATAAACAACTGAATTAAAAATTACAGGACTAAAACGAAATTAACAAACTACGAGGGGGGCCTATGATATTTACCCCTTTATTAACCGACGGTCGGATGTGCGCCACGTGGATGATCTGACGACGCTGGGCTCCGGGCCTCTCTCCTCGGCTGCAACGGTCCTGATGCGTTCCTCAGATGGATCAACGGTCACGGCTCCTCCACAGATGGATGGCTAGGATTAGAACTGGAGCAGAGGGTGCATCGGACGGCTCTGGAAGGTGGAGGAAGAACTCGACGCCGGCGAAGTTCGCCGACGTCCTGCGTGAACTCCGGTCCTCCTCTGCTGCGCCTGAAGGTCGGAGAAGATCCGGCGTGAGGTTGCGCAGCTGCTGGTGGTGGCCAAGGGCCCAACCGAGCCCTGGAGGGGCTCCGGCGAGACCTGGTGGCTCGAAGCTCCTGGCTGAAAGTTGGGAGGCCTCAGACGGCTCCCTTTGGACCTGCAAAGTGGTCAAGAAGCTTCGCGGGTCGAGGGCAAAGTGCCTCGACCCGGTTAGGTGGCGTGAGGGTGAACGGTGCAGTGGGGCGGAAGAGCTCCGGCGAAGCGACGGCGAGGGAGCTCGATTCCCAGTTCCTGTGCGAACTGGGTTGGATGATCGGGCGTAGAAGGTGCGTGGGGATACGGTGAAGGTGATGGTCGGATCGGATGAGCGATAGGATACGCGAGGTGGTCGGAATCGAAGATGTACGTCGGAGGTTGGAATTGGGGGAAATCGGAAATTACGCTAAATGGGAAAGAACTAAGGTTACCTGATGGATGCTGGAGACTGTGCTGGAGATTGGCTATCTCCGGGTCGTAGCTTCGAAGGGCGTCAAGGCCTGAAGCTCGGTGCTCAACGCCGGCGGCGGAGCAAGAACGGCGAAGTACGCCGGATCGATGGATACGCTTCCTCGCCTCACTGCAACACGGGCAAAAGCTTGCTGTCACTCTCGCCTTGCCGATGGAGGTCACGGGGAAGGAAGAGAAGGGCCAAAGATGCGGCGCGGAGGCGGCGGAGGTGATGGTTATATAGAGTGACCGGGGCGATTAGGTTTGAGGGCTGACAGCGAAGGAAAGCGTGGATTTGATGGCTGAAGATCCGGCGAGGGAGAGGGATGAATGGCGAAGAGTCCGGGCGCGGGGGATGAGTGGGAGACAGGCTGGAGGCGCGTGGGAAAATCGGGGAAGAAGGCGCGGCGCGCGACTTCCAGAAAAGGAAGGAGGTCGCGGGGGAGTTGACCGGGGTCAACATTCCCCCGTGGACCAGTCAGACGCTGCCACGTGTGCCCGGTTTTTGTTTTATTATTTTAGGGTAGAAATAGGTCGAATTAGAGAAAACTTAAAACATGAAATATTTTTCTTTTATTTTTTTCTATTTTTTGGTGATTTTTAATTAATTTTTGGAAATAAAAAAAATAGGGTAGCTATATATAGGTATATGTACACTACATGGATTTTTATTTTTGATTTTTTATTTGTTATTTTTATGTGTTTTTATGCTCATTTTGTATTTTATTTATTTACAACATAGAATATGGAATAAAAGAATATTTTTATTGTATTTTTATCACTTATATACAAGGGTGAAATAAATAGTTATATACATTTATATACATGGTATTTATACAATATATTTTTGAATTTTCAATTTTGTAATTTTTATTTGATTTTTGTTTTGTTTCTTGTTATTTATTTTATTTACAAAATGTAACATAGAATATTTACAAAAAGTTTTGAAAATAAATGAATTTATTTACAAGGTAAAATAAATACAATGGTGTGGTTTATACACATGGTGAAGGAAGGGTATTTTTGAATTTTTGATTTTTATCTTTTTATTTTGTTTTTAATAGTAAAATATACACACAATATGGACAAGCATATTTTTGGGTGAGGAAAATATAGAGTTTTATTTATTTACAAATATACACATATGAGCCCCTATCTCCCTCTACTTGGCTTTTATGCGGTCAGGCCCATGCTGAGCCCTCCCTTGGGTTAGGTTGCTCAATATTTATTCTAAATATTTCCCTCTTTTTCTTTTTGCTCTTTATTCTTTTATTTTGTGCACAAAAACATGCTAATTATAGGTTTTTACACAATGCATGCTTTTGGTATTTATTGGTATTTACACATATCTACATGTATTTGCAAAGGTTTTTGTAGCTAAAATAGAAGAATAAAGAGTGATGAATGGGTATTCATCACCCCCCTATGCTTAACTTTGCTAGTCCCTTAGCAAACACTTATTTGAAAAAGAAGTGAAAAAGAAAGAAAAAGAAAAAGAAAAAGAGAATGTACAAGGATCAAGGTTGACTTATTAAATTTTCCTTCATTAAATTGAAATATGGAGCTCGATCAGATCTTTGGATTATTAATGTGTCGGAACCTTATTTGGACTTAAGCTTAAAACTCAACAGCCTCCAAGTTCCACCAATCTATGGGCAAGGCTCCTCAATAAACCAGATCAGAACAAGTCTACATACACAAACTCTAATGACCATGAATCTTTTCCTTGCGGTGTAAGTGATATGTGGCTCCCCACCTCAGAAGTAACAAAGAAACAACCTCCCTCAACCTGGTAACTCTAATGCCTCAGTCTAGCAACTCTTTCCTCGAGAAGCGGGGTATTCCCTTCTAAGTTCAAGTGCAACCGGCTCAAGAAGAGGGGGTAGAAGTATAGAGTTTTGGAAGCTTAGCCAGTGTAGCTAAGTCTCCCGCTGCAAGCTTCATGAGATGTAACATGGATACCATAAGCTTTTGCTTCATACTCCGGTGGGGTTATTAAATTTTCAATCCGACCCACCACTTTTTTGGAGTTCTTTTTGCATTTTTGCATATTTTTTTTTTTTTTCAACAACTTCTGTACAACATATCTACATGGTGCAGCATATATAAGAAATTTCCCCTTGAGCCAGTAGACTATCCCTCTTTTGAAGCTTTATTGCAACCCACAGCTTCTGTCTTTAGCTTTCAACACCACTAGACCGAGTTGAGGTGCACTTCCTTCACTATAAGAAGAAGAGAGGTTCCGCCTAGAAGTACTACCCTCATATGCTACCCCAAGCCAAAGGAAACTGCCTCCTCACCACCTCATCCATGGAGAGCCATGTGTAAAGTGCAGGTGCAAGTTAAGCCATTGTCTCTGAGAGTCATGCGTGTGTTGTTAAGTGCTCTACTTAGGCTCATCAAGATGACATATGCTCATAGCCTAGTGGACCCAAAGAATTAAGTCCTTATGGACCTGAAAAGCCTTAACCCTAAGTCCTATAAGGTTCCTCTTGAAGTTAAGTGGATTAAGATCCTTTCAAGCTCCATTTCTCAATTTAATTCCAGGCTTATTTTAAATGTCAACTCTCATCCAGGAAAAACTATATACATATATGTACACAAGATGCTATTTACAAGTATTTTACAATCATGCAAAAATTTTTGAAAAATGTTTTGAAATCATGAATGAATGATGCATGAAGTGCAAGTTTTGCAAAAATATATTTACAAACATTTACACAAGATTTTTGCAAACTTTTGATTTTCAAAACATTTTGGAAAAAATTTTGTACTATATACATAATTTTGATACAAAATATTTACACAAGCTTTACACAAAAGATTTTTGAAATCATTTTTACAAAAATACTTTGTACACTAGCTATGTATGTGCAAGAATAAAAGAGGTTTATGTACATGAAAAAATTTTTAATTTTTGTGATTTTTAGCCATTTTATTTATTAACACACTCACACAAAGTACGAGTTATGGCTAAAGTATATATGAAATATATACACACCCCCCCTATACTTAGCTCGAACGATGTCCTCAGAGTGATCAAGAGCGATGAAGAAGACATAACTCGTGCTTAGTAAAAAGGGAAGTGAAAAGGAATGGCTAAGTACAGGAATGAACAAATGAATAGAATGAGAGGAACTCGGTGGTCTCCCCCTATACTTAGGATTAACTAATCCTAAGTATAGAAAGCTGTACATGAAGGGAAAGCCGAGTGAAGAATATACAGAATCTGCCCCCCCTATACTTAGGGTAAAATATCCCTAAGTATAGGCAGCAAAAACAAGAGCAGAAAGAATAAAAAGAATACTCGCAGGTCCGACATCCCCCCTATACTTAGGGTAAAGTACACCCTAAGTATAGCATAATCATAAGATGAGAAATGGGATGTGGGACTAAAGAATAGAATGATATAGACAACTGGATCTATACAGGTGGAAGAACAGTGAAAATCAGGCGTGAGATGTAAAAGATGTGAGTCAAAAGACCACATCTCACGCAAAATGAATAGCAGCAATAATAACGTCCCGCGGCTCATGATCTAGAAATGGTTTGAGCCGCTGGCCGTTCACTCGGAAGGTACTCTCAGAAGATAACTCAGATATATCAATGCTACCGTTATCATGTACCTTTCTGACCAAATAAGGTCCTTTCCATTTGCTCTGTAGCTTCCCTGGAAATAATCTAAGCCTCGCATCAAACAGCCATACTTTCTGTCCAATCTCAAAATGCTTGTGGCTGATATGAGAATCATGCCACTCTTTCACTTTCTCCTTATAATGTAGGCTGTTTGAGAATGCTGCATCTCTAAGCTCTTCCAAGGCGGCTAACTCTGCCCTCCTCTGGTCTCCTATACCATCTGGATCCATCAATATGTCTGTAACTGCCCAGAGTGACTTGTGCCTCAGCTCAACTGGTAGGTGACAGGGCTTGCCATACACGAGGCGAAAGGGAGATGTGCCCAATGGAGTCTTGAAAGACGTCCTATATGCCCACAAGACCGAATCCAAAAGCTGTGACCAATTCTTTCGGTCAGGGCGGACGACTTTCTGCAAAATATTCTTGATCTCCCTATTCGATACCTCAGCTAGACCATTCGTCTGTGGATGGTATGGTGTAGCAACACGATGGTCTATACCGAACTCTCTAGCAAGTGCCTTCACCTGGTCGTTGATGAAATGAGACCCCCCATCAGAAATAAGAACTCGTGGAACCCCGAACCGCGTGATGATGTTCTTCCTCAAAAATCTGCAAACTGTCTTTGCATCTGCGGCTCGGGCGGGGATAGCCTCAACCCAACGACTAACATAATCTACAGCCAACAGAATGTACTCAAATCCCTGACTCTTAGGGAATGGACCCATGAAATCGATGCCCCATGCGTCAAAAACCTCACAGAAGTGAATGGGCTGCATCGGCATCATATCACGCTGTCCACAAGTGCCCATCCTCTGACAGTCAGTACACCTCTTCACGAATTCATCAGAGTCCTTGAAGAGGGTAGGCCACCATAAGCCGGATTGGAGCACTTTCTGTGCCGTTCTCCTCCCAGAATGATGTCCTCCTGCCTCAAGCTTGTGGCAGTAAGTGAGGACACTATGATGCTCCTCCTGAGGAATACACCGACGCCAGATGCTATCCCCTCCTTCGTGGTAAAGGATGGGATCCTCCCAGTGGTAGGACTTGGCCTTCGCGAGGAAGGTCTCAATCTTCTGCTTGGGCCAATCTTGTGGGACTTTCCCAGCAACGAGAAAGTTCACAATATCGGCATACCATGGGAGTGAGGCGATAGCAAGGATCGCCTCATCTGGGAAGGTATCACAAATGGGATCAATATGCTCTGTCTCCTCAGGCTGCTCTAATCGGGATAAATGGTCCGCCACCACATTCTTGACTCCAGGCTTATCCTTGATCTCAATGTCGAACTCCTGGAGTAGAAGGATCCATCTAGTAAGTCTGGCCTTGGCATCCTTCTTTGACATGAGGTACCTGATGGCGGTGTGGTCTGTGTACAAGGTCACTCGGGATCCAATGATATATGATCTGAATTTATCTAGGGCAAACACTACTGCTAGCATCTCCTTTTCCGTGACTGTATAATTCCGCTGGGCGGAATCCAATGTGCGGCTAGCATAGTGTATCGCAAATGGTATTCCATCCCTCCTCTGTCCTAGCACGGCCCCTACGGCAAAATCGGAGGCGTCCGTCATGATCTCGAATGGGAGAGACCAATCGGGTGGCTGAAGGACAGGAGCCTCAATTACACACTGCTGGAGAGTCTCAAAGGACGAGAGACACTTGTCATCAACAAGGAACTCGGTGTCTTTCGTCAAGAGGTCAGTTAACGGTCGGGCAATCTTGCTGAAATCATGAATGAATCTCCTATAAAAACCAACGTGCCCCAGAAATGACCGTAACTGCTTCAGATTGGACGGTGGTGTGAGTTTCCTAATGACATCGACCTTGGCCGGATCAACCTCCATGCCTCTGTTGGAGATGATGTGGCCAAGCACCGTCCCTTGAGTCACCATGAAGTGACTCTTCTCCCAAGACAGCACCAAGCGGGTAGCAATACATCGCTGGAGCACTCGGTCTAGGCAGTCAAGACAGGAATCGAATCCGTCGCCGTAAACCGAGAAGTCGTCCATGAAGACCTCCAAGCACTCCCCTACCATGTCCGAAAATATCGACAGCATGCATCTCTGAAAAGTCGCAGGGGCGTTACATAGCCCGAATGGCATGCGTCGAAAGGCGTAAGTACCGAAGGGACAGGTAAAGGTGGTCTTCTCCTGATCCTCAGGAGCGATGGCCACCTGGTTGTAGCCCGAGTACCCATCCAGGAAGCAGTAATGGCTCTTCCCTGCCAGTCTCTCTATGATCTGGTCAATAAAAGGCAGGGGGAAATGGTCCTTCTTGGTGGCCTGGTTGAGTCTCCTGTAGTCAACGCAGACCCTCCAAGAGGTGGGTACTCGTGTAGCAATCTCCTCTCCCGACTCACTGATCACAGTTGTGATGCCCGTCTTCTTGGGCACCACATGCAAGGGGCTAACCCACTTGGAGTCGGAAATGGGATAAATAAAATCTGCACTCCACCATTTTGATATTTCCTTCATAACAACCTCTCTTAGGTTGGGGTTTAGTCGCCGCTGGAACTCACGCGACGGCTTCGCCCCTTCCTCGAGATAGATATGGTGGGAGCACAATGAGGGACTGATCCCATGGAGATCTGCTACGCTCCATCCAATTGCCTTGCGGTTCTTTTCAAGAACCTCCATCAGACGGGATTCTTGCTCTCCAGTCAGATCGGCAGAGATGATGACTGGGTACATCTCAGACTCTCCCGCAAGGAATCTATACTTCAACGAAGTAGGGAGCGGCTTTAGCTCTGGACAGCTGGGTGCTGGCAAATCTGGCTTCTGAAGAAGATGTGTGTATGCGGACAATTCTGCCAAATTTGCCTGGGAAAATGATAACGAACTCTCACAAACTGGATCTGGAGAAGGCGGGTCCTTTGTATTGTCTCTAATCTGCTCTGCCTCTACCTCCTCCTCATCTATAGGCTCAGGTGGATCCAGATCTGGCATCTGATCATCACAATCTGCCCAATCAGACTCTGAATCCGAGGGATCTGTATCAGACTCGGTGGCATCAGTACCACCGGATGACAAGGTGGCATCAGTACCACCATAGAGCAGGGTGGCCTCAGTACCACCATCACTGGAAATCGTGTCGCGATCAAGGTCCGACTCTGCTGACTCAATAGTATCCTGAACCAGGGCTGTGCTCTCCAGACTATCCTCTGCTATCATCTCTGCATCAGCGGTATCTGAGAATGAGAGGGTAGTCTGTGACTCAAGGTCTGCCCAAGCTGCCTCATCATCTGTGATCACAAAATCACAGTCCTGGTGGATGTCTGGCTCTGCGTCTGTCAGCTGCTCTGAATCTGTACTGCCATGTGAGCGGGATCTGGATCTGGCTCTGTGGTCCTTAACCGTCTCTATTTGTATACTCTCGCCCTGGACGCGAAAGTATACCTTCCCACTGTCATGGTCAGTCACTGCCTTGGCTGTGGCCAAGAATGGGCGACCGAGGATGATGGGGGAATCGGTCAATGAGTCAGGGGTCTCCATGTCCAGCACTACGAAGTCCACGGGGAATTTCAAACCCTGAATCGTGACGACAACGTCTCGCAACAACCCCTTTGGCCTCTTGACAGACCGATCAGCAAACTGAAGGTATGTCCTGCTCTGTCTAAGAGTGCCCAACTCTAAGTGGTCGAGAAGGGCTGCCGGAAGAAGGTTGATCGACGATCCGCTATCTAATAGAGTGCGGTCGAACCTCTGCTCACTAATATGACAGCTGACATACGGGGCCCCTAAATCTGGCCTCTTAGTCGGCAGATGGTTCTGGATCGCGTAACACGTGGCTTTTGTCAGCACATGGATCTCTGCGGTCTTGTTCCTCTTCTTCCTCCTGACTGTGGTCCTATCTCTTAGGGATCGCTGAAGAAGAGGAATGTGCTGCAAAGCCTCATTGAGGGTCAGCTGGATGTGAAACCGGTCTATCATGCTCTGGCTGAACTCCTCCTGCTCTCTCTTTTTTGTGTCTTTTTTTTTTTTCTTCCCCTTCCCCAACTCAAGGGCTCTAGGAAAGGGGATCACAGGGTCCTTCTCAGATGAAGGACTAGGAATAGGCCTAGACGGTTCGATGACCAGATCCTCACAAACATCATTCACCATAGTGGGATCAGAAGAAACTAAACCTTTTCCTTTATTCAAATCAGAGTTCCGAGATACATTCATGCGAGGAAAGACAACATTTCTATCTGAATAAATGTTGGTGGCATCAGTACCACCTCTAGTTGGCTCTACAACTAGACGTCTTGCGGCCTCAGTACCGCTGGCTGGCTCGGCTCTGCTGGTGGCGTCAGTACCACCGTCATCATGATGTGCGGCTTCAGTACCGCTCTCCTCTTCCTCATCTGGCGCTCTAGATGAATCCTCGTGTTGTCGCTCAGATGAGGCGCCTCCTGCTGGTCTTCTACCGCTCCTAAGTGTAACAAAATCAGCATCAAATAGATCCGACGAGATAACATCAAATGAGTCACTAGAAGTGGTAGGCTCAGTGTGAACTACCTGCTCAGATTTCCTCTTCAAGTTATTAGGATTAGGCTCGATCTGTGCAGGGATGGCGGCCTTCCCTCTCATCAGGTCCCGCATCTCCTGGCGGAACTCGTCCATCTCCCGTCTAAATGTAGCCTGCTGCTCTGTGAAGAGGCGGGCTAGATCATCCATGGCGGGGCTCTCATGGGAGCCCGACGGGTTGCCTCTCTGATAATGAGGCTGCTGGACCTGGTGCTGCTGCTGATGAGAGGGGTAAGAGGATGGATGCTGCTGCTGGTGAGCCTGCTGCTCACGTCTCCAACTCTGTCCCTGCTGCTGATAGGGACGAGATACGAAGGATGATGGCTGGTGTGCTGGGTGCTGCTGGTGATCTCTCTGCTGGGAGTACTGCCCTCCCTGACCGGCTGGCTGCTGTTGGGACTGGTTACCCCCATTCCCCCACCTGAATCCGGGATGGTCTCGTCGGATTCCAGGCTGAGGGCGGTCATACCAAATCCCGTTGACATCCATCAACGGTTCCGCATCGTAAGGGGCTGGTGGGAGTACATCCAGAGGCTGATCCGGTTGATATACCACCATCTGTAAGTCTGGAGATGGTGGTGACTGGTAAGAGGGCTGCTGCTGCTGGTACGGCTCCGCCTGTACAAGGTGAACTTGTCTAGGCTGCTGCAAGGAGCTGGAGCGCTGGGACGAGCTGCGGCTGCCACCGGAATCGCCTCGCGACAGAAGACGGGGCTGAGGAGCCGTCTGTGCCTCCTGAAGACACAAGAGCTGGGTCTTCATGTCGCTCAGAGTTTGTGCCATTTCCTCCATCTGAGTGATGCCTTGGCACTGCTTCTTCTCTATGATTTCCATGCGGTCCAACTTCTCGCTGATTATCCCCATGTCCGCAGCGGCCGACTCTGCCTGTGCGGCTGCAACTGTGGACGAATTGGATGGACCTGCATCAACCCGTGCTATCCGCTGATACTGCACGGGTCCTGGCGGCTGAACTCTCTGTGTGTACAACCGAGTCTGGGACATCACCATGTAATTTTCGGACATCTCCTCAAAGATTGCCCAGACTTGGTTGTGGTCCTTGGCAAAGTAGGACCCGCCGCAAGAAGCATTCACCAGTCCCTGAAGTTCTGGTGTCAGCCCACTGAAGAAGCTCTGAACTAGGTTCGGCTTCGAAATGTCATGGTGTGGGCATCTATCCAGAAGCTCTCTGAACCTCTCCCATGCCTCGTGAAATTGCTCGTTAGGGAGCATGGAGAAGTTGTTGATCAAGGACCTTGCTGCATTCGTCCGCCCGAGTGGATAGTACTTGTTCAAGTACTCGGTGCGGAGCTGATCCCAGGTGTATACAAACTTCCCTAGATGTTTCAGCCAGGCGGCTGCTCTATCTGCCAGTGAAAAAGGGAAGGCCATCATCCGAATCGTATCTTGGTCCACACGACGGTCGTGGACAGTGCTGCAGATCATCAGAAACTCCTGGAGATGGAGGTGGGGTTCCTCAGTGGCGAGTCCGTGAAAGTGAGGAAGCATCTGCAGGGTATTCGGGGGGAACTTGAAATCCCCCACGATAGCAGGAATCACCACCCATTGGTGCATCAGTGTAGATCCGGGGTTGTGAAGCTCCCGCATCGGTCTTGCTGCGGCGGCGGCTGCCTCTGCTGCGGCAGCTGCTGCTGCGGCTGCTGCCTCTGCATCAGCGTCAGGAATGTCTTCCGGCTCGCTCGGCTCGTCTCGCTCTCTTCGGAGTCTCTCCAACTCCCTCCTCATCTCTATCATGAATGCCCCCTGATCGCGTAACTGTTGCTGAACCGTCTCTAATGATGCGATCAGGGTGGAGTTGATCGCCCCCTGGTCTAAGACAAAATGTTCGGGCTGGCGATCGTCTGAACTACCGGCTCCAGCCATAGGGATGTCTGCAAAATCAGATGAGCCCAATTCAGGTTCTGTCAAATTAATTCGTCTTTCCTCGGGCTCATGTCTCTCAGTAGCAGAAGAAAGGGGATCGAGGGGGAACAGGATGGAATCGAACTCGGGCCCGGAGAGCTGGTCTCGACTCTCACGGGCCAACCTAGATGATGGAGTAGACGCGCCTGAAAGCGGTGCAGCCAGAGGCTGCCTAAGAGATCGTCTGCCCATCATCTTGATCTTGGCGAGTTGGGCGGATGGGATCTGGAGAAAATATGATAGCAAGCAAACCCCCGGGTCACCAACGCTACACAATCTGAAGACCGTGAAAGATCGGTCAATTTATCTTGTCAATTTTATTTGGTGAACACACAAGATATCAAAGCGATTACGTGACCTGCTGGGATACCCGATACTCTCTCAACCGACTGTCCCGCACAGAAGAGTCGGTAATCAGTCGAGATGAGTACCGGAGGGCTTTACCTAGTGTTCGGGTCACTCTCTCGCACAATCAAACCAAACAATGAGGGGGTTGCTCTCCCCAAGACAAATTTTTAAGGTGAGTGTCTTTTAGGGTCAATAATGTTATCCAGTCCCAATTTTTTTTTGTTTTTCTTTTTAATTTTTTTTTTCAAAAATAAATACAAGCGGCCTAACGGTTTTTCCGATTCTCCTGATGATTAAGCCAAAAACAGAGGGAGAAGACGAAAAAGCCGATGCGCGAAGAAATCAATGATGCATGCAGAGAAAGAAATGCGTACCTTGCCTCCAGCGCTCTACATGCAAGTGATCCGCGCAGAATTTAAATACAGAAATAAAACTACCTAAATGGTGCAGCGGGAAAAACCGAATCCTAGATGAGCAACTTCTATTGATCGTGAAGAACAATAGTTAGCTAACAGAATCGAGTCCGGAGTCCGATCTTGGGAGTCACTCGGTGCCCGCCACAACGGGTCCTGCCAGCGCTGTATGTGACTCCTCACGGCACGTGGTCTCAAATCCAATTAAACTAACTTTTTCAGTGAATTTTATTAAGGTCCAATTACGTTCTATAGGAACAGATATTCTATTAGGGGTTGGGCCTTAAAAATCTACGTCACAATCAATCAAAATTCCTATGTCTAGGGGCTAAAACCGCGAGAAACACCGGAAAAGGCAGCTAGCTATGAAAACCACGATAAAAGCCGCGAAAATCCAAATGGGTCCCCCGAGCACACCGGTGCTCGGCGAAATAGACCCGCTAAGTTACAAATGTCCACAAATGTCCAAGTCCAAGTCCTAAATTATTACAAAAATTGTTCTCTCTCTCTCTCTGAAATAAAACTCTCTTCTTCTCTCTCTCTCTTCCTGCTCTTCTTCCCGTGCGGGTCCTCAAGAAATGTACTCCAAGTCCTCCACGCAGTTCCTCGCACAAAAATAGAAAGAGAGAGTGTCAGAAAACAATTATAATGTAGAGAGACAAAACTAGAAGAATGAAATCTGACTACAAAGCCGTGCTCCCCGGCAACGGCGCCATTCTGATTACACGAAAATAGCGAGAGATCAAGGGAGATAAATAACAATGGTCGTTGCGACCTCAATCACTCAGAACGTGTCAATCAAGAAAATGAACCACAAATGAAGATAAATCAATAAAACAAAGAGAAGTGGTTCTGCTATTGGATTTAACCTGGTATAGCTCCCAGGGTCGAACACAAGGAGCACAGATTGGCCTTCGGCCTACGATGTAGTCAGAAATCCAAGGAAGTCTTTTTTATGGTTCTTATTTGTTTTTGTATTTTTTTAGATTTTTTAAAAGATGAGAGAAATGAGAGAAGGGGAAAACAAGGCAACTTCAACAATTTATACAACACACAAAAATGATGCAAAAATTCCAGAAAATTGGTTTTTAGGTTTTTTAGGTTTTTTACTGTTTTTGGTGAATTTTTGGAATTTTTCTAATGGGTAAATTATTTATTAAAAATCAAACAATGCAACAAAGAAGGGGTACTGTCCAGCAAGGCTTAAGATCCAAAAATAAAATACTCTTGGATCTCAAAAAGCCCTAAAGGTAATTTTCCTATAATCTAGAAAGAATAAGGAAAATTTAGGCACCCTAATTATTGTTTTTGGATTTTTAATTTATTTATTACAATTTTTATGAGTTTTTAGTGGTTTTTCAATTTTTAGGGTTTTTAAGTGATGGACAGTAGCCAAAATTGGCTAGAAAATCAAATAACAAGCAATTAACATTACCTAATTTTTTTAGAATTTTTGGTGGAGTTTTTATATTTTTTTGGTATTTTTAAAATCAAACAGTGGCGAAAATATGGGTTTTTGAATTTTTAAAAATAATAAATGAAATCCAAAATGTCCCCAAAAATCATAGAAATTTCTACACCATGGCAGGAGCCATGTGTCAAAATTTCATTGGATTTGGAGGTCGTTTGATATTTTATTCAAAAACAAAGGTGGGGCACTGTGCACAGGGACCTATGTGCGAATACCCAAAAGTTCTGGGGTCCTGGTGCAAAATACCCAAGAAGTCACGTGCCAAGCACGTGTCTGGGGCACTCAAGGACCTAAATGTAATAAAAATAAGTTCCGAGGGCTTATTGGTAACAAGTACCAAAAGTCCAGGGACTTATGTGCAAATAACCCAAAATAATTCGCACATGCGCATATAAAGTGTTCACAGGGGCATATATGCAAATAAACAAAACATTTCATTCAATGAATAACATCCCAGAACTACAAGGCATATATTGCAAATAACCCAAAGTAACACGTGACGAAGCACGTGGTTCACTACTGGCAGGGGTATAAGTGCAATTAAAATAAAGCGCGAGGGTCTCTATGCAAATATCCCAGAAAATAAACAACTGAATTAAAAATTACAGGACTAAAACGAAATTAACAAACTACGAGGGGGGCCTATGATATTTACCCCTTTATTAACCGACGGTCGGATGTGCGCCACGTGGATGATCTGACGACGCTGGGCTCCGGGCCTCTCTCCTCGGCTGCAACGGTCCTGATGCGTTCCTCAGATGGATCAACGGTCACGGCTCCTCCACAGATGGATGGCTAGGATTAGAACTGGAGCAGAGGGTGCATCGGACGGCTCTGGAAGGTGGAGGAAGAACTCGACGCCGGCGAAGTTCGCCGACGTCCTGCGTGAACTCCGGTCCTCCTCTGCTGCGCCTGAAGGTCGGAGAAGATCCGGCGTGAGGTTGCGCAGCTGCTGGTGGTGGCCAAGGGCCCAACCGAGCCCTGGAGGGGCTCCGGCGAGACCTGGTGGCTCGAAGCTCCTGGCTGAAAGTTGGGAGGCCTCAGACGGCTCCCTTTGGACCTGCAAAGTGGTCAAGAAGCTTCGCGGGTCGAGGGCAAAGTGCCTCGACCCGGTTAGGTGGCGTGAGGGTGAACGGTGCAGTGGGGCGGAAGAGCTCCGGCGAAGCGACGGCGAGGGAGCTCGATTCCCAGTTCCTGTGCGAACTGGGTTGGATGATCGGGCGTAGAAGGTGCGTGGGGATACGGTGAAGGTGATGGTCGGATCGGATGAGCGATAGGATACGCGAGGTGGTCGGAATCGAAGATGTACGTCGGAGGTTGGAATTGGGGGAAATCGGAAATTACGCTAAATGGGAAAGAACTAAGGTTACCTGATGGATGCTGGAGACTGTGCTGGAGATTGGCTATCTCCGGGTCGTAGCTTCGAAGGGCGTCAAGGCCTGAAGCTCGGTGCTCAACGCCGGCGGCGGAGCAAGAACGGCGAAGTACGCCGGATCGATGGATACGTTTCCTCGCCTCACTGCAACACGGGCAAAAGCTTGCTGTCACTCTCGCCTTGCCGATGGAGGTCACGGGGAAGGAAGAGAAGGGCCAAAGATGCGGCGCGGAGGCGGCGGAGGTGATGGTTATATAGAGTGACCGGGGCGATTAGGGTTGAGGGCTGACAGCGAAGGAAAGCGTGGATTTGATGGCTGAAGATCCGGCGAGGGAGAGGGATGAATGGCGAAGAGTCCGGGCGCGGGGGATGAGTGGGAGACAGGCTGGAGGCGCGTGGGAAAATCGGGGAAGAAGGCGCGGCGCGCGACTTCCAGAAAAGGAAGGAGGTCGCGGGGGAGTTGACCGGGGTCAACATTCCCCCGTGGACCAGTCAGACGCTGCCACGTGTGCCCGGTTTTTGTTTTATTATTTTAGGGTAGAAATAGGTCGAATTAGAGAAAACTTAAAACATGAAATATTTTTCTTTTATTTTTTTCTATTTTTTGGTGATTTTTAATTAATTTTTGGAAATAAAAAAAATAGGGTAGCTATATATAGGTATATGTACACTACATGGATTTTTATTTTTGATTTTTTATTTGTTATTTTTATGTGTTTTTATGCTCATTTTGTATTTTATTTATTTACAACATAGAATATGGAATAAAAGAATATTTTTATTGTATTTTTATCACTTATATACAAGGGTGAAATAAATAGTTATATACATTTATATACATGGTATTTATACAATATATTTTTGAATTTTCAATTTTGTAATTTTTATTTGATTTTTGTTTTGTTTCTTGTTATTTATTTTATTTACAAAATGTAACATAGAATATTTACAAAAAGTTTTGAAAATAAATGAATTTATTTACAAGGTAAAATAAATACAATGGTGTGGTTTATACACATGGTGAAGGAAGGGTATTTTTGAATTTTTGATTTTTATCTTTTTATTTTGTTTTTAATAGTAAAATATACACACAATATGGACAAGCATATTTTTGGGTGAGGAAAATATAGAGTTTTATTTATTTACAAATATACACATATGAGCCCCTATCTCCCTCTACTTGGCTTTTATGCGGTCAGGCCCATGCTGAGCCCTCCCTTGGGTTAGGTTGCTCAATATTTATTCTAAATATTTCCCTCTTTTTCTTTTTGCTCTTTATTCTTTTATTTTGTGCACAAAAACATGCTAATTATAGGTTTTTACACAATGCATGCTTTTGGTATTTATTGGTATTTACACATATCTACATGTATTTGCAAAGGTTTTTGTAGCTAAAATAGAAGAATAAAGAGTGATGAATGGGTATTCATCAGTGGGCTGAGAGCAATGTATCCCATGCTCGATGATGTTCAAAATTTCGTTGCGAAAAGATCAAAGATGATCTTGTGTGGGATAAAGTGTGTGCTTTTCCTCACTGATGTTGATTGCTGGGCTTTGAGGCCGCGCTGGTAGTTGCTGCATTGCCATGTACTCTTGGGTGATGTTTAATCTTTATTGTAGATTGCAATACTTCACTGAGAGCTACGTAGTTGCAGCTCGATGAATTTACGTTTACTTGTACACCTGAACTGTGCTCGTCTGTGTGATTAAAATGTGTGCTTTAACTCACAAATGCTGATTGTTGGGCTAGCATAACTGTTTCTCGATTCCAATAATTGACTGAGAGCTACATTCTTTGCAGCTCAATGATGAAACCCTTTTTTTAACACCTAAACGGTGATTACGCTAGGATAACCCTTGACTGAGAGCTACAGTCTTTGATGGTTACTAATCAATATCGATTCCAGTAGTTAAATGAGGCCAATTTTTTTAATTAGGCTGAGAGCAAGGTATTTCTTGCTCAATGATGTTATAGTTTCCGTTGAGAAAAACTCAATGATGTTGTTGGGTGCGTTAAAATTTGTGCTTCACCTCAGTGATGTTCATTGCTGCGCTTTGAGGCCGCGCTGATAGTGCCGGCATTGCATTGGAGTCTTGGGTGATGTTTATTACTGATTCTCGACTCCAATTCTTGACTGAGAGCTAAGTACTTACAGCTCGATGATGCTAACTATTTGTGAACACTTCAATGGATAGTTCGGTGATGGTTACTACTGATTGTTGAATCCAAAACTTCTCTGAGAGCTATATAGTAGGTGCTCGATGATGTAAATATAATTTTGTAGCACCTCCATGGTGCTCTACGATGTAAGTACTTGTGGGTTTAATCGGCTGGATGATGTCCGATGCGCTGTGATTGGCCTGAGAGCATCCCATTAGGTGCTCGATGATGCATTGTCTTAAGAAGACAACACCTTACTTTGGGTTGTTACTGGCTGCCCTGATCTGTAGCCAGTGGTGAAAATTTTTACTGATTCTTCATTTGAATTCATCATTGACGATTATGTCATGGCTGGACTTGCATGAGAGTAACTTCTTGTTTCTCGATGATGTTATTTCATTGGTGGAGAGCTCCCTCTATGGTGCTGGGATTGATGTTTACTGTGGCTCTTTCATGCAATCATTGTATTGGTTGACAACACCCTCTATGGTGCTGGGATTGATGTTCACCTCAAGGATGTTTACATGTGTGCTTTGTCTCAGTTATGTTCTGTGCTGCTGTGATCTTTACCTGTTGACTGCATTACGTCAATGACGCATTGTGAAATACCTGTGAGCTACCTGTACTGCTGTTTGATCTCATTATTTACCCCACTGCTGCTCTCTGATGCTGTGTGCTTCGTCTTGAATTTAGTTGGGTGGTCGATGCCTGATTGTTATTATTGATTGCTGACGTTATCTAAACATTGGGTAGAAATTTTTATTTCAAAGTTGCTGAGAGCTACCTATTTGGTGCTCGAGGATGTTCATATGCTTGAGGAGAGCACCTTCGTTGGTGCTCCATATACCTTATTCGCTTGGCCGCATGGCTGCGGTTGTGGTCTAAGCTGATTTGTACATTATATTTTGGTTGATAATGACTGCATTGGTACGTCCTCATTGCAGTTGACATCTTCTGACTTATACTACAGGATGTTCACTGCTGGTGCGGGCTCGTCTGGAGTACACCTTAGGGACGACGAATCGTCAGTCCATAGGGTGAAGTGGACACCCGCTATGGATGAATGTCTTCTTCAGCTGTTCAAACATCACTTTGATGTTGGCGACTGGGTTGGAGGCTCTTTTACATCACCGACATGGCACAGTATAGTAGACAAGTTTAACATGCACACTGGGAATAACTGGGACAAGGCGAAGCTCAACAATCGGTGGAAAACCATAAAGAAGGACTACACTGCTTTCGTTTACCTCATGTCGAAGAGCGGTTGGGGGTGGGACCCACTGAGTTGCACCGTGGTCGCACCTGACGAGGAGGCGTGGCTCACGGTGAGTAACTGCATGTGCACCTATTTTAACGGTCCATAAATTATAATATACTCTCATCACTTTTAAATGCACTCAGATTGACAAGGCGTACAAGCCATATCGGAGGAAGTCTTTCCCCCACTTCGGTATGGTGGAAGCAATTATCGGAGACTACACTGCGAAGGGAACGTTTGCCTTCTCCTCGCAGACAGCAACCCCTGGTTCGTTTGCTGCCTTCTTTGAGGGCGATGCTGGTACGCAACAAGCTTTCGAGGATGATCTCGAGGGGGACAACGAAGCCGCTGAGGTCCCCGAACAAGGGGAAGCTGCTGGCCCAAGTACGCAATAAAGCCGGAGGAGAAGACGTCGAGATTCAGGCGCGCAGGCAACAAGCACGAAGCGTTCGTGCAGTGACGGTACCCCCTTACCGTCACAGATGTTGGGGGAAGACGTCGTACGTTTGATGACGCAAATGTTGGAGCTGCAGAGGGAGCAGATCCAAGCGTGGACTCCGAAAGATCCGCACCAGGGGGTGGAGGAGCTTCTGGATGAGCTTGAGGCACTAGTTCCGGGCTTACCTGCCGAGGCCCAAATTTGTCTTGCCCACAGCCTTCGTGACTCATATGAACGAATTATATTCAACCGGGCCAAGTCTGTGCCTGCAAAGTTGGCTGCGTGGGTGAGCATCCAGTTGGGCAAGGATTAATTGCTCAACACGTCATCTGTGTGACTGTCTTGTGGTCGACCTTTTCTTAGCTGCTTTTCTTTTGCTTCGTTAGCGCAATTTCATTTCTTAAGTTGTCTTCCTGGCATGTTGAACAATATTTTATGATTTAACTTTAGATGTCTTGTAATAATTAACTTTCTTGACGCACTTTTCTCGCCTGCAAAATGATAAGTTCCTAGCCTCCGTAGATGTCTTCTACAACATTTGGCTGTTGTGATTGTTGGTGGTGTTCAATGATTGAGAATCCATACGGAAATGTTTGTTTTGTACATGTCCCATAGAGGGAATGGCGGCAATCACCGCAATGAGGTATAATTTGGTCATGTTGAACATGACATACCTGCGTGCAGTGCTAGAGGATGATGAGGAGAACCTGATCGATGGAGCTGGTTACATCCCGAGACAGCCACAGCATACGTCGGTGCGTACAGGACATGTATGGATTCGAGAGATGCTGAATGGACACGTTGCCCGATCATATTCTATTTTCTGAATGTACCCCGATACGATTCTACGTTTATGCACTCTCTTAAAAGATCGAGCTGGCCTGACGGATTCAAGGCACCTCAAGGCAGAGGAATCCCTCTGCATTTTCTTGTATTATCTCGGCCACAACGCAAAGAATCGTGTGCTTTCAGAACATTTTCAACACTCTGGTGATACAATTTCGAACCACCTCAACGACATTCTCATTCGCATTGTCTCCCTCAGAGATCAGTTCATCGGATTCCCAGCTGCTGACTGTCTGGTACCAGATGTTATTCTGAACAATAAGAACTTTTATCCTTATTTCAAGGTACTCCTGCATGATGGATTTTGAGCAACTTATTTACATAAGAATGTTCAGTTAATTGAACAATTTTGCAGGATGTCATCGGCGCAATCGATGGCACGCTTATCCACGCAAATGTCACTGCGAATGTCGCTCCAAAGTTTCGGAGCAGGCACCAAACCATAGCACAAAATGTCATGGCGTGTGTCGACTTCAGTTACAAATTTATATATGTCGTCGCCGGATGGGAGGGTTCAGCCGCTGATATGAAGGTGCTAAGATGGGCTTTAGACGAGGGAGGCTTTCATGTACCTCAGGGAAGGAAGTTCCTGCTCGACTGTGGATATGCAAACACAGAGAGCTTCCTCACCCCATATCGTGGCGGTATTGCACACCTACCTCAGTTCAGGGCTCGAAGGGGACACACATATCGCCGGTCGGAGGAGTTGTACAATCACAGACATTCACAGCTCCGTTCATACGTCGAACATACTTTTGGCATCATGAAGGCCCGCTTCAAGGCCATAACTGAGCGGTCGTTTTACAGTTTTGAAAAGCAAGTTTTGGTTGTCATGGCATGCTGCATCATCAACAACTTCATCCGTGAAGTCCAGGGCGAGGACCAGATATCAAGTGCATTCACTCTGGAATCAGCTCAAACTGGATCGTCTGTAGACCTCGCTGCCAATGACGAAGACTTTGACAACACCGCTGCAGGTAGCGACGTCAGGGTCTCCGAACAGGAGATCCGAGCTGGAGAATTGTTACGTGATGCTTTACCAACGACCATGTGGGAGAATGCGCAGCGTTGATTTTATGTTAATTACGTGTACCTTATGTTACAATTGTGCCGCCTGCACCGACTATTTCGTACTACGTTATTGGGTTCTCTACGAGGCATCGCGCATTGCTGTACATTAAACGCCTTCCATGGATTATTATCATGATTTCTTACTAAAGTAAATCTTAAAATTTCTGCAACGTCCCTATGATGATTCCTCCGTTATAACTTACGATTTAATGATGCGGTGTCGATCTTGGCTGAGCAGCCACAGTAGTGGCGTGGCTTAACCGACGTCACTGTCATCGTTATTTCCGATGTGGAAATTGAAATCTGAGGGAAATCTATAAAACGTCTTTAATAATTTCTTTATTGGTAGTTTTCATTATTTCACCTCCATTTCATTTTCCCCTACATTCAGCAACCGATCTGCTATAGTTCCATATCTTCGCGCGGTTATTGAAAACTATATGCCACCTATAATTAGATACTATAGCCCATCACTCCTAATAACAACCAACAACTTTATCTAACTTTCAAACCTTATTCCTTATCCCACAAAACCCAGCCGAACAGAGAATAAGCCTTATTCCACCTTATTCTCCTTATTCTTATTCTCCTACCGAACGGAGAATAGACCCTTATTCCCCTTATTCTCCATCCTTATTCCTGCTTATTCTCCTACCGAACGGGCCCTAAACGGAGAAGGTATTGCCCATATCCAATTTGTGAAACTAAATTTATCAATGCAAATAATTTTCGAAAAAATATTTTAAACATACAACCAAATATGCGTCCATGCATGCTCATACATTAAGGAAAGAATTCAAATGCACAATTGTTACAATAACAAAGATAGAATAAAATAAAAATTTTGATAAATACAACTGTAGTGCTTGTGGCCATATGAACATTAATACATGTCATTAATTTGGGAGGAGCATGAATGATAAAACGAGGGCGGAGGGTGAGAAAAGCCAAAAGAGAAAGGAAAACATCTCCTGCGATGATACGTGTCAGATGATGGGTATTAATACTGAAACAGGAGAGTGAAGGAAACATAAATGTGAGAGAGAAAGCATGGCTATGAAGCCACGTGTCAAGCAATGAGTAACAAACTGTATTTTTCCACGCTTCGCATCGATTTTGCAGAGTGGTGTAGTTAGTTATTTAATTCAACATGAAATTGAGCAAGAATCCATGCAGTCAACCTCACTTATAATGGAAGAATGTTTCGACATTTAAGTTGAAATAAAAGAAATTCCAGTGTTAAAAGGCTAGCATTATACTCCACCCTTTATTTTTTCTTTTTTAAAAATGTTCTAATGTCACCTAATTAAAAAAATCAAAGAAGCAATTTCCCTTCACATCCTGCACCCAGGTCTTCCCCATTGTTGTAGGGTGAAGGTCCTCCGACCTTGGCTCTCATGGCTGAGGTACCACACTTTCGATATGGTTGTGGTGGAAGCGGGCTAAGTGCAGATTGTGATTGTGGTACTGATTAATGGGAGACTGTTGAAGGTTGAGCTTGTGGTGCTCCTCACCTTGGCTCACTCGAGACTGATTCAACGCGAAGATCAGATCTGATGTAGCCTTTAAGATGGGCAATGGAAGTTCAATTTACTGCTTATGTGCTAAAGACGATTTACGGGTGCTTGTGCCAGTCTTTGACACATCAAAAAACTCATCCTTGCAGCAGCATTTTGTTCTTACGTATGGTAGATACACCTGCTCAAACCCGTAGCAGCTATAGGCTGTCTGCCAATTCATGTGTAATATAGCTTAGTTCCGATACACATTTTGGAGATAGTAGATCCCCAATGATATTATCCACACATCTATCCACCACAATCCCTATTCACCCTTATATATATTTAACCAAATCCATTAATCTACAGTTAACAAAGGCAGATAAGTTATACCTGATTGTTCTTGTCAGTATCCCTGTTGGGGAGGCTACCAAATTAGGCAGCGGTGAATAACCTTCGAACCTTTGGAGATGGTCACAACTTATGCTTCGTGCTTGTTGGGTCAGAGACCCAAGTTAGGAGGCAAGTCGGGTTTGGGGTTCAGGTTAGGATGTATGAAGTATCGTAGGTGCGGTGGGTTTGAATCCCCGGTAGGAAACCTATTACTATTAGAGTACCCCGAGGAAGGGGGGGTTGATAAGGATTGATAGGTTGAAAGGGACATTATGTAGTTTCTAATAAAACATTTTCTAAAGGCAACAATCACATACACTTTTTTTAAGACAAAATTATAATATGTATGTAAGTTATATATTTATATATATATGTGTGTCAGTTATCTTGATTTTAATTTCTTTCATGTTTTGGTTTAATTGCGTTTTCTATGTACATATATCCAAAATAAATATATGTTTGATTGAGTATCTACAAACATGAATACATTACACACATGCGTGTGGGTGACATGTAAAAATACATACGTACATGTATTGTTATTTCCATATCCAGAAGTAAAAAATAAAGATCAACACAGTTAAATTATATGTGGAGTTGTATCTTGCTCTCCTCCTCTTCGGGACTGCTCCTCATGATCCATCAGGTTCATCTTGTTGGAAAGCATCGATTTCATGATATTCCTGATGAGATCGATGTGACCTGTCAATCGATCTTGCGACGATCGCGTCGCTAGATTGTCCTTGTTGTCCCTGAACTTCCCTTTCAGAAGGTAAGGCCTTGATTTCTTCATATCTAAGAGCTGCTTCAGTTTCATGAACTCCTCATCTCCCCCTTCTAACAATCTACTTGAGATCATTCCAACAAAAATATTAGAATTTGATTTATATTTTATGTGAGGAAATAAAGGTATTGTCTGCAGATATCAATGAAAATGTTTGAAGGGAACATTCACTCAAATGTCAGGAGCTAAAGTTGGTTGTGTTTACATGATTATACTTCTATTGTTGCTTTATACTTTACTACTATAATGTATTATAATAAAGTACAATTAATATATAAAACAATCACCGGTTGTTTCCTGAAGGCGTGGATTATGATGGCGTGATTACAACATGGATGTTTGTTCTTCGTGGACTCAGAATCCTGGAAACAATTAAACTCTAATTAAATTTCATATTTTCTTTCCTTTTAAAATAGCCTTTTTTCACAAATTACCTTAATACTCTTCATCAGATCATAGCCGGTCATCCAAGTAATCAGTTATTATGAGACTGACCTCGAATTCTTGTCAGGAAAAATCAAACATGATAAATCCATCAGATCATCATAAATGTAAAAATAAAATTTCATGGTTACCCACAAACCTGTTCATGCAAAGCAGGAAATCCCAAAGCCTTGCTCCCAGAATCTACAATTTTAACTGGACACAACAAATGATATAAAAACCTACAAATTTAAACCCACAAATTTACCGAAGAACCACAATAAACATGGGGATTTCAAGAGCAGATGGACACCTTGGGACGAAGAGACTCCGAGGATACTTTCTTCCATATCCTGCAAGAATCATGGCTCCAGAAATAGAAACAACAAAATATTAGAAATTAATATTATCAATATCATTTGCAATCAAGTCAGTTTGATCGATAAGAGCCAATTATTAATGAGTATAGCTACATGTTAATAAAACTATCAGGGCACCTGAATTCTCAACAACACAACACCCGAAGACCAAGCGAGTCACGTGTCTATAAGTTCATTCATGCAAAGATCACATAACTGCATTTTAATTTATCTCAAACATCAAGATCTCATCTTTCTCACTTGTTCATGAAAGTGCCCATTTACCTATTATACCCAAAACTTATCAAAAGCGAAGCTTAACAAAATTCATGCTCAAGAGTAGAATTTTTTTGACTTGATTTGTTATACTATCTATGATTCAAGTTCATGCCTCGCAATATTTTACAAAAAGATATGTACATGAAATACTATTTAGCTAATCAATTAATAAAGTTTACCAGTAACATACATCGTAATGTAAATAATAAATTATGGAACTAATATATACGTGCAACATATACCAATGTGGCCATATCTTTTGTTGCTTCTTCAGAGAATTCTTTGTATAAAGTGTAAATAATAAATCAGTAACTGAAATACAAAGTGCACGGAAACATTAATGATGATTTACCAAGTAATAAACATATATGAAGTTATTGTTGTATTGATGATTCAAGGTGCTATTTTTTAGTGTCATGGCTCTTTCTAAAGAAATGCTTTCAATCTTAAATTTGGACAATAAAATTAGTTAGGATTATTGAAAATTATTGTAGCAACAAATTAAAAATACTTGAATGAATCAAATTGCAAGAGCTACTTTTCTATCATTAGTACACTATTCGAAGAGTGATTTCTTCATTTGCTGACTCACATCTCTTGTAGTCTGTTTCGTTGAAGTTAAAAAAACCATCCATATTAGTCTCTGTCAACCAAGGAAAAATATAACAGATAAGAATAAGGGTACTTTTCATTTTTGTTGTTGCAAAACCAATGTTTCCAGTTGGATGATGGTTCTTTTTATTGCTGCATGGAATTTGTGCAGACCCCATCCAATACATGTGGGATCGACTATAGTAAAATGCGGAGAATAAGCGAAAATGAGACATCATCTAAACTGTTGATCCTCTTGATTATTTACATTTGATTTTGACGTCCTCATATGTAACTGAAATACACAATCAATCAAACACCAAAGACAAAATGAAGCAAGGACAACACACTCAACCAACCAATTGACAATTGCTCGCCATTCCCCCAGGGAGAAAAAAACAAAAAACCTACCCGAACCAAAGCTTAGACCCTCCTAATTAGAAGCGAACACAAAATAATGATCTTCCCTTCAAACAAACTGCAAATAATAAAAAAAGCCATAATACCCTAGTTTATTATTGACATGTCCCATTCAAAGATATTCAATAGAGGCGCAAAAAAGGAGCAAACGCCCTTAACTTCGGAGAGGGGATCCTCACAAGAAGATAAAATGCTATTAACAATATAATAATATGCATCGAGAAGAAAGATAGATTGACTTGCTAGCGAGCTCAACGACACAGATTGTCGATATCGTCTATGGAGAACTGAAAAAGGAGATGCAACAAAAGAGGAGAAAGCCATAAAGGAAGAATACGAAAGGACCGAAGGCGTGGACCTTCGAGATTTTCTAGGGAGAACTGAAAGAGAAGAGAAGGCACAACGTATTGAAAATACGGTAAGGAAATAGGATTTAGAGGGACCCTTCGCCCATTGTAAGACATCTGTAAGGCATATTCAAGTGCCGATGAGGAGCAGAACTACAATAAACAATACTATACGACTACAAAAGATCACCACCCCGATAATGAAGGAAAGGAACAATGCAACACAATGTGGAGAGTCATTAGAAGTCACGTGGCAAGCTGGGGGTAGAAAACCTAGCTTTAATAAGGCATATAGATTATATATAATAGAGAGAGAGAGAGAGGGAGATACGATGATATGATATGAGATGTAAAATTAGAGGAAGGAAATTGGAGTTTTTCCATGATAGGGGCATTCCTATCACTCAAATGCCCTGTCATGGCATTTGATCTCAACCCTATCAGCGCATTGATCGGTAAACAGTTCACCGATCAGTTCATAAAAATAATAATTCATACTATTTTAGAAAACTTTTTGACTTTTATATTATTAAAAATAATATATAAAAATATTTAGAATTAAGAATCAAAAATTGATTTGTCGATTCTCATTTCTAAATATTTTTATATATTATTTTAATAATATAAAATTCAAAAGTTTTTTTGGAATAACATCGTTCGGCGAACGGTTTACCGATTGACGAACCGTTCATCGATCAATGCCCTGACAGGGAAATATTGAAGTCAAATGCCCTGATAGGGCATTTGGGTGACATGAATGCCCTGTCAGGGAAAAATCTCAAGGAGATGCGGTCCGAGCCGTATGGCATCCCGATCTCTGACCCAAACCAAGTTGGCTATGTACACGACCGAGCGAGGACGACAGTAAGGATGCCATGTGGAAGGTGGACTCTTCCCCTCCTTTGGTGGACCCATGTGGTTGCTTATTAAGGCCGTAAGCAAGGATGTTAGTGGGTCGAGTTTGAGACGGATATCAATATTCTTATATTCGTATTTATTTATAAAATAAATCTTTATTCACTTATTTATTAAATGTATAATTTTTAGTCGGTACTTATATACCCGTCGAATATCAATGTACTCAATGAGTACTCACATACTCAACACGTTAAAATCATAAGTTATTTACAAATGTAGACAAGATTTTCACACATAAAGTGATTAGCTCTTTTGGGTTCATAATTTTTATTTATTAAAGATACAAAAAGGTAGTTGGATGTGAACTGACGGACGGAGGAGAGAGTTGTCGGATTTTTATACATGTCGATCGACATCTATTAGATATGAAATGGATTTGACTATTTTGACTAAAATACAACATACACATATATTTATATTATTTTATTCGAATTTTGGATGGATTCGAGTTCATGTACCTATCATAAATAAGACGATAATGTATGTAATTCTATTTGCTCCAAATATATTATGAGTGAGTTCTGTCTCTCGATTAATCAAGTATGAACTTGTATCACTACACCAATTCTGGACTATGGCGACGGACTGTGGCGACAAATAAACAAGTTATGACGACGGAATTTGGAATTGTTACAGCAAATCCGTCGTCAATGCTCCGTCGCCATAGCTCTCGTCGGCACAAAGTTGAACAACAAATAATCCGTCATCACAGCTCATTGTGACAACAAATTCGTGGCAATGTTTTGTCGCCCTAAGTAGAATAATGGCATAAAAATATGCCTGCTAGCTGTTCGATTTCAGTTAATTTTACCTGTGAATTCAACCAAAAAAATTCTTGAATTGGACATATAAACTATTTATGAGTGTATTATCTCATTAAGAGCTGTAGAAAAAATGGGATACCACAATGATCTCATTTATCCTGCAAACCAAAGGTACGGTTGACATTTCATGTAGGGAAGATCAGCTATAGACAAAAAGGTTCAACTACCCTTTACGAGACAAAATCAACACTGAGACCATAGTTGAGAAGCCTAAAGCCGTTGTAATGATAAGACCGATGCCGTCATAATCCTCTTCTTCCCTTCGTTCGTCATCTCCTTATACCTCGAAATGAGCACGCTAGCTTTAAGGAGCATTGCAGTGCGTTCGAGCAAGGATTCAACATATGTAATTTGCAATGGAGTTCTAAAAAATATATTGCCCAACTCAACATTTTATTACTTGACCCAGCTCCTCATAGTTGGGTCTCCAACCTCGATGATTATGCTCTTGGAAAATGTCTCAATACCTAGAAAAGCTTCAAATTACAACATTCCAAGACCACAACAATATGCCATTTAATATAAATCAAATGAAATTTAAGACAAGAAAAAATCTTAAGGATGCATCATCACTTAAAAATCATATCAAAATTCTAATTACCTATAAGCATTCCTATAAAATTCTATTTATGTTCCAATGATAAGAAAAAGTGTAACATACGCAAGCACTATTACATAACTACATATGTCCAATAACAAGAAAAATAATAGCATGTCTCGATAACAAAAAAAAACTGCAATAATCTTCTTTGTCGATTCCATCATCCTTTGTATGATCCTAAGAATCCTAGATGTTACCTGTAAAAAAATTAATCAATTGAGTTATTTAAATGAAGCTACTAATATGAATAAAAAATTAGACTATGGGATTAATCATTAGAAGATTAATTCCACTAAAAAGGAGATTTACCTTCTCTTAATTGAGTCAGCCATTTCCTTTCATATGCCCACGTGAGAGATCATTTCGACTATATAAGAGAAAAGGCTGAATTTATAAATGAGATAATATCAATGATATAACACACATGTTGTGTACCTTTGAATGTGATGGAGGCCGCATCCGATTTGTTGAACGCGTGTTCCCAAATGCATCATTGATAGAATTATCACCCTAAATAATAGATACTTTGCTTAAGTAGAGAGCAAGTAGGAGTTTTTCAAAGAACATCTGTAATATGGACTGTTTAATTCCATAGTAACCCATTTCTATACGCTGGTCTAGATTATTATGCGCTGCTGAGAGCACAATATGTATAGTTTGAATTTATGGTTGGTATCAAAATAAGAAATATGTTGCTTATTTGGTTCACTGAGAAAATTGAGAAACTGATCCCGAAGTATAATCAGAAATGAACATCCAGCCTACTGCTATGTTTGGCACCAAAAGAAAATCAACACAGTCACTTCTTATGTAATCTAGATGTACAACTCTCTCAAACACACAGAGCTTATTCTCTGGTGAACTTAGCCCGTACCCAGACAAACATGTCTCTCAAACACAGAGCTTATTCTCAAGAAGAGTTCCAATCCCCAACAAACAGAAGACGTCAATCAGACATCAATGATCGCAAATATGTAATCATGAAGTTGATGATGCTATCTGGATAGTCATTGGTTGAGCATGGATTTAACCATCTAATGTAAGATGAGAACAATCAGATGTCTCATCATACCCCCTCACTTAATTGACGTGCTTAATCATAGGTTACTAGACATGGGACATTAATGCACTTAGTCGGGACTTTAAATGGTTAGGTGTCATCAGAATTTCATGATAGTTAAAACAAGGAGATTAAAGGAAAGTATCATCAAGCTTTCATGAGGATGGCTAAATTGTACCAATAGTTTTTTATTATATAAATGTATTTATAATCAATAATCAAAATGGAATAATTCTTACTTGTGTAGGGAGTGAAAATGATGGGAGTGGACACGTTCGTGCATAACCGTAATGGCGAAAAGTTGAATTTCCACGAACAAAAGGCGGTGCATGTCTCGACGCATTTGTAAATGAGGCATCGCCGTCTCTTACTCCACTACGTTGTATATTGTCGCCTCCATTCTGACTATCACCACCACTCCCCGTACTTCCACTTGGTCCTGAAGGATAATGAGCATTCTACACAGAAAAATTGATTAAAAATTAAGAAATAAAAAATAAAAATTTTGATTACAACTCTTCTTACTTGTCTATGTGATGGAGCATAATAGAATCCAACGTGATGACCTAATTGTTCCATCCATATAGTTTGTTGATGCAACAAAAACTCTTGATGTTCTATCCTCCCAAGTAGTTGTTGAAGTAATTCACTTTGTGATGCAATAAGATCCTCCAATTTCTTTACATGATCCTATATTATAAAATAATTAATTGATGTATATAGACAATAAATATATTATTAGGTGAAATTACATGTTCAGAAGTGCTTCCTTGAAGGTATGCTTGTAACCTCTCCCGCTCAGAATGCTTATGAGATCTGTCATGTCCAGTTCCAAGAAATCGAATGTAGTCACTTTTTACAGGTCTAGCAACCTTTGCATATGCCTCTATCTCGACCTCAGCTAAAACAGCATCTGGTTGACTATCTCGTATCTCTTGAACAGTACTTTCCATCTCCCTCTGTTAAAAATATAAGAATACAATCAATTTTCATTAGCCACTTTAAAAAAGTCGCAAAGACAATCTTTGTACACAGCACACACCACCCGGAGTGCAGGGCCACACGCCAACCGGTGTGGAGGGATGCAAGATATGTGACTATTTATATACAATCTCATGATACTTTTTACACAGCACACGCCTCCCGGTGTGCAGGGCCACACGCCACCCGGTGTGCAGGGATGCAAGATATGTGACTATTTATATGCAATCTCATGATACTTCTTACACAGCACACGCCACCCGGTGTGCAGGGCCACACGCCACCCGGTGTGCAGGGCCACACGCCACCCGGTGTGGAGGGATGCAAGATATGTGACTAATAAAATTATTTGAAATATAAATACAACAGGAATTACCTCGTCAACATTTATCAATATGCATCTTTAGGCAAAAAAATATATATAACCCATACTTAATGAAAAAAGTCTATTCAGCAAAAAGTGACCCAGAATGTTATTGTCATGATGGAGAAATCCTGCTCAAGAGGGTAACTAGGAAGTAATCCCTTTCTTTTTTGTTCTCAAATACTCTACTGTATATGTAGATTTTTAGATTAGATTTATATTTGTTAAAAAAACAATCATATCTAAAATCAATTGTCAGAAATCTCCTTAGCATTGCCATTGCAAAAGACGAGGAGGGAACGACAAGGGGCTCCGATGAGGATGCTTGTGCATTTCTTGAGGTGAATCTGGGAGGTTTTTTCACATTAAATTGCAGGTGACATCTGGCTAACAAATTTTACTTTTATAATTTTCATATAGGTAGCAGGCAGTGAGGAAGATGAGAGCATTAGCATGACAGACTATATCTTGAAAGTACGTATCTCTTTTTAGTTAAATATAGTCCAGTACTGAGTAAAAACCAGAACATTGTTCTTATGTTGGAAGATATTTTCTGCAGAAACTTGATGTGAACGAGTGCGCTAAGACAATCACAGGTGATGAAATGAGAAGAGGCATCTTAGGTGCAAATCACAGGTGACTATTTATATGCAATCATTAGATGCAAGATATGCAATCTAATGATGATTTGTATTTTTAGTACCAAATCAACATGTTTCGCAAAGCACGAGAAGTTGCTAATTACCAGCAATGCTTGTTAACCTAAACAATATTATCACACATAAGGGTACATAAAACACATTCATTTAAAGAAACTAACTCACTGTTTTTGTAGTATCAGGATACATAATTTGCATCATGTCCAAATCAGTCGCCTCCCTATTTTTCTCCTTTTCCTGAATCAAAATGTAAAGTATATTAATATATAGCATAACAAGATAAAACTTTAAATGAAGATAACTTACAAAGTCATCGCGCAGTATCGCTAGCGGGCGTCTTCCAGACCTATGATTGAGAGACTTCGCATCACGATTTGTCTTGTTAATCATAGCCTTTGCCTAAAAAAATATAAGTATTGATATGGTAAATTGAGACACTATCTGACGGTAAAAAAACAATATTGCATTGCCAAATTACCTTGGATTCATGAGTTCCCCACTCCCTTGCCAAATTGGTAAATTGTGATCTATCAATTCGAGGATCTTCCAGAATCTTTTGTTCCATGACCTCAGGTTTCTTTTCAAATTTCACCCAGATTTGTTTAACTGTATTCTTCCAGTCTCTGTGTCGATCATGAATGACCTCAAAAGTAAATGTGAAAGCATTTGAATGGTTGTCCAAGATAAAATCTCTCTATAAAAGATAGATTTCGTTAGACTAATGAAGTATAAGAGGAATGATAATAAATTAATGCACATTAATACCCTCAGAAGTTTCCAAGTATTTAAAAAAGTTGTTTGGGGCATTTCCTTCCACTTTTTGTCAAGCGGCCACAACCAACTGCAGTGTGCATAATATGCACATGCCGAACGGAATTTTTTCTCATTTTCACCTATCACTTGCCCAAGCCAATTCCATTGTAGTACATATGGTTGTCCATTTTTACATGTAAAAAAATTCATTGTACTACGTCCTCGGCCTCTCTTTTTAACTTGGTGTCCATCATTGCCATCATCATGAGCTTCTTGGCCTTCATTATGATATGTATTTTCATTCTCACTCAATGATGTTGTGCGATCTTCATTCATGTTTCTTCCCACGGAGTCAACGAACAATTGCTTTTGTCTTGCCATTGAATTTTGCTATATGACAAAAAAATAAATTATTTTCAAATGACAAAGGATTTAGCATGACAAAAAAAATAAATTATGAACCAGATGAAATTACAAGTAAATCCATTTTGACTTGTGGACTGCAACATGCGCCCCTCGATTGCTCAGACATGAGCATTAGATCGTTTAATAGAAAGGACCTCAATTCAGATTCATACAAAGTTGAACTATCACTCAACAGAGTTACCACTTAATAGAAAAAACATGCTGCCTAAGCTAATTCACACATCCTGTGCAGGAAATCAGAAAAGTTCAATTTGTTCCATCAATTGAAGGCATTTATTCTTCTTATTCCTACGCTGGATCCTGGAATGATGAACAGGAAAAATGTATAGTAATTTCTATGCAAAAGCAACTTAAAAAGCATTTGTTTATGCTTTGAAAATCACACATGACAGGGAATAGTATGTAATGACAACAGTACTCTGATTGTGTATGCAGAAAACCTGAAACCCTGATATATATTGCAACCTTTTCATCTAATATTTTTCTTAAATAATTGATACTTTGGCATCAGCATTGAATAGGTTACGTACTGAACAGGCTGATATTCTTTAATCAGAAGTACTTGGAGAAATTTCATATAGAAATTGCATTCTTTTCTTATCATGATAGGATAATCTATGAAGTGCACTGAAATTGATTGATTTGATTGATTAGATTGATTAAAAGATTGGAAATGTTAGGGAAATCATTGATTTTTGAGTTCCCCTAATGATTTGCTCACCAAAATCTTAGATTTCAATAATTTTTTTTTGAAAGAAAGATTTCAATAATTAACCAAGGAAACACAAACTGAGAATATATAATCCAGTCCATAAAGACTCATAAACCAAAATATTAAAATCTTATATCTAACAAAAATATCACACAAATCATATGTAAAACTTGAATACAATGGGTCAAAAGGCATATATTAATGAGCCAAAATGCAATCAATGTTATAATAATGTCAAAAAAGTAGGAACATATTGTTCATATGTAACACTTTTTGATCAATTATACTTGGCTATCCATCCTTGAATTGGTGAATTGGAAAGATATCTGAATTTTCTCAACAAACCTGCAATAAAAGAAACAGTTACCATTCTTGACTATCCATCCTTTTAAGAAATAGAGGGAATAGTTAATAGTACCTGTATCGTTTTCATTTAGATTATCCGATTCGCTAGCTTTATATTGAAATCAGAATTTCTATTATGACATATGAATCAATCAGTACAATCAGTGATTATCACTATGGAATTAAATACTCTCCTGGAATATCTTCTCTCATCCAAGTGTTTATTTCAGCATCAATTGTTTTACTTGGTTGTATTGTACCAATACCATATACTCCATCAATAGGCATGTCAAATAAATCTCTGGGAGGAACCTTCACAATAATGTGATATTGTCCTTCTCTTGTATTGTCTTTGATGTAAAAACATTGTTGTGATTGAACCGCTAAGATAAATGGATCATCTTTGTGCTTATTCCGTTCAAAATCTATGGAAGTAAATCCATACTTGTCCGTCTGAAGTCTATCTTCATCAAACCAATTACATTCAAATAATATTATTCTTATATTTGGACCATATTTCAACTCAACCACATCATCTAACTGGCCATAATAGGATATATTCTCTTGTGTTATACCACTAGCGGCCGATAGATGAACCCCACTATTTTGAGTTTTTCTATTAACCTCTATACGTTTACAATGGAAGCGACATCCATTGACAATATACCCATCATATGAGACTACTTCCGTAAATGGGCCGAGAGATAACCATTTTATTTCTTCAGAGACATCCACATTGCTTGTAGAGCATATATTTGAAACCTGCTTATAAAACGTTACTTTAGTCTATATTTAAAAAAAATGAGATAGTTTTAGCTTATTTCAAAAACTTCCAAAACTTACATGTTCATTCACCCAATATGGGAATTCAAGATAATGTCTTCTATCCATATTCATTTTTGATATTCGTGGATAACGAGAGCGCAGATATGCCTTGTGTTCACTGTAAAGATATGTGTTAAATCTCAAGATAGGAAAAAAGCTAGGTAAATCTATAACATCAAACAATAAACCTACCTGCGATACACATCAAATGCGGTGGTGTTAAAAAGAATATAACGATGTGCTTGATCTACTTTGATTTTGCTGAGTTGACAAATTCTCCCACCACCAATAATACTTTCATCGCAACTTCTCACTTGACGATTCAACTTCGATTCAGTGGTAAAATAACGTGAACAAAATGTTAAACATTCTTCAATCAAATAACCTTCTGCAATAGATCCTTCAGGACGACTCTTGTTCCGAACATACTTTTTAAGAGTTAACAAATATCTCTCTATAGGATACATCCAACGATAGTGTACTGGCCCTGCAATCTTTGCCTCAAAAGCCAAATGCACAGGTAAATTAATGCACAGGTAAACTAGTGCCTCAAGCTCATCCAGAAGCTCCTCCACCCCCTGGTGCGGATCTTTCTGGATGAGCTTGAGGCAGTAGCTTCTGGATGACAGTACACTAATTTACCTGTGCATTTGGCTTTTGAGGCAAAGATTGCAGGGCCAGTACACTATCGTTGGATGTATCCTATAGAGAGATATTTGTTAACTCTTAAAAAGTATGTTCGGAACAAGAGTCGTCCTGAAGGATCTATTGCAGAAGGTTATTTGATTGAAGAATGTTTAACATTTTGTTCACGTTATTTTACCACTGAATCGAAGTTGAATCATCAAGTGAGAAGTTGCGATGAAAGTATTATTGGTGGTGGGAGAATTCGTCAACTCAGCAAAATCAAAGTAGATCAAGCACATCGTTATATTCTTTTTAACACCACCGCATTTGATGCGTATCGCAGGTAGGTTTATTGTTTGATGTTATAGATTTACCTAGCTTTTTTCCTATCTTGAGATTTAACACATATCTTTACAGTGAACACAAGGCATATCTGCGCTCTCGTTATCCACGAATATCAAAAATGAATATGGATAGAAGACATTATCTTGAATTCCCATATTGGGTGAATGAACATGTAAGTTTTGGAAGTTTTTGAAATAAGCTAAAACTATCTCATTTTTTTTAAATATAGACTAAAGTAACGTTTTATAAGCAGGTTTCAAATATATGCTCTACAAGCAATGTGGATGTCTCTGAAGAAATAAAATGGTTATCTCTCGGCCCATTTACGGAAGTAGTCTCATATGATGGGTATATTGTCAATGGATGTCGCTTCCATTGTAAACGTATAGAGGTTAATAGAAAAACTCAAAATAGTGGGGTTCATCTATCGGCCGCTAGTGGTATAACACAAGAGAATATATCCTATTATGGCCAGTCAGATGATGTGGTTGAGTTGAAATATGGTCCAAATATAAGAATAATATTATTTGAATGTAATTGGTTTGATGAAGATAGACTTCAGACGGACAAGTATGGATTTACTTCCATAGATTTTGAACGGAATAAGCACAAAGATGATCCATTTATCTTAGCGGTTCAATCACAACAATGTTTTTACATCAAAGACAATACAAGAGAAGGACAATATCACATTATTGTGAAGGTTCCTCCCAGAGATTTATTTGACATGCCTATTGATGGAGTATATGGTATTGGTACAATACAACCAAGTAAATCAATTGATGCTGAAATAAACACTTGGATGAGAGAAGATATTCCAGGAGAGTATTTAATTCCACAGTGATAATCACTGATTGTACTGATTGATTCATATGTCATAATAGAAATTCTGATTTCAATATAAAGCTAGTGAATCGGATAATCTAAATGATAACGATACATGTACTATTAACTATTCCCTCTATTTCTTAAAAGGATGGATAGCCAAGAATGGTAACTGTTTCTTTTATTGCAGGTTTGTTGAGAAAATTCAGATAACTTTCCAATTCACCAATTCAAGGATGGATAGCCAAGTACAATTGATCAAAAAGTGTTACATATGAACAATATGTTCCTACTTTTTTGACATTATTATAACATTGATTGCATTTTGGCTCATTAATATATGCCTTTTGACCCATTGTATTCCAGTTTTACATATGATTTGTGTGATATTTTTGTTAGATATAAGATTTTAATATTTTGGTCTATGAGTCTTTATGGACTGGATTATATATTCTCAGTTTGTGTTTCCTTGGTTAATTATTGAAATCTTTCTTTCAAAAAAAATTATTGAAATCTAAGATTTTGGTGAGCAAATCATTAGGGGAACTCAAACATCAATGATTTCCCTAACATTTCCAATCTTTTAATCAATCTAATCAATCTAATCAATCAATTTCAGTGCACTTCATAGATTATCCTATCATGATAAGAAAAGAATGCAATTTCTATATGAAATTTCTCCAAGTACTTCTGATTAAAGAATATCAGCCTGTTCAGTACGTAACCTATTCAATGCTGATGCCAAAGTATCAATTATTTAAGAAAAATATTAGATGAAAAGGTTGCAATATATATCAGGGTTTCAGGTTTTCTGCATACACATTCAGAGTACTG